>PVKV010001587.1:76932-147746 GCA_004027835.1 Alouatta palliata | reverse complement strand
GCCTCAGAAGCAACACTACACATCTCCAACCATCTGATCTTTGACAAACCTGACAAAAACAACCAATGGGGAAATCATTCCCTGTTTAATAAATGGTGTTGGGAAAACTGGCTACCAATGTGCAGAAAGCAGAAACCTGTCCCCTTCCTCACACCTTACACTAAAATTAACTTCAGATGGATTAAAGACTTAAACATAAGACCTAACACCATAAAAACCCTAGAAGAAAACCTAAGCAAACCATTCAGGACATGGGCATAGGCAAGGACTTCATGGCTAAAACACCAAAAGCAATGGCAACAAAAGCCAAAACAGACAAATGGGATCATAGGCACAGACAAGGACTTAATGGCTAAAACACCGAAAGCAATGGCAACAGAAGCCAAAATAGACAAATGGGGTCTAATTAAACTCTAGAGCTTCTGTACACCAAAAGAAACTATCATTAGAGTGAACCAGCAACCAACAGAATGGGAAAAAAATTTTGTAATCTACCCATCCGACAAAGGGCTAATAGCCAGAATCTACAAAGAACTAAAACAGATTTACAAGAAAAAAAACAAACCCATTCAAAAATGAGCAAAGGATATGAACAGACACTTTACAAAAGAAGACATCTATGAGGCCAAAAACATATGAAAAAGTGTTCACCATCACTGGTCATTATAGAAATGCAAATCAAAACCACATTCAGATAGCATCTCATGCCAGTTAGAATGGCGATCATTAAAAAATCAGGAGACAGCAGATGCTGGAGAGGATGTGGAGAAATAGAAACACTTTTACACTCTTGGTGGGAATGTAAATTAGTTCAACCCTTGTGGGTGACAGTGTAACAATTCCTCAAGGATCTAGAACTTGAAATACCATTTGGGTCAGCAATCCCATTACCAGGTATATACCCAAAGGATTATAAATCATTTTACTATAAAGACACATGCACATGTATGTTCATTGTGGCACTGTTTACAATAGCAAAGACTTGGAACCAATCCAAATGTCCATCGATGACAGACTGGATAAGGAAAATGTGGCACATGTACACCGTGGAATACTACACAACCATAAAAAACGATGAGTTTGTGTCCTTTGTAGGGACTTGGATGAATCCGGAAACCATCATTCTCAGCAAACTGATCCAAGAACAGAAAACCAAACACTGCATGTTCTCACTCATAAGCGGGTGTTGAACAATGAGAACACATGGACACAGGGAGGGGAACATCACACACGGTGGTCATTTGAGGGGGACTAGGGAAGGAACAGCGGGGGTGGGGGTGGGAGTTGGGAGTGATAATGTGGGGAGAAATACCAGATATAGGAGATGGGGGGATGAAGGCAGCAAACCAGCTTGCCATGTATGTACCTATGCAACAATCCTGCACATGTACCCCAGAACCTAAAGTACAATTAAAAAAAAAAAGAAATGTGTAGCAGATTATTCACTGTGGAGGAGTTAATTATAGAGTGGGTTATTGGTATTATCATTTTTACTCATAAAATTATAGATTTCAGCTAGTGTTTGCTTTTGTATAATACTTTCATGAAATTTTATTCCTCTATAACATTTTGCTTTTTTATTTTCAGTTATAAAAAGTGTATTTCACCGTATAAAAGAGTTAAGAATACCTCTCATGTTGTCACATACTGCAGGTGTGCCTCAGCAACATTTGCACAGATTTTAGGGGAAATTTTTGTACGAATAGAAAGACACAGGACAAAGTTAACAGCTTAAGGGCTCTCAATTCTATGAGTTGACAGTTAAAAATCTGGTATTGTAGCGCTTGTTTGGATCTAGAAAAAATTTAGTTAGTGGGCTTCAAAACTTCCACTTGCAGAGTCTGGTCTCTACTGGGCTGTTCCTGAGCTCTTTTTCTTAGATCTATTCTCTTTGGATATCTATTTTGTCAGTGTTTAAAGACAAGATTAACCTATGTCGCTTTTTCAGTTTTGTTTGTTTGTTTTTGCATGAAATTGCCTTTCTTTCCAGAAACAAGCGGAGGAAAATACTAACCCAAAAACTTTCTGCAGAGATGTTTTCTTGGAAGCAGCATCACTTACAGGCAGTAAAGACTCAGTGTAAATGCACCAGCATCCCTACTAGAGTAATGAGAATTAATTTTATAGCATTCCATTTTCTTAGTGCCAAGTATGAAATTGGATTTTTATAGTCTTAACCTATATTCTAACCTTGTAGTAAAATATAAAAAGATAGTATCTTCTAGGAAAAGATATGATATAGTAGATAAAAAACTGGAAAGATATCTTTAATGTGAGGGTAGAGAAAGTAGGATCGACATGTTACTGGGGTGAGAGAGTAATGTTCTTTAGTTAGAGTTCTCATTCTTAGTCTTCAGTACTGACTTGTTTGGAAAGAATACTTTTTTTTCACTACCTGGTGCCAAATACAGAGACCCAATCAAGTGTATGCCTGGGAGGTGTATATATTTCTTTTATTAGCAAGCATAGCTGGGTTAAGAAAAAAATCATTGGTTTGCAAAGGGGTAAAGCCTTAGGTAAACAAATTTAGCTAACAGTAAATGAAGTTTATAGTTAACTTGCATATATTTTATTTCCTTTTTTTAAAAATTATCATACTTCTCTATTTAGAGAGATGAGAAGTAGGATTGCCTTACGGTGAGTTTTCTTTTCTTTTCTTTTCTTTTTTCTTTTTTTTTATTTGTCCCTAATCACTTTGTTGCAAGCTGTAAAACTTTGTTATCTACATAGGGCAGCTCTTTGTAAAAGTGGTTTATTCCCTTGGAGAAAGAGGGAATTGAAAATCAGTTAGAGCCCATCTATAATAAGACAGCTGAAAGAAGCTGCCATGAGGAGCTCGGCTCCAAACACAGAATCAGAACCTTGTACAGGAACTCCCATGAATTGAGACTTTCCATTATGTTTTATTAGAGTGCATATATGTCCTATTTGAGAAAAAGTGAAACAATTATTTACAAAAGAAAGTCTGTGTCCCAACCATCTTAAAACAAGTTAAAACAAATAAAAGCCCCACAATAACAGAAATTAGATTCTTTTGTTGGGCTCATCAGTAGACTCACTACCGCTGAGAAAAAAATAAATAATCTTGAACCTGAATCAATAGAAATTACCCAAACTGGAATGATGAGAGAAAAAAGTGGGAAAATAGTTCATAACATGCAAGTGTAGTGGGAAGTGGGATAATAATAAATGGCATAATGTACATGTCATTGGAACCCTAGGAGGAGAAGAGAGACAAAAGAACAGAGAAAATATTTGAAAAAAATAATGGCTGATAATTTTTCAAAGTAACTACCAAATACTACAAATTGAAGAATTTCAGAGAACATCAAGCAGGATAAATGCAATACAAACAAAACAAAAATGTCACAAATACACACACACACAGACACACACGCACATCTATAGACATATATTCACACTGCTAAAAACCACAAGCAAGGAGAAAATTTTGTAGTCATCCAGGGATAAGGGCATATTGTTTACAGAAGAAGGGTAAGAATCATAGCAGACTTCTCTTTAGAAAGCACAAAAACAAGAATACATATTTTAAGTGTTAAAATAAAAAATATTATCAACCTAGTATTCTATTCCAAGTGAAAATGTCCTTCAAAATTCTTCCAGTGTAACCCAACTGACCTTTAAAAACAAACCTTCCAACAACAGAATAGACATTCTTCACAAACGCATATAAAACATTCACAAAAATACACCATATTCTGGTCTATAAAATAAACCTTGAAAATTTTAAAAGAATAAAAATTATGCAAAGTATGTTATCATGAAATAACCTAATTAAACAAAAATCAATGACATGGAGATTTTTAAAAAGCATGTATTTTGAAATTAAGCAGAACACATATGTGGAAGAGAAAGTCTCCAGGAAAATTGAAGAATATTTTCAACTAAACAAAAAGTAAATTACAATATATCAAAATTTGTGATATGTGGCTAAAGTAGTGCTTAAATGAAAATATATAGCATTAATGCATGTATTACAAAATAAATATAAGCTAAATTTAATAGCCTAAATTTCCACCTTAGGAAAATAGAGTATTAAAAAGACAAAATTAATGGATGCTGGGGAGGATGTAGAGAAAAGGGAAAACTCAGACACTGTTGGTGAGAATGTAAATTAGTAGAACCACTATGGAAAACAGTATGGAGATTTCTTGACATACTAAAAATAGAACTACCATATGGTCCAACAACCCACTGCTGAATATATATATATTTTTTAAAAGTCAATATAATGAAGACTTACATACACTCCCATGTTCATTGCAGTATTATTCACAAGAGCCAAAATATGGACTTAATCTAAGTGTCTATCAGTGAATGAATAAAGAAAATGCAGTACATACATACATTGGAGTATTATTCAGCATAAAAAGAATGAAATTCTGTCATTTGTAGAAACATGGTTGGAACTGGATATTATTATGTTAGGTGAGATAAGCCAGGTACAGAAAAGACAAATATTGTATATTCTCACTCGTATATCAGCAAAAAACAGTGGATCTCATTGAGGAATAGAGTTGATTGGTGATTACCAGAGGTTGGAAAGTGTAGGGAAGAGTGGGAATGAAGAGACATCGGTCAATGGGTACAAAAATACAGGGAGATAGAAAATATGGCTAGATGTGGTGGCTCACACATGTAATCCCAAAACTTTGTGAGGCCAAAATGGGAGAATTATGAAAAGGCAGGAATTTAAAATCAGCCTGGGTAACATAGTGAGATCCCACCTTGACTAAGAAAAATAGTAAAGAAAGAAAAAATAAGATCTAGTGTTTGATAGTATAATAAAGTGACTATCATTAATAATAATATATTATATAGTTCAAAGTACTTAAGAGAGAAGAACAGAAATTTTCCCAACATAAAGAAAAGATGCTTTTGAGATTATGAATATCTCAATTACCTAGATTTGATTATTACACATTGTATGTATGTATCAAAATACTACGTATACCTCAAAAATATGTACAACAATTACATATCAATTTTAAGAGGAAGAAAATTTGAACAACTATATATGCACACACAGTGAATACACCATGTAAAGATTAAGTCAGAATATCAATGTGGTACAAGCCTGGAAATGTCAAATATTGCCAGAAAACCACAAGAGGCTACAGAAGAGACAGGGAACAGATTTTTTGTCACCTTCCACCGGAGGAATCAACTTTACTGACACCTTAATCTTGGACTAATAATTTACAGAACTATGAAACAATAAACTTCTGATATTTTAGACAAAAAAAGGTGGTTCTTTGAATAGCTCAATAAAGTTGATAAGCCTCGAGGCAGAGAAAGGGGGACTGGGTAATCATAAAGTGTAAAAATTTATTTTATCACAATTCTAGATGGTGCGAGTTCCAAGAACAGGGTGCCAGCTGGTTTCTTTCTGGTGAGGGTCCAGTCTCTATTTCGAAGATGGGACATTGAACACATTCCTCTCCTCCTCTGGAGGGGAGAAATGCTGTGTCTTCACAAGAGGTAAGGCACAAGGCAAAAAGGAATAAATTCCTTTCAACAAGCTTATTTGTAAAGGCACACAGTTCCATTTATATTTCACTTACATAAGGCTGGAGCCCTAATGACCCAATAAACTCTTAAGGGTCCTGCTTTCTAATACTATCATATTGGCAACAACTTAATTTTGGAAGGAAAATGTTTAAACTCTGCCAGACCATTTTCTACAAAAAGAAAAATTACGAAAAATCACTCAAGAAGAAACAGGTAACCTGAATAACCCTATATGTATTCAAATATTACATTTGTAGTTAATCTACAATAAAAAGTAGTTCTACCCTCATATAGTCTTGTCACAGGATTGTTAGTGTATTGCTTTTTTAGCCAGAAATGTCTGTGAGCAGTGGCAGCCTTTGCTCAAGTTTTGCTCAGGCCCACTAGGCTTGCTCTGCTCACATGGCCTAGCAGAATTTGCTTGACCACACTACCAGCCTGGATCTCATGGCTGCCAAGTACAAGCCAGGTGTGGAGTGGCAAGCAGCATGTGAGTGAGTGAGCATATGATTAAGCAACTGTGCACATCCAGGCAATCTGGCTGCTGCAGTGGGGCAGGCAGCTCCAGGCACCAACACAGGTGCTTGTTCTATGCAAGGCTGCAGCTGAATCAGATGTACCATGATATGTGTTGGCTGTGTCCCCACCCAAATATTATCTTGAATTATAGCTCCTACAATTTCTATGTGTTGCGGGAGGAACTCAGTGGGAGGTAATTGAATCATGCAGGCAGGTCTTTCCAGTGCTGTTCTCATGATAGTGAATAAGTCTCATGAGATCTGATGGTTTTATAAAAAGGAATGTTTCTCTGCGCCAGATCTCTTTGCCAACTGCCATCCATGTAAGATGTGACTTTCTCCTCCTTGCCTTCCACCATGATTGTGAGGTCTCCCCAGCCATGAAACTGTGAGTCCATTTAACATCTTTCCTTTATAAATATCCCAGTTTCAGGTATGTCTTTATTAGTAGCATGAAAATAGACTAATACATACTGTAAGTGGCTTCCACTGCAGGCAACTGCATCTGGATAAGGGTAATGCAGTTGTGCTTGGAATCTTGGAGATGCCAGGAACTACAGAGCCCCAAAGAGGGTGTCACAGCCCTTAGTTCTGGGCTCACTGAAGGGCTGCAGCTCTTCACTCCTTTTATTGCCCACAATACGGCTAGTGGAGGAGGCATGTTTCAGCCTGTTTGTGTTACAGCTCTTTCAGTTCTGACACTTGGCAGGTCCAAAGTTCTTGTTCTACATCCAGGATGAATGAGGTACACAGACAACTGGAGGGTAAGCAAGGCAGAGAGGAGCTTCATTGAGTGACAGCAGCTTTGAAGAGATATGTAGTGGGTAGCTGCTTTTGCTGTCAGGCTCTCACAATGAGTGTCCAGCTCTCTGTGGAGAGGAGATTCATATTGGGTAACTCCTTTCCACAGGCATGCTGTTTCAATGAGTGTGTGAGCCTGGCTGAGTCTGGGGTTTTTATGTGCTCAGGTCTGAGGAAGTGTGTGCTGATTTGTCCATGGGTGGCTACAGGTCTGCCTGGAAAAAGCACCATCTGATTGGCTGAATAGTCATCAATGAAGTTCTCAATCTGTACCACAGACTTCATCCAAAAGTGGCATCTTGGATCCAAGGCTTCAGGCTGCTCCTGGCTTGAAGGAGGCATTTCACTGGGAACTCACTCCTTTCTACCCAGGAACCTGTTTGCCATTAACATGCCATCCATGACATTCAGGCTCTCCATACCAAGAGGTGCCTGGAGGTTCATGCCAAGCCATCCTCAGTACCCCAGTCCCACTTTCATGCTTGTCCACACCCAAAGTCTGGAGTGGGTTGAGGTATCAGGGGAATGGTGTCAGCAGACAATCACCTGGTCTGGTTGCAACAGTGCCAGGTGTCAGCCATAGCTTTGCTTCACCCTGGAGTGGGTTCCAGGAGTTTGGAGAGGACAGAGAGCAAGAGCAGGTTACTTTCAAGCCTGCAAGAATAGGGAGCTTCCTGGTCCCCTGAGAGCACAGAAATGCCAGGGTCTGGAGCCGTGGCTCGGTGGCTGAGGCTGTGCCCAGGAGCACAAGTTCTTGCCCCACCAACTCAGTAGGGGACAGGGCATTTGCCTGTTCCAGCTCCTGCCAGCTCCATAGAGTGTACCGCTCCAGCTGCACCTCCTCCCACTGCGACTGGTGTCCTCACAGTGGCCAGTTAAGATGGACCATCACCACCATCAGTTTTACTACTGAATTCTACTAAACATTTAAGGAAGAAATAGTACCATATCTATAAATCTTTTCCAAAAAATGAAAATGAAGGGAATAATTCTTAAATCATTTTATGAAACCAGCAATACTCTAATACTAAAACTAGACAAACGCAATGCAGGAAAAAATAAAGCCACTACAGACTAATATCTCTTATTAGTGTAGATGTAAAGATCCTCTACAAAATACTTAATGATTGAACATATAAATATTCAATTATTTTATATATATTTATTATACCTATTATGTATAGGAATTTCTGTGTATTCAAAAATATATAAAAATATAATAAAGCAAGACCAAATAGGTTTTATCTCAGGGATTCAGGACTTGTTTAGCAGTTGGAAATCAATATAATTCACTTCATTAGCAGACTAAATAATAAAAGTTATGTAATCTTATCAACAAAAGAGTAAAAAGCATTAAATATCCATTCACTATAAAAACTTCAATAAACCAGAAATACAAGAGACTATCCTTAACCTAATAAAGGTTTCTAAATAAAATTTACAGCTAATGTCAAACTAAATGGAAAGAGCGAATACTATGTCCCTAAAATCAGGAAAATGTAAAGCATATTCTCTCTCACTATGACTATTCAGCATTATCTGCAAACTCCAAAGTAACTGGAATAAGTTAAGTGAAAAAAAATAAAAGTGATAGAAAAAATGTAATTTGTATTTGCAGATCACATAATTTAAAAAAATAATCCCAAATAATCATTTTGTTATTGTTGTTGGTTGTTGTTGCTTTGAGATGGGATCTCAGACTCCTAAGCTCAAGCAACCCTTCCACACCTCAGCCCCCTGCATAGTTGAGATTTGCTTAGAAATACAGTAATGCTGGCATTGTATAAGTTTGGAAGTGTACTCTCCTCTTCAATGTTTTACAGGTTGGAGAAGGATCAACATTAGTCTTTTTGTTTTTTGTTTTATGTATTTTTTAATTGGTACAATTCAGATCCTGGGCTTTTCTCTGTTTGCAGGTTTTTGATTACTTAATTAATCTCCTTAGTCATTATCAAAGTGTTCCAAATTTCTGTTTCTTCATGATTGACTTTTGAAAGTAGACTGTATGTTTCTAAGAATTTATCTATTTTTTCTAGGTTACCCACTGTTTGACATATGGTTGTTTATAATATTCTCTTATGAGCCTACGTATTTACATGATATCAGTTGACATGTCTCCTTTTTTATTTATAGTTTTGAGTCTTTTTCTTCCTTAGGTTGTATTGTTAAAGTTTTGTTCATTTTATTTTTTCAGAAAACCAACTCTTAGTTTCAGTGATTTTTTCTATTGTTTTCCTACTCTATAATTCATTCATTTCTGCTCTAATCTTTAGTATTTTCTTCCTTTTGATGACTTTGGGCTCAGTTATTTCTTCCTTTTCTAGTCCCTCAAAGTGTAAAATTAGGTTTATTATTTAAAGTCTTTTTTTTCTTAATTTAAGTGTTTATTGCTATAAAATTCCCTATTAGAACTAACTGCTTTTGCTGTATTCAATATGTTTTGGTATATTCTGCTTTCTTTTTCTTTCCAACTTTTATTTTAAGTTTGGGGAAGCATGTAAAGGTTTGTTAATGGGTAAATTGCATGCTGTATCACTATGGCATATGTATTATTTTATCACTCAGGTAATTACCATAATGCACAATAAATAGTTATTCAAGCCTCACCCTCCCCTCATCATCTACCCTCAAGTAGACACTCGTATCAACTGAATTTTTTCTTTGTGTCCACAGGTACTCAATATTTAGCACCCAATTGTGAGCAAAAACATGTGGCATTTGGTTTTCTGTTCCTGCTTTAACTCACTAAGGATAACGGCCTCTAACTCTACTCACATTGCTGCAAAGGATATAATTTCATTCTCTTTTATGGCTGTGTAGTATTCCACAGTCTATATGTAACCTACTCTTTATGCATTCCACCACTGTTGGGCATTAGGTTGTTTTTATGTCTTTTTATTGTAAATAGTTCTGCAGTGAACATATTTGTGCAGTTGTCTTTATGGTAGAATAATTTATATTCATTTTGGTGTATACCCAGTAATGGGATTGCTGGTTCAGATAGTAGTTCTGTTTTAAATTTTTATATATATATATATATATATATATATATATATATATATTTTAATTGCATTTTAGGTTTTGGGGTACATGTGAAGAACATGCAAGATTGTTGCATAGGTACACACATGGCAGTGTGATTTGCTGCCTTCCTCCCCATATTTTTTGAGAAATCACCAAACTGCTTTCCACAGTGGCTGTACTACTTTATATTCCAAACAGCAATGTAAAAGCATACCATTTTCTCCACAACCTCACTAACATTTGTTATTTACTGAATTTTTATTAATAGCCATTCTGACTGTTGTGACATGCTATTTCATTGTGGTTTTGATTTGCATTTCCTTAATGATTAGTGATTTTGAGTACTTATTAGTAATTATTTTCTTATGTTTATTGGCCATATATATGTCTTCTTTGAGAAGTGTTTATATATTTTTCCCATTTTTAACAAAGTTTTTTGGTTTTGGTTGTTGATTTGTTTAACTTCTTTATAGATTCTTGATGTTAGACCTTTGTTGTATGCATAGCTTGAAAATATTTTCTCCAGTTCTGTAGGTTGCCTGTTTACTCTGTTGAGTTTCCTTTGCTATGCAGAATCTCACTAGTCTAATTCGGTCCACTTGTCAATTTTTTTTCAATTGGTTTTGGAGTCTTTATCATAAAATTTTTACTAAGTCCTATGTAGAAAATGGTATTTCATGTTTTTTAAAGAAATTTTATGCTTTAAATTTTACATTTAAGTCTTTAATTCACGAAGATTAGACTTTTGTATATGGTAAAAGTAAAAGATCCAGTTTCAATCTTCTGCATATGACTGGCCAGTTAATCCAGAAAAATGAATTGAATAGGAAAATAGTCCTTACTCCATTTCATTTCTGTTAGCTTTGTCGATGATCAGATGGTTCTAGGTGTGTGGCTTTACCTCTGGGTTTTTTATTCTGTTCCATTGATCTTTCAATCTTCTTTTGTACCAGTATCATGCTGTTTTAGTGACTGTAGCCTTGTAGTATAGTTTGAAATTGGATTGTGTTATATCTCCAGCTTTCTTCTTTTTGCTTAGGATAGCTTTACATATTCAGGCTTCTCTATTGTTTGAAATGAGGTTTAAAATTTTTTTTTTATTATTTTACTTTGAGTTATAGGGTACATGTGCAGACTGTGCAGGTTTGTTATGTGTGCATACAGTGCCACACTGGTTTACTGCATCCATCCCGCTGTCATCTACATTGGATATTTCTCCTAATGTTATCCTTCCTCAAAACCCCAACCCACTGCTATTCCTCCCCTAGCCCTCACCCCTAAATAGACCCCAGTGTATGATGTTCCCCTCCCTGTGTCCATGTGTTCTCATTGTTCAACACCCATTTATGAGTGAGAACATGTGGTGTTTGGTTTTCTGTTCTTGTGTCAGTTTGCTGAGAATGGTAGCTTCCAGCTTCATCCATATGCCTGTGAAGGACATAAACTAATTCTTTTTTATGGCTGCATAGTATTCCATGGTGTATATGTGCTACAGTTTCTTTATCCAGTCTATCCTTGATAGGCATTTGGGTTGCTTCCATGTCTTTACTATTGTAAACAGTGCCGCAGTAAACATATGTGTGCATGTATCTTTATAACAGAATGATTCATAATCCTTTGGGTATATACACCCGTACTGGAATTGCTGGGCTAAGACGTACTTATAGTTCTAGATCCTTGGGGAGTCACCACACTGTCTTCCACAATGGTTGAACTAATTTACACTCCCACCAACAGTATAAAAGCGTTGCTATGTCTACACATCCTCTACAGCATCTGTTGTCTCCAGATTTTTAAATGATCCCCATTCTAACTGGCATGAGGTGATATCTCAATGTGGTTTTGATTTGCATTTCTCTAATGACCAGTGATGATGAGCATTTTTTTCATATGTTTGCTGACTGCATAAATGTGTTCTTTTGAAAAATGTCTGTTCAAATCCATTGCCCACTTATTTTCATGGGGTTGTTTGTTTTTTTCTTGTAAATTTGTTTGTTATTTGTAGATTTCTGGATATTAGCCCTTTGTCAGATGAGTAGATTGCAAAAATTTTTTCCCATTCTGTTGGTTGCTGGTTCACTCTAATAGTAGTTTCTTTTGCTGTCCAGAAACTCTTGAGTTGAATTAGATCCCATTTGACTATTTTGGTTTTGTTGCCATTGCTTTTGATGTTTTAGTCATGAAGTCCTTGCCCTGCCTATGTCCTAAATGGTATTGCCTAGGTTTTCTTCCAGGATTTTTATGGTATTAGGTCTTACGTTTAAATCTTTAATCCTTCTGGAGTTAATTTTTTGTATAAGGTGTAAGGAAGGGATCCAGTTTCAGCTTTCTGCATATAGCTAGCCAGTTTTCCCAACACCACTTATTAAATAGTGAATCCTTTCCCTATTGCTTGTTTTTGTCAGGTATGTCAAAGATCAGACGGTTGTAGATGTGTGGTGTTACTTCTGAGGCCTCTGTTCTGTTCCATTGGTCTCTATCTCTGTTTTGGTACCAGTACCATGCTGTTTTGATTACTGTAGCTTTGTAGTATAGTTTGAAGTCAGTTAGTGTGATGCCTCTCACTTATTTATTTTTTTATTTTACTTTACGTTATCGGGTACATGTGCAGATCATGCAGATTTGTTACATACGTATACACATGCCATGGTCGTGGTTTGCTGCATCCATCACCCCATCATCTACATTAGGTATTTCTCCTAATGCTATCACTCCCCAATCCTCCTACCCCCTGCTATTTCTTCCCTAACCCCTCACCCCCCAAGCCCTGGAGTATGACATTCCCCTCCCTGTCTCTGTGTGTTCTCATTGTTCAACACCCACTTATCAGTGAGAACATGCAGTATTTGGTTTTTTGTTCTTGTGTCAGTTTGCTTAGAATGATGGTTTCCTGTTTCATCCATGTCCCTGCAAAGGACATTAACTCATATTTTATGGCTGCATCGTATTCAATGGAGTACATATGCCACATTTTCTTTATCCACTCTATCATTGATGGGCATTTGGGTTGGTTCCAAGTCTTTACTATTGTGAACAGTGCTGCAACAAACATATGGTGCATGTGTCTTTATAACAGAATGATTTATAATCATTTGGGTATATACCCAGTAATGGGATTTCTGGGTCAAATGGTATTTCTATTTCTAGATCCTTAAGAATTGCCACACTATCTTCTACAATGGTTGAATTAATTTATACTACTACCAACAGTATAAAAGCATTCCTGTTTCTCCATATCTTCTCCAGGATCTGTTGTTTCCTGATTTTTTAAATGATTGTCATTCTAACTGGCATGAGGTGGTATCTCACTTTGTTTTTGATTTGCATTTCTCTAATGACCAGTGATGATGAACTTTTTTTCATGTTTGTTGGCTGCATAAATGTCTTCTTTTGAAAAGTGTCTGTTCATATCCTTTGACCACTTCTTGATGGGATTGTTTGTTTTTTTCTTGTAAATTAGTTTATATTCTCCATACATTCAGGATATTAGCCCTTTGTCAGATGAGTAGATTCCAAAATTTTTTGCCCGTTCTGTTGGTTCCTGGTTCACTCTATTGATAGTTTCTTTTGTTGTGCAGAAGCTCTTAAGTTTAATTAGATCCCACTTGTCTATCTTGGCTTTTGTTGCCCTTGCTTTTGGTGTTTTAATCATGAACTCCTTGCCCATGCCTGTGTCCTGGATGGTATTGTCTAGGTTTTCCTCTAGAGTTTTTATGATGTTAGGCCTCATGTTTAATTCTTTAATTCATCTAGAGTTAATTTTTGTATAGGTGTAAGGAAGGGATCAAGTTTCAGCATATGGCTAGCCAGTTTGCCCAAAACCATTTACTAAGTAGGGAATCCTTTCCCCATCGCTTTTTTTTTTTTTTTTTTTTTTTGGTCAGGTTTGTCAAAGATCAGATGATTGTAGTTGTGTGGCATTACTTCTGAGGCCTCTATTCTGTTCCGTTGGTCTCTATCTCTGTTTTGGTACCAGTACCACGCTGTTTTGATTATAGTAGCCTTGTAATATAGTTTGAAGTCAGGTAGCATAATGCCTCCAGCTTTTTTTTTTTTTTCCTTAGGATTGTCTTGTCATACTGAATGTGCAAAAGCTGGAAGCCTTCCCTTTGAAAACTGGCACAAGACAAGGATGCTCTTTGTCACCCCTCATATTCATCATAGTATTGGAAGTTTTGGCGAGGGCCATCAGGCAAGAGAAAAAAATAAAGTGTATTTGCATAGGAAGAGAGTATGTCAATTTGTCCCTGTTTGCAAATGACATGATTGTATCTTTAGAAAACCCCATTGTCTCAGTCCAAAATCTCCTTAAGCTGCTAAGTAACATCAGCAAAGTCTCAGGATACAAAATAAGTGTGCAAAATAGCAAGCATTCCTATAAACCGATAATAGACACACAGAGAGCCAAATCATGAGTGAACTCTCATGCACAATTGCTACAAAGAGAATAAAATACCTAGGAATGCAACTAACAAGTGATGTGAAGGACCTTTCAAGGAGAACTATAAACTACTGCTCAAGGAAATAAAAGATGACACAAACAGATGGAAAAATATTCCATGCTCATGATTAGGAAGAATCAATATCATGAAAATGGCTATACTTCCCAACGTAATTTATAGATTCAATGCTCTCTCCATCAAGTTGCCAATGACTTTTTTGACAGAATTGGAAAAAAACACTTTTAACTTCATATGAAACTATGTAAATTGTTTTGGGCATTACCGCCATTTTAACTATATCAAATTATCCCACCCATGAACATAAAATTTCTATTTGTTTTATCCTTGATTTCTTTCAGCAGTGTTTAAAAAAATCTCTGTACATATCTTTACCTTCTCTGGTTAGGTGTGTTGTTAGATATTTAATTCTTTTTGTGGCTATTGTGAATTAAACTGCCTTTTTTTGTTTGACTCTCAATTTAGGGGTTGTTTTTATATAGAAATGCTACTGATTTAAGTGCTGCTATACACCAACAGTGACCAAGATGTGAATCAAATAGAGAACTCAACCCCTTTTACAATAGCTGCAAAACAATAAAATACTTAGAAATATGCCTAGCCAAGGATGTGAAAAACCTCTACGAGGAAAACTACAAAACACTGTTGTCTGTATGGTCATTTTCCAAATATTGATTCAAAAGCAATCTACAAAAAACAAACAAACAAAAAGCTCATATAGCCAAAGCAAGACTAAGCAAAAAGAACAAATCTGAAGACATCACATTACCTGACTTCAAACTATACTATAAGGCCATAGTCACCAAAACAGCATTGTAGTTGTATAAAAATAGGTGCATAGAACAATGGAACAGAATAGAGAACCCAGGAATAAACCTAAATACTTAGAGCCAACTAATCTTTGACAAAGCAAACAAAAACATAAAGTGGGGAATGGACATCCTATTCAACAAATGGTGCTAGGATAATTGGCAAGCCACATGTAGAAGACTAAAACTGGAACCTCATCTTTCACTTCATACAAAAATCAACTCAAAATGTATCAAAGACCTAAATGTAAGACCTGAAACCATACACATTCTAGAAGATAACATTGAAAAGACCATTGTAGACATTGGCTTAGTCAAAGACTTCTTGACCAAGAACCCAAAAGCAAATGTAACAAAAAGCTAAATAGGTGTAACTTAATTAAACTAAAAAGCTACTGAACAGAAAAAGAGATAATCAACAGAGTAAACAGACAACCCACAGAGTGGGAGAAAATCTTCACAATCTATACATCTGATAAATTACTAATATACAGAATCTATAAAGAACTAAAACAAGTCAGCAAGAAAAAAACAACTCCATTTAAAAGTGGGCTAAGCACATGAATAGACAATTCTCAAAAAAAGATATACAAATGGCCAACAACTATAAAACTATGCTCAACATCACTAATAATCAGGGAGATGCAAATCAAAACCACAATGCCAAACCATCTCACTCCTGTAAAAATGGCCACAATCAAAAAATAAAAGATGTTGGTATGAATGTGGTGAAAAGGGAACACTTCTACACTGTGGCTGGGAATGTAAACTAGTACAAGCACTTTGTGAAACAGTGTGGAGATTCCTTAAAAACTGAAAGTAGATCTACCATTTGATCAAGGAATCCTACTGCTAGGTATCAACCCAGAGGAAAAGAAGTCATTATAGGAAAAATATACTTGCACATGCATGTTTACAGCAGCATAATTTGCAGTTGCAGAAATATGACACCATTTGAAGTTCCTATCAATCAACCAGTGGATAAAGAAAATTATATATATATATATATATATAAAATTATATATATATATATCTCAAATATATATACTATGAAATACTATTCAGTCATAAAAAAAAGAAACAATGGCAATCACAGTAACCTGAATGGAACTGGAGACTATTATTCTAGGTGAAGTAACTCAGGAATAAAAACTCACTCATAAGTGGGAGCTAAGCTATGAGGATTCAAAGTCGTAAGAATAATACAATGGACTTTGAGGACTCAGGTGAAAGGGTGGCAGGGAGTGAGGGATAAAAGACTACACATTGGGTACAGTGTACACTGCTTGGGTGATGTGTGCACCAAAATCTTATAAATCACCACTAAATAACTTATTCATGTAACCTAATACTACCTGTTTTACAAAAACCTATTGAATTAAAAACATAAAATTTTTATAAAAGAAATGCTACTGACTTTTTTACATTGATTTTGTATCCTAAAACTTTTCTGAATTTATAAAATCTAGGAGACTTTGGCCAGAGATGTTGTGATTTTCTAGGTATAGAATAATATTATCTGTGAATAGACATAGATTGACTGCCTATATTACTATTTGGATACTTTATTTCTTTATCTTGCCTGGTTGCTCTGGCTAGGACTTCCAGTACAATGTTGAAACTTCTCTGAAGTTGTCCATTAGATCTAGAAACTTTTGGCAAAAACTATGTTGTTTTCTAGTTATAGTGTCATATCATCTACAAACAGAGATAGTTTCATTTCTTCTTTTCCTGTTCAGATACCTTTTATTACTTTCTCTTGCCTAATGTTTTTGGCTAGGACTTCCAGTACTATGTTTAATAGGAGTGATAATAATGAGCATCTTTTCTTGTTCTGGTCCTCACGGGAAATGCTTCCAGCTTTTTCCAGTTAAGTACCACGTTAGTTGTGGGTTTCACATAGATTGCTCTTATTATTTCGAGCTATGTTGCCTCAGTACTTAGATTGTTTAGGGTTTTAAACATGAAGGATAGTAAATTTTATCAATAAGTTTTCTGCATCTATTGAGAAAATACTATGGTTTTTGTTTTGGTTCTGTTTACATGGTGAATGATATTTATTGATTTGCATTTATTGAACCACCCTTACATTCCAAGGAGAAAGCCTGCTCAAGTAATATGGGTTAGTTGTTTGATGTGATGCTGGATTCAGTTTGCTAGTGTTTTGTTGATAATTTTTGCATTTGTGTTCATCAGGAATATTGGCTTCAAGTTTTATTTTTGTGTATGTGTCTGTCAACTTTTGGTATTTAGGTGATGCTGGACTCATAGAATGAGTTACAGAGACGTTCTTTATCCTAAAAATTTTAGAATAGTTTCAATAGGATTGGGATCAACTTTCTTTAATGTCTGGTGGAATTTATCTGTGAATTAGTCTGCTCCAGGGCTTTCTCTGGTTGCTAGGTTTTTTATTACTAATTCACTTTTAGAACTCGTCATTGGTCTATTTGAGGTTTCAATTTCTTCTTGTTCAATCTTGGAAGATTGTGTGTTTCCAGGAATTTATCCATCTCTTCTAGTTTTTCTAGTTTGTGTGTATTAAAATTGTTTGTAATAGTATCTGAGTGTTTTTGTATTTCTGTGAGTTTGTTGGTAATGCTCTTTTTGTCATTTTTTATTATGTCTATTTGGATCTTTTTCCTTTTTTATTACTTGTCTAGCTAGTGTTCAGTCAATCTTATTTATTCTTTGAAAGAACCAAATTTTGGTTTCATTGATCTTCTATGTGGTTTTTCTGAACTGCATTTCATTCAGTTCATCTCTGATTTCAGTTGTTTCTTTTCTCCTAGTTTAGGGTTGGTTTGCTTTTATTTTTCTCATTCTGCTATAATTGACGTTAGGTTGGTAAGTCGAGATCCTTCTAACTTTTTGATGTAGGCATTTAGCACTAAAAACTTTTCTCTAACACTGCTTTAGTTGTACAGAAGCAATTCTGATATGTTGTATCTTTACTATCGGTAGTTTAAAACATGTTCTGATTTTTGTTTTAATTTGATTGTTTATCCAAAAGCCATTTAGGACAAGATTGGTTAATTTCCTTGTAATTGTATAGTTTTGAGAGATTCTTAGTATTTTTGTTTATTTATTGCTCTGTAACTTGAGACTGTGGTATGATTTGGGTTTTATTTTTTTTAAGAATTGCTTTATGATTGACCACGTGGCCAATTTTACAGTATGTGCCATGTGAAGATAAGAAGGAGGTATATTTTGCTGTTGTTTGGTGGAGTGTTCTGCAGATGCATGTTAGTCCCATTTTGGCAACTGTCAGCTTTAGGTTTTAAATATACTCAATAGTTTTCTGAGTATATTATCAGTGGTGGGCTCTTGAAGTCACCATCTACTCTTGTGTGGTTATCTAAGTCTCTTCATAAGTCTCTAAAAACTTGTTTTATGAATCTAGGTGCTCCTGTGTTGGGTGCATATATATTTAAAATAGATCTTTTTCTTGAATTGAACTCTTACCATTATATAATGCTCTTCTTTGTCCTTTTTGATCATTGTTGTTTTCAAGTTTGTGATAAGGATTGACTCTGTGTCCCCACCCAAATCTCATGTTGAAGTGTAATTCCTATAATCCCTACATGTCATGAAAAGAACCCAGTGAGAGGTAATTGAATCATGTGGATGGTTTGTCCCATACTGTTCTTGTGATAGTGAGTTTCCACAAGATCTGATGGTTTTATAAGGGGCTTCTACCTCTGCTCAGCACTTATTCTCTCTCCTACCACTCTGAAAAGAGATGCCTTTAACCATAATTGTAAGTTTCCTGAGATTTCCCCAGCCATGCAGAACTATGAGTCAATTAAACCTCTTTTCTTCATAAGCTGCCCAGTATTGGTATTTCTTCAAAGCAGTATGAGAAAAGACTAATACAGTCTCTTTTGTCTGAAATTTGAAGAGCAACCCCTGATTTCTTCTGTTTTCCATTTACTTGCTAGATTTTTCTCTATTATTTTACTTTGAGCCTATAAATGTCATTGCATGTAAGATGGGTTCCTGAAAGACAACATACAGTTGAGTCTTCTTTCTTTATTCAGCTTGCCACTCTATAACTTTTAATTGAGAGCATTTAGCCTGTTTACAATCAAGGTTAATAGTGATATGCATGAATTTGATTCTGTCATCATATTTTTAGCTGGGTTGTTATGCAGACTTGATAGTGTATTTGCTTTATAGTGTCAATGGTTTATGTACTTAAAGTTGGTTTCTTTGGTGGTCAGTAGTGGTCTTTCATGTCCATGTTTAACACTCCCTTAAAGATTTTTCCTATGATTTTTGAGTTTCTGCTGAAAGATCCACCATTATTCTGACAGGGTTCCCTTTGAAGTTGACTTTACCTTTCTCTTTGGATGCCTTTAATTTTTTTTTTTTCACATGAACATTGAACAAGTTGATAAGTACATGTCTACGGATAGTAATTTTGTATAGTACCTCACAGGGGTTCTCTTAAGTATGTGAATTTCAATGTTGACACTTAGATTTGATAAATTTTTGTGAATAATAGCCCCAAATATGTTTTCCAAGTTGCTTGCCCTCTCTCCCTGTCTTTCAAGAATGCCAATGTGTTATAGGCTTGGGCTATTTGGTATACTGTGTTTTCGTTTTAGTATTTGTCAAAGCATTTTGTGATTATCCTTTTAAATATTTTAAACTCAATGGCTTATATGAAATGTGTTGTTTAATTTCCACATATTTTTTAAATTTTCAATTTTCCACCTGTTATTGATTTATATTTTCAATTTTGTTCAGAACAGATATGTGATACAATTTTAATCCTTTTAAATTTGTTCAGACTTGTTTTGTAACCTAATACATAATCTGTCCTGGTTTTTTTGTGATGCAGTTTTCTTAACTTTTTTAAAGTTCTCACAAAGGTGTTTTGGGTCACACTTTGTTGTTTATTTGGTGTTTCAATGGGAGAACAAGAATTTTGAGCTTCTTAATCTGCAATCTTACTGATGTCATATTTTATCATTAATTGATTTTTGAGATCAAATGCATTCTATGGGAGAAGTCAGTCTATTCAGCAAATGGTGGAGGGAAAATTGAATATCCATATATAAAAAACATAACTTTGGATCACATCTTATTTAGAAATGAAGTCAAAATTGATACAGATTTTAAAGTATAATTCAAAATTTTTAAACTTCTAGAATAAAACCTAGAAAAAGGTCATGATTTGGGGTTAGAAAAAAATTATTAGGTATACCATCAAAAACATGATATATAAAAGAAAAATTTAGTAAATTGTATCATATGGTTAGGTTTTGTGTCTCCACCAAAATCTCATCTTGAATTGTAGTTTCCATAATACCCACATGTCACAAAAAGGGCCAGGTGGAGATAAATGAATTATTAGGGAAATTTCCCTCATCCTGCTCTCATGATAGTGAATAAATCTCAAGAGATCTGATGGCCTTATAAAACTCTTTTTTAAAAGGCAGTTTCCCTGTAGTAGATCTCTTGCCTGCTACCATGTGAGAGATATCTTTCCTCCTCCTTCACCTTCTTCCATGATTCTGAGGCCTCCCCAGACATGTAAAACTGTGAGTATATTAAACTTCTTTTTCCTTATAAATTATCCAGTCTCAGGTGTACCTTTATTAGGACTGTGAAAATAAACTAATATACTGTATTAAAATTAAAATGATAAATGCTTAAAAAGACATCTTCAATAAAAATTTAAAAATCCACATGCTGGACTGAAGTATATTTAAATTATATATGTCAAAGAGAACTTGTATCCAGAAGACAAATTCTAAAAAAACACAACTCATTAATCAGAAAAACAATCTTGAACATCCCCAAGACACATAATTGTCAGACTGTCCAAGGTCAAAGCAAAGAAAGAATGTTAATGGCGACTACAGAGAAAGGGCAGGTCACCTACCAAGAGAACCACATCAAGATAACAGTGGACCTCTCATCTGAAACCCTTCAAATCAGAAGAAACTGGGAACCTATATTCAATGTTTTTAAAGAAAAAAATATTCAACCTAGTATTTTATGTGGAGCCAAACTAAGCTTCCTAAGTGAAGCAGAAATAAGATATTTTTAAGATAAGCAAATGTTGAGGAAATTGGCTATTATCAGACCTGCTTTACAAGAGATCTTAAAACGAGCACTAAATATAGAATGTCTGCACTAGCTCATATAAAAACACACTTAAAAACACAGACCAGTGTCACTCTAAAGCAATCACACAGACAAACCAGTATTATAATCAGCTAATAGCACAATGACAGAATGAAATTCACAAATATCAATTCTAAACTTGCTAAATGCCCCATATAAAAGGAAGAGATTGGCAAGCTGGATATAAACAAAAGATTCAATTGTATGCTGTCTTTAAGAGACCCATCTCAATGTACAATCATGTCATCTGCAAACAGAAACCATTTGACTTCCTCTCTTCCTGTTTGAATGCATTTATTTTTTTCTATTACCTGATTCCTCTGGCCAGAACTTCCAATACTATGTTGAATAGGAGTTAGGAGTGGTGAGAGGGCATCCTTTTCTTGTACCAGTTGTCAAAGGGAATGCTTCCAGCTTTTGCCCATTAAGTATGATATTGGCTGTGGGTTTGTCATAAACAGCTTTTATTATTTTGAGATATGTTCCATCAATACCTAGTTTATTGAGAGTTTTCAGCATGAAGGGGTGTTGAATTTTATTGAAGGACTTTTCTGCATCTATTGAAATAATCATGTGTTTTTTGTCTTTGGTTCTGTTTAAGTGATGGATTACATTTATTGATTTGTTTATGTTGAACCAGCCTTGCATCCCAGGGATGAAGCCAACTTGATCGTGGTGGATAAGCTTTTTGATGTGCTGCTGGATTTGGTTTGCCAGGATTTTACTGAGGATTTTCACAGTGATGTTCATCAAGGATATTGGCCTAAAATATTCTTTTTTTGTTGGGTCTTTGCCAGGTTTTGGTATCAGGATGATGCTAGCCTCATAAAATGAATTAGGGAGACGTCCCTCTTTTTCTATTGTTTGGAATGGTTTCAAAAGGACTGGTACCAGTTCCTCTTTGTATCTCTGGTAACATTCAGCTGTGAATCCATCTGGTCTGGGGCTTCTTTTGATTGGTAGGCTACTAATTACTGCCTTGATTGCAGAATTGTTATTGATCAATTCAGTGATTTGACTTGTTCCTGGTTTAGTCTAGAGATGGTGAGAGTGTCCAGGAATTTATTCATTTCTTCCAGGTTTTCTAGTTTATTTGCATAAAGGTGTTTGTAGTATTCTCTGATATTAGATTTATTTCTGTGGGAGCAGTAGTGATTTCCCCTTTATCATGTTTTATTGTGTCTATTTGATTTTTCTTTCTTTTCTTCTTTATTAGTCTGGCTAGCAGTCTATCTATTTTGTTAACCTTTTCAAAAAACCAGCTTCTGGATTCATTAATTTTATGAAGGGTTTTTCCAAAATCTCCTTAAGCTGTTAAGCAATTTCAGCAAAGTCACAGGATACAAAATCAATGTACAACAATCACAAACATTCCTATACATCAATAATAAACAAACAGAGAGCCAAATCACGAGTGAACTCCCATTCACAATTGCTTCAAACAGAATAAAATACCAAGGATTACAACTTCCAAGGGATATAACAGACGTCTTCAAGGAAAACTAAAAACCACTGCTCAAGGAAATAAGAGATGACACAAACAAATGGAAAACATTCTATGCTCACGGATAGGAAGAATCAATATTATGAAAATGGCCTTACTGCTCAAAGTAATTTATAGATTCAGTGCTATCCTCATTAAACTACCATTTACTTTATTCACAGAATTAGAAAAAACTACTTTAAATTTCATATGGAACCAAAAATGAGCCTGTATAACCAAGAAAATCCTAAGCAAAAAAACAAACCTGGTGGTATCACCCTAATGGACTTCAAACTATATTGCAAGGCTAAAGTACAGCATGGTACTGTTACCAAAACAGATATATAGCCCAATGGAACAGAAAAGAGGCCTCAGAAAGAATGCCACATATCTACAATCATCTAATCTTTGACAAACCTGACAAAAACAAGCAATGGTGAAAGGATTCCCTATTTAATAAATGGTGTTGGGAAAAAATGGCTAGCCAAATGCAGAAAACCGAAAATGGCCCCTCCCTTACACCTTATACAAAAATTAACTCAAGATGGATTACAAGTGAAATGTAAGACCTAAAACCATGAAAACCCTAGAAGAAAACCTAGGCAACACCATTTGCACATAGGCATGGGGAAATACTTTATGACTAAATCAACAAAAGCAAGGGCAATAAAATTCAAAATAGACAAATGGGATCTAATTAAAGAGCTTCTGCACAGCAAAAGAAACTATCATCACAGTGAACTGGCAACATAGAGAATGGGAGTAAATGTTTGCAATTTATTTATCTGACATAGGGCTAATATCCACAAGTTCTACAAGGAACTTAAACAAATTTACAAGAAAAAGGAAACCCCATCAAAAAGTTGGTGAAGGATATGAACAGACACTTCTCAAAAGAAGATATTTATGCAGCCAAGAAACATATGAAAAAAGTTCATCAACACTGGTCATTAGAGAAATGCAAATCAAAACCACAATGAGATACAATCTCACACCAGTTAGAATGATGATCATTAAAAAGTCAGGAAACAACAGATGCTGGAGAAAATGTGAAGAAATAAGAATGCTTTTACACTATTAGTAGGAGTGTAAATTAGTTCAACCATTGTGGAAGACAGTGTGGCAATTCCTCAAGGATCTAGAACCAGAAATACAATTTCACCCAGCAATCCCATTACTAGATATATACCCAAAAGATTATAAATCATTCTACTATAAAGACACATGCACACGTATGTTTATTGCGTCACTATTCACAACAGCAAAGACTTGGAACCAACCCAAATGTCCATCAATGATAGAGTGGATAAAGAAAATATGGCACATATACACCATGGAATACTATGCAGCCATAACAAAGAATGAGATTATATTCTTTGCAGTGACATGGATGCAATTGGAAACCATCATTCTTTGCAAACTGACACAGGAACAGAAAACCAAATAATGCATGTTTTTACTTGTAATTGGGAGTTGAACAATGAAAACTCATAGATACAGGAAGGGGAACACCACACACCAGGCATGTTGGAGGGTCGGTGGGGGGGCTAGGGAAGGAATAGCATTAGGAGAAATACCTAATGTAGATGATGGGTTGATGGGTGCAGCATTCCACCATGGTACATGTATACCTATGTAGCAAACCTACACATTCTGCACATGTATCCCAGAACTTAAAGTATAATAATAAAAAAAAAAGATACCCATCTGACACATAATGACCCTCAGAGGTTCAAAATAAAGGCATGGAGGAAAATCTACCAAGAAAATGAAAAACAGAAATAAATAGGCATTGCAATTTTAGTTTTAGACAAAACGGATAATAAACCAGCATAGATCAGAAAAGACAAAAAATGGCAATACATAATGGTAAATGTTTAATTTCTGCAAGAAGATCTAACTATTCTAAATATATATGCACCCAACACAGGAGCACCCAAATGCATAAAGCAAGTTCTTAGAGACCTATAAAGAGACATAGACTCCCACACAATAATAGTGGGAGATTTCAACACTTCACTGACAGTATTAGACAGATGATGCATAAAATTACCAAAGGTATTCAGGACCTAAAGTCAACATTGGACCAAATAGATCTGGTAGACCTTTACAGAAGTCTTCACACAAAAATAATAGAATATAAATGTTTCTTATCACCACACATGCTACATACTCTAAAATCGTCCACATAATTGGACATAAAAGAATATTTAATAAATAAAAAACTGAAATCATATTAAACACACTCTCAAACCACAGTGCAATAAAAGTAGACATCAAGACTATGAAAATCGCTTAAAACTATGCAATTACATGGAAATTAAACAACCTGCTTCTGAGTTACATCTGGGTGAATAATAAAATTAAAATAGAAATGAAAAAGTTCTTTGAAATTAATGAGAATTAAGATAAAACATAGCAGAATCTCTGGGACACATCTAGCGCAGTGTTAAGAGAACAATTCACAGCATTGAATGCCCACATCAAAAAGTTAGAAAGATCTTAAATTAACAACCTAACTTCACAACTGAATTAGAGAAGGAAGAACAAATAAACCCCAAAGCTAACAGAAAATAATAAATATCAAAATCAGAGCTAAACTGAAGAAAACTAAAACATAAAAACCCATTCAAAAGATCGGCTAATCCAGGAGTTGTTATTTTGAAAAAAATAATAAAAGGATAGATCACTAGCTAGACTAATAAAGAAGAAAAGAGAGAATATCCAAATAAACACAATTATAAATGATGAAGGGAATGTTATTACTAACCCCACATAAATGAAAACATCCACCAAAGACTATTATAGACTTCTCTATGCACACAAACTAGAAAATCTAGAAGACGCAGATAAATTCCTGGACACATTCACTCTCCCAAAACTGAGCCAGTAAAAATAATTTTCTGAAGAAACCAATAATGAGCTCTAAAATCGAATGAGTAATAAATAGCCTACCAACAAAAGAAAACCCAGTACCATATGGATTCATAGCTTAATTTTACCAGATACAAAAAGAAAAACTGATAACATTCCTACAGAAACTATTCCAAAATGTTGGGGAGAAGGGACTCCTTTCCAACTCATTGTATGAGGCCATCATCATCATGATTTCAAAACCAGGTAGAGATACAACACCAACAACAAAACACCTTAAGACCAATATTCTTGATGAATATTGATGCAGACGTCCTCAGAAAAATAATTGTTACCTGCATTCAGCAGCACATCAAAGAGCCTGGGATTCAATGTTGGTTCAACATACGCAAATCAATAAATGTGATTCATCACATAAATGGAATTAAAGACAAAAATGCGTGATCATTTCAATAGATGCAGAAAACGCACTTAATAAAATTTAAAACCTGTTTATGTTAAAAACTCTCAATAAACTATATATCAAAAGAACATACCTTAAAATTATAAGAGTCATGTATGACAAACCCACAGCCAACATTGTAATAAATGGGCAAAAGCTGGAAACATTCCCCTTGAATACTGGCACAAGTCAAAGATTCTCTCTCTCACCACTTCTATTCAACATAGTATTGGAGGTTCTTAGAGAAATCAGGCAAGACAACAAAATAAAGAACATACAATGAGGAAGAAACGAAGTAAAAATATCTCTGTTGGCAGACGACATGATTCTATATATAGGAAACCCTACATTCTCAGCCCAAAAACTCCTCCAGCTGATGAACAACTTCAGCAAATTTGCAGGATACAGAATCAATGTACAAAAATTGCTATCATCCCTATGCACCAACAGCCAAACTGAAGGCCAAATCAGAAATGCAATTGCATTCACAATTGCCACACACAAAAAATAAAACACCTAGGAACACAGCTCACCAGCCAGGTAAAAGATATCTACAATGAGAATAACAAATCACTGCTCAAAGAAATCAAAGAAGACACAAAGAAATTAAAAATATCTCATACTCATGGATTCAAAGAATCAATATTATTAAATTGGCTATATTGCCCAATGCAATTTGCAGACTCAATGTTTTTTCTATCAAACTACTAGCAACATTCTTCACAAAACTAGATAAACCTATTTTAAAATTCATATGACACTAAAAAATAGCCCAAATAGCCATGGCAATACTAAGAAAAAATAACAAAACTAGAGATATTACATTACCTGAGTTCAAACTATATTGCAAGGCTGCAGTAACCAAAACAGCATGGTACTGGTACAAAAACAGATACATAGAACAATAGAATAGAATAGAGAGCCCATAAATAGGCCACACATTTACAACCCTGTGATCTTCAACAAAGCTAACAAAAGCAATGGGGAAAAGACTCCCTATTCAGTAATGGTCCTGAGATAATTCACTAGCCATATGTAGAAGATTGGAGCTGGACCCCTTTCTTACATCATACACAAAAATAAACTGAAAATGAATTCCAAACTTAATTGTAAAACCCAGAACTATAAAAACCCTGGAAGACAATCTGGGCAATGCCATGCTGGACATAGGAACATGCAAAGATATTATGACGAGGACTCCAAAGCAATCACAATACAAGCAAAAATAGACAAATTGGACTTAATTACACTAAACAGCTTCTGTGCAGCAAAAGAAAGTATCAAGATGATACACAGACAACCTACAGAATGGCAGAAAATATTTGCAAACTATGCATCTGACAAAGATCTAATATCCAGCATCTATAAGGAGCTTGTTATGGTTAATATTGAGTGTCAAAGTTATGGGATTGGAGGATGCAAAATATTGTTTCTAGGTGTGTCTGTGAGAGTGTTGCCAAAGGATATTAACATTTGAGCAGTGGACTGGGAGAGGCAGATCTACCTTCATACTGGGTGGGCACAGTCTAATCAACTGCCAGCATAGCTAGAATAAAAGCAGACAGAAGAACATGGAAGAACTAGACTCATTGAGTCTTCTGGCCTTCATCTGTCTCCTATGCTGGATGCTTCCTGCCCTCGAACATTGGACATCAGGTTCTTCAGCTTTTGGACTTAAACTTACACCAGTGGTTTGCCATGGTCCCTTGGGCCTTTGGCTGCAGGCTGAAGGCTGCACTGTTGGCTTTTCTACTTTTGAGGTTTTGGGATTCATACTGGCTTCCTTCTCCTCAGTTTATTCTGGAGCTTCACCCTGTAATTGTGTGAGTCAATATTTCCTGGTAAAATCCCTTTCATATATAAATCTATCCTATTATTTCTGTTCCTTTAGAGAACTCTAACAAAGAGCTTAAACAAATTTGCAAGATAAAACAACCCCATTAAAAAGTGAACAAAAAACATGAGCAGACACGTCTCAAAAGAAAACATACATACTGCCAACAAGCCTGTGAAAAAAAGCTCAATATGACTGGTCATTAGAGAGATGCAAGTTGAACCACAATGAGATATCATCTCACACCAGTCGAAATGGTATCCTGGTATCATTTAAAAGTCAAAAAACATAACAGATTTTGAATAAAAGAGAACAATTATACACTGTTGGTGGTAGTGTAAATTAGTTCAACTGTTGTGAAAAGCACTATGGCGATCCATAAGAGTTAAAAGCATCACTACTATTTGACTCAGCAAGTTCATTACTGGATATATACCCAGTGGAATATAAATTATTCTACTATAATGAAACATGCATGTGAATATTTAGTGCAGCCATATTTACAATAAAGAAGACATGGATTCAACCTAAATGTCTATCAATGACAGGCTGGATAAATAAAATGGTACATATACACCATGGAATATTATGTAGCCACAAAAAGAACAAGATTGTCTTTCGTGGGAACATAGGTGAAGCTGAAGGTTATCTTTAGTTAAAAAAAAAATCTCACCGGAATAGAAAACAAAATATCACATGTTCTCACTTATAAGTGAAAGCTAAATTATTGGGATACAGGGACACATAGAGAGGAACAACAGACATAGGGGTCTACTTGAGTGGGGAGGGTGGCAAGAAGGAGAGAATCAGAAAAGATAACTATTCAGTACTGAGCTTAATATATGGGTGATAAAAATAATATGTACAATAAACTTCTATAACACATGTTTACCTTTGTGAAATCTTTCACATGTAACCTAAATCTGAGATACAAGTTTTTACATATCTCAACATGAAAATGCGACAAAGATTTTAATATACATTTCACCAAAAACATATACAGATGAATAATATATGTAAAAAATACTTTACATTATTGGACATTAAAGAAATACCAATTTAAATCACAATAAGATATCACTCATTCACACTCACTAGAATAGCTGAAATAAGAAAAAAGACAATGCAAATGTTAGTAAAAATGAAAACAAAATGGAACTGGATATCAACTCTCATTACTATTGGAAATGTAAAATGGCACAGCAGCATTTAAAAGTAATTTTTCAAGATCTTAAAGTGTTGAACAAAAATTTACTAATGACTCAGAAATTCCATTCCTAGTTATTTATATAAAGGAAGGGCAAACCAAAATATGCACAAAGACTGTTATGCTCAAAGATCAATACACTCACATCATTATTCAAAATAGTCAAAAACTGGAAACAATCCATATGTCCATCTGGTAAATAAATGACCATAATGGGTAGTTTTATACAAAAGAATATAATTCAGCAATAAAAAAAACAAACTATTAGGAGATCCAAGATGGCCAAATAGGAACAGCTCAGGAGTTCAGTTCCCAGTGAGAACAATGCAGAGGGTGAGTGATCACTGCATTTCCAAATGAGTTTTTAATGCCCACAGACCAGGAGATTCCTGGGCCAAAAATCCAGCATGGCTCTTTCAGCTGGTGCTGTTGGTTTCTGCACAAAAACAGACAAATCTGGGTGGCTGTTTTAACTGGCACCTGGAATGCCTGGGAGACAGAGCTGCCCATTCAACTAAAATAGAGGGAGCTGAAATGGAGCCAGGTGATGTGGCTTGGTGCATCCCACTCCCACAAAGACTAGCAATCTGAGACATTCTGGACCAAGAGTTTCACAGCAAGTGCAGCTGGACCCAGGATGGCCCAGCTCGGTTGGGGGAAGCGCATGCACCATTACCAAGGCAGTCTACCACTCCAAAGGCAGTCTGCCATTACCAAGGCAGTCCACCATTACTGAGACAATCCGCCATTACCGAGGCAGTCTACCATTACCAAGGCAATCTGCCATTACTGAGGCAGTCTGCCATTACCAGGGCAGTACGCCATTACTGAGGCAGATTGTGAATACTGAGACAGTTCTAACTGTACCTCTGTAAAGAAAACCACAAGGAAGTTTACACAGCAACTGGGCAGAGCCCATAGCAGCTCAGCAATGCCTCTACTGGCAGATGTGACTTGACTACCTCCTTGCTAGGCAGGGCATCTCTTAAAGAAGGCAGCAGCACATCAGGAACTTATAAATAAAATGCCTCCTTCCCAGGACAGAGCACCTGGGAAAAGAGGCAGTTATGAGTGCTGCTGCAACAGACTTAAACATACCTGCTCAGCAGCTCTGAATGGCACAATGGAGCTCCCAGAACAGCATTTCAGCTCCTATAAGGGACAGACTGTCTCCTCAAGCAGCTCCCTGACCCCTGTATATCCAAAGAGACACTTCATAAAAGAGAGCTCAAGCTGTCATCTGGCAGATATCCTTCTGGGATGAACATAACAGAAGAAGAAACTGGCAGCAACCCTTACTGTTCTGCAGCCCCCACAGGTGATCCCAAGGGAAGCAGGATCTGGAGTGGACTGCCAGCAGTCCTACAGCACAGGGGCCTGACTGTTAGAAGGAAAACTAAAAAAGAGAAAGAAATAGCTTCAACATCAACGAAAAGGACATCCACTCAGAGACTCCATCCGAAAGTCACCAACTACAAAGACCACAGGTAGATAAATCCATGAAGATGGGAAGAAACCAGTGCAAAAAGGATAAAAAGACCAAAAACCAGAATGCCTCTCCTCTTTCAAGGGATCCCAACTCCTCACCAGCAAGGGAACAAAGCTGGATGGAGAATGAGTCTGATGAATTGACAGAAACAGGCTTCGGAAGGTGGGTAATAACAAACTTCTCTGAGCTAACAGAACATGTTCTAACCAATGCAAAGAAACTAAGAACCTGGGAAAACGGTTAGACAAAATGCTAACTAGAATAAACAGCTTAGAGAAGCATATAAACAACTTGATGGAGCTGAAAAACACACACTAGAACTTCACGAAGCATATACAAGTTTCAATAGCTGAATCGACAAAGCAGAAGAAAGGGTATCAGAGATTGAAGATCAACTCAATGCAAACGAGAAAGCAAGATTAAAGAAAAAAGAGTGAAAAGAAATAAACAAAGCCTCCAAGAAATATGGGAGTATGTGAAAAGACCTAATATACATTTGTAGGTGTACCTGAATGTGATGAGAATGAAACCAAGCTGGAAAACACTCTTCAGTATATTTTCCAGGAGAACTTCCCCAACCTAGCAAGGCAGGCCAACATTCAAGTCCAGGAAATACAGAGAACACCACAAAGATATTCCTCAAGAAGAGCAACCACAAGGCACATAATCATCAAATTCACCAGGGTTGAATTGAAGGAAAAAGTGCTATGGGCAGCCAGAGAGAAAGATGGCTTTACCCACAAAGGGAAGTTCATCAACCCACAGCAGATCTCTCGACAGAAACTCTATAAACAAGAAGAGAGTGGGAACCAATTTTCAACATCCTTAAAGAAAAGAACTTTCAACCTAGAATCTTCTAGATTTACTGGTTTATGTCCATAGAGTTGTTTGTAGTAATCTTTCATGGTAGTTTGTATTTCTGTGGAATCAGTGGTGATATCCCCTTTACCATTTTTTTGTTGCATCTGTTTGATTCTTCTCTCTTTTCTTTATTATTAGTCTGGCTAGTGGTCTATTTTGTTGATCTTTTCAAAAAACCAGCTCCTGGATTTATTGAGTTTTTGAAGGGTTTTTTTGTATCTCTATATCCTTCAGTTCTGCTCTGATCTTAGTTATTTCTTGTCTTCTGTTAGCTTTTGAACTTGTTTGATCTTGCTCTTCTAGCTCTTTTTCGATTTTGAAGATTGGGTGTCAATTTTTGATCTTTCCTTACTTTTCATGTGGGCATTTATTGCTATGAATTTCCATCTAGACACTGCTTTAAATGTGTCCCAGAGATTCTGGTACGTTATGTCTTCATTCTCATTGGTTTCAAAGAACAGCTTTATTTTTGCCTTATTTTTATTGTTTATCCAGTCATCATCCAGGAACAAGTTGTTCAGTTTCCATGTAGTGGCGTGGTTTTGAGTGAGTTTCGTAATCCTGAGTTCTAATTTGATTGCACTGTGGTCTGAGAGACTGTTTGTTATGATTTCCATTTTTTGCATTTGCTGAGGAATGATTTACTTCCAATTGTGTGGCCAATTTTAGAGTAACCACAATGTGGTGCTGAGAAGAATGTATATTCTGTGGCTTTGGGATGGAGAGTTCTGTAGATGTCTGTTAGGTCTGCTCGGTCCAGATCTGAATTCAAGTCCTGGATATCCTTGTTAATTTTCTGTCTTGTTGATCTGTCTAATATTGACAGTGCAGTATTAACATCTCCCACTATTACTGGGTGGGAGTCTAAGTCTGCTTGTAGGTCTTCAAGATCTTGCTTTATGTATTTGGGTGTTTCTGTATTGGATGCATAGATATATAGGACACTTAGCTCTTCTTGTTGCATTGATACTTTTACCATTATGTAATGCCCTTCTTCCTCTGTTTTGATCTTTGTTGGTTTAAAGTCCATTTTGTGAGAGATTAGGATTGAAATGCCTGCTTTTTCTTTGCTCTCCATTTGCTTTGTAAATCTTCTTCCATCCCTTTATTTTGAGTCTATGCATGTCTTTGCACGTGAGATGTGTCTCCTGAATACAGAACACCAATGAGTCTTGAATTTTTATCCAATTTGCCAGTCTGTGTCTTTTGATTGAGACATTTAGCCCATTTACAACTAAAAAAGAAATTTCATGCCAATATGCATGATGATCATTAATGCAAAAATCTTTAATATACTAATATACTACTGGCAAAATGAATACAACAGCACATCAAAAAGCTTATCCATCACAATCAAGTAGGCTTCATCCCGGGGATGCAAGGCTGGTTCAACATATGCAAGTCCATAAAGGTAATCCATCACATAAACAGAACCAAACAAAAACCACATGATTATCTCAATCAATACTGAAAAGGCCTTCGACAAAATTCAAGAGTGCTTTCTGCTAAACACTCTCGATAAACTAGGTATCAATGAAACTTATCTCAAATTAGTAAAAGCTATTTATGACAAACCCACAGCCCATATCCTGCTGAATGGACAATAACTGGAAGCATTCACTTCAAAACTGGCAATAGACAAGGGTGCCCTCTCTCATTATTTCTATTCAACGTAGTATTGGAATTTTTAGCCAGAGCAATCAGGCAAGAAAAAGAAATAAAGGGTATTCAATTAGGAAAAGAGGAAGTCAATTTGTCTCTATTTGCAGATGACATGATTGAATATTTAGAAGACCCCATCACCTTGCCCAAAATCTTCTTAAGATGATAAGCAACTTCAGCAAAGTCTCGGGATACAAAATCAATGTGCAAAAATCACAAGCATTCCTATACATCAATAACAGACAAACAGAGAGCCAAATCAAATGCGAACTGCCATTCACAATTGCTACAAAGAGAATAAAATACCTAGGAATACAACTAAAAAGGATGTGAAGGACCTATTCAAGGAGAACTACAAACCACTGCTCAAGGAAATAAGAGAGGACACAAACACATGGAAAAACATTCCATGCTCCTGGTAAGAAAGAATCAATATCGTGAAAATTTCCATACTGCCTAAAGTAATTTATAGATTCAATGCTATCCCCATCACGCTACAATTGACCTTCTTCACGAACTGGAAAAAAGCACCTGAAACTTCTCATGGAACCAAAAAAGAGCCCTCATAGCCAAGAGAATCCTAAGAAAAAACAACAAAGCTGGAGACATTATGCTACCTGACTTCAAACTATACTAAAGGCTACAGTCATCAAAACAGCATGTTTTGGTACCAAAATAGAAGCATAGACAAATTGAACATAGCATAGGCCTCAGAAGTAACACCACATGTCTACAACCATCTGATCTTTGACAAACCTGATAAAAGCAAAGATTGGGAAAAGAATTCCCTGTTTACTAAATGATGTTGGGAAAACTGGCTAGCCATGTGCAGAAAGCTGAAACTGGACCACTTCCTTACACTTTATACAAAAATTAACTCCAGATGGATTAAAAATTTAAACATAAGATCTAATACCATAAAAACCCTAGAAGAAAACTAGGTAATACCATTCAGGACATAGGCAAGGACTTCATGGCTAAAACACCAAAAGCAATGGCAACAAAAGCCAAAATAGACAAATGGGATCTAATTAAACTAAAGAAACAATCATGAGAGTGATCCCACAACCAACAGAATGGGAAAAAATTTTTGCAAGCTACTCATCTGACAGAGGGTAATATGCAGAATATATGAAGAACTTAAACAAATTTACAAGAAAAAACAAACAACCCTACAGAAAGTGGGTGAAGTATATCAACAGACACTTTTCATAAGAAGACATTTATGTAGCCAACAAACATATGAAAAAATGTTCATTATCACTGGTTATTAGAGAAATGTAAATCAAAACCACATTGATATACCGTCTCACGCCAGTTAGAATGGCAATCATTTAAAAATCTGGAGACAACAGAGGTTGGAGAGGATTTGGAGAACTAGGAATGCTTTCAGAATGTTGGTTAGGGTGTAAATTAGTTCAACCATTGTTGAAGACAGTGTGGTGATTCTTCAAGGATCTAGAAATAGAAATACCATTTGACCCAGCAATCCCATTCCTGGGTATATACCCAAAGGATTATAAATCATTCTATTATAAAGACACATGCCCATGTATGTTCATTGCAACACTGTTTACAACACCAAAGACCTGGAACTGACCCAAATGCCCATCGATGATAGACTGGACAGGGAAAATGTGGCACATATACACCATAGAATACTATGCAGCCATAAAAAAAAAGGATGAGTTCATGTCCTTTGCAGGTACATGGATGAATCTGGAAACCATCATTCTCAACAAACTGACACAAGAACAGAAAACCAGACACCGCATGTTCTCACTCATAGGTGGATGTTCAACAATGAGAACACGTGGACACAGGGAGGGGACATCACACACTGGGGTCTGTTGGGGAGTGGAGGGCTAGGTTAGGAATAGTGGAGTGTGGGGAGATTGGGAAAGGATAACATTGGGAAAAATACCTAATGTAGGTGATGGGGGGATGGAAGCAGCAAACCACCATGGCATGTGTATACCTATGTAACAATTCTACAAGATCTGCACATGTACATAAGAACTTAAAGTATAATAAAAAAATATATACATTAAAAAAAAAACGTGTTTGAATCCTTTCCCATATACCAATTCTATATACCTGCTATTTATTAGGCCCCTTCTGACCATATTTTCCCAAAGGTATGTACTACCACATAGGCATATTTGCGGTTAGTGTATATAGTGCCCTGTTGACTTGCAAGACACTTCAGAGCCTGGTTAAGGACATATAATTCACATGTCTGGGCTGAACAATTATTAGATGGCCTGCCCTTCTCACATAAGAGTTGTCTGTTTCTATCAATGATGGCATAGCCATTATATCTTTTACCATCTATCACTTGGGATGACTCATCCACAAACAGCCTTATTCTATCATGTAGTGGAGTATTTTTTAAGGTCTGGTCTAACTTTAGTTTGATATTCTATGATATTTAAACAGGTATGGTCTGATATCTTCTCATTCTCCTCTACTTTCCTTAAGAAAATGGCTGGAATTAAGTTAGGCACCACCCCAGGGCCCACTGACCCCAGGGAAGGGACTTGGGGAGGCAAGAGACTGACCAGCTGGCCAAGGTGCCTTTGGCCCAGCCGTTCTGGGTTTGGCTTTAGGTCAAGAGGTGCAGGTTTGAAGAGCTGCCAGCCTGTGGTGCCTTCCCTGATGATCCCTTTTATCAGCAAAGGCATTCCTGGTTTTGCCCTCCCTCTTTCTTTGCTTTGAAGGCACCATCCATCTCCCTGGCAGGCCAAGAGCTGCACTATTTGTATTCCCTTCCAGCCCCACTCATGACTCATCAACTGCAAAGGGTCTCCAGTTTGTCCTGCTCTGGGAGGGAACTCAGTGGCTTTACCTCCTCCTCAGCTGTAATGATTCTCCCCTGGCCCAGCCCCGCAGTCCTCCTTCTCATTATTTGCTGGCCCAGTAGTCATTTGAGTTTAAACCCTAGTTCTGATCTTCCTTATGTAACCTCCCCACCCCCAACCCCCCGCCCGCCATTCTGCAGCCTTACTAACAGCTGCCCCTGGTGAACTTACAACCTCTCAGTAAAACAAAACAAAATCTTTAAGATTGTCTCATCCATTTACCCTTGCATAACATGAACACTTTCTACTGCCTCCTGACAAACAGCCACCTAGTCTTTGCTGTAGGCAAGCCACTACTCCTCAAGCAGCTCAATCCTAAACTCTCATCCACATTCCTTCCTCACTTGCATCCCCCAGTTCACGGACTCTGTTCCTCATCAGTGGCTACATTGCACCCTCTCCCTGCACTTCCTTGTTGCTTGAGAGCCTCCAGAACCTTCCCCAAGCCCTGCCAAACTCTCTGCATCCTCTTACTTCCTCTTTTACTCTTTGCTCCTTTTACATTACTTTTCTCCCCAATCTCCCATTCTGTGTCTCTTTTTGATCTCTCTTTTCCAGTCTCTCTCTTGCTCATTTCTCTCTCTCTGTCTCTCTCTCTTCCTGTCATCCCGTTTACTTTCTCCTTAAACTCATTTGCTTTCTTTTTCTCTCGCTGGGCATGAGCTGAGCTGTGCTGTGCCCTGACTCCCCACTGTCAATCTGCAAAAATGGACAGATTTGACTTTCTCTCTTTCTCTGGGCACCAGCGCACCTGCACGATGTCTTACACTGTGTGTCTGTCTTGCTGCTTAGTCACGTGGCTCCCCGACACATAGCTGTGCTGCCAGCTCTCCCTTGCCTTCAGGATTAGCAGCTTAACTCTTTCTCTCTCCTCTGGCCCTCTACATTTGCTGTTTTTCCCCCTTTCTCTTTTGAATTTTTTTTTATTGTACTTTAGGTTCTGGGGTACATTTGAAGATCATGCAGGATTGTTGCATAGGTACATATATGGCAAGGTGGTTTATCACCTTCATCCCCCCATCACCTATATCTGGTGTTTCTCCCCACGTTATCCCTCTCCACCCTCCCCACTCCCCACTGTCCTTCTCCTAGCCCCCCAGCTGACCACAGTGTGTGATACTCCTCTCCCTGTGTCCATGTGTTATCATTGTTCAGCATCCGCCTATGAGTGAGAACATGCAGTGTTTGGTTTTCTGTTCTTGTGTCAGTTTGCTGATAATGATGGTTTGCATATTTGTCCATGTCCCTGCAAAGGACATGAACTCATCCTTTTTTATGGCTGCATAGTATTCCATGGTGTATATGTGCCACATTTTCCTTGTCCAGTCTAGATGGGCATTTGGGTTGGTTCCAGGTGCTATTGTAAACAGTGCCACAATGAACATACGTGTGCATGTGTCTTTATAATAGAACAATTTATATTCCTTTGGATATATACCCAGTAATGAGATTGCTGGGTCACATAGAGTGTCTATTTCCAGGTCCTTGAGGAATCACCACACTGTCTTCTACAATGGTTCAACTAATTTACACTCCCACCAACAGTGTAGAAGTGTTCCTATTTTTCCACATCCTCTCCAGCATCTGTTGTCTCCAGATTTTTTAATGATCGCCATTCTAACTGGCATGAGATGGTATCTCAATGTGGTTTTGATTTGTATTTCTCTAATGACCAGTGATAATCAGCATGTTTTCATGTGTTTGTTGGCCTCATATATGTCTTTTGAAAAGTGTCTATTCATATCCTTTGCACACTTTTTGATGGGGTTTTTTTTTCTTGTAAATTTGTTTAAGTTATTTGCAGATTCTGGTTATTAGTCCTTTGTCAGATGGGTAGATTGCAAAAATTTTTTCCCATTCTGTTGGTTGCCAGTGGTTCACTCTATTGATAGTTTCTTTTGCTGTGCAGAAGCTCTTAAGTTTAATTAGATTCCATTTGTCTATTTTGGCTTTTGTTGCCATTACTTTTGCTGTTTTAGTCATGACGTCCTTGCCCATACCTATGTCCTGAATGGTATTGCCTAGGTTTTCTTCTAGGGTTTTTAATGATGTTAGGTCTTATGTTTAAATATTTAAATCACCTTGAGCTAATTTTTGTATAAGGTGTAAGGAAGGGATCCAGTTTCAGCTTTCTTCATATGGCTAGTCAGTTTTCCCAATGTCATTTATTAAATAGGGAATCCTTTCCCCATTGCTTGGTTTTGTCAGGTTTGTCAAAGATCAGATGGTTGTAGATGTGTGACATTACTTCTGAGGCCTCTGTTCTGTTTCATTGGTCTATATCTCTGTTTTGGTACCAGTACCATGCTGTTTTGATTACTGTAGGCTTGTAGTATATTTTAAGTCAGGTAGTGTGATGCCTCCAGCTTTGTTTTGTTTTTGCTTAGGATTATCTTTGCTATGCAGGCTGTTTTTTGGTTCCATATGAAATTTAAGGTAATTTGTTTCCAATTCTGTGAAGAAAGTCAATGGCAGCTTGATGGCGATAGCATTGAATCTATAAATTATTTTAGGCAGTATAGCAATTTTCAGGATGTTATTTCTTCCTAACAATGAGCATGGAATGTTTTTCCATCTGTTTGTGTCTTCTCCTACCTCCTTGAGCAGTGGTGTGTAGTTCTCCTTAAAGAGGTCCTTCACATCTCTTGTTAGTTCTATTCCTAGGTATTTTATTCTCTTTGTAGCAATTGTGAATGGAAGTTCACTCATGATTTGGCTCTCTGTTTCTCTATTATTGTTGCATGGGAATGCTTGTTATTTTTGCATATTGCCTTTTGCAGTCTGAGACTTTGCTGAAGTTGTTTATCAGCATAAGGAAATTTTGAGCTGAGACAATGGGGTCTTCTAAATATACAAGCATGTCATCTGCAAATAGAGACAATTTGACTTCCTCTTTTCCTAACTGAATACCTTTTATTTCTTTTTCTTGTCTGATTGACCTAGCCATAACTTCCAATACTATGTTGAATAGGAGTGGTGAGAAAAGGCATTCTTGTCTTGTGCCAAAGGATATGAAAAAACATTTCTCAAAAGAAGACATTTGTGCAGCCAACAAAATTATGAAAAAAAAAAACAGCTCATCATCACTGGTCATTAAAGAAATGCAAATCAAAACCACATTGAGATACCATCTCACGCTGGTTAGAATGGCAATAATTAAAAAATCAGGAGACAATGGATGCTGGAGAGGACGTGGAGAAATAGGAACACTTTTACAGTGTTGGTGGGAGTGTAAATTAGTTCAATCATTGTGGAAGAGAGTGTGACGATTCCTCAAGGATCTATAACTAGAAAGACCTTTTGACCCAGCAATCCCATTACTGAATATCTGCCCAAAGGATTATAAATTGTTATGTTATAAAGACACATGCACACGTATGTTCATTGTGGCACTGTTTATGATAGCAAAGACCTGGAACCAACCCAAATGCCCATCAATGATAGACTGGATAAAAAAAAAAAATGTGGCACATATACACCATAGAATACTATGCAGCCATAAAAAAGGATGAGTTCATGTCCTTTGCAGGGACATGGACAAATATGCAAACCATCATTCTCAGCAAACTGACACAAGAACAGAAAACCAAACACTGCATATTTTCACTTATAAGTGAATGTTGAACAATAAGAACACATGGACGTAGGGAGAGGAACATCACACATTGGGGCCTGTCATGGGGTGAAGGGCTAAGGGAGGGACATCAGGGGGTTAGTGAGGGTAGGGTTGGGATAGCATTAGGGGAAATACCTAATGTAGATGATGGGATTATGGATACAGCAAACCACCATGGCACCTGTATACATATGTAACAAACCTGCAGGTTTTTCACATGTACCCCAGAACTTAAAAGTATAATAATAATAAATTTTTAAAAGAAAGTGTCTCATCAATTATGTGTTGAGTGTACAAACAAACAAATGAATGTCAAGGAATAACGCAGTGTTGGATGGTATAGGCCCTGTGCTGGTGTTTGATGTAGGAAACAGATTATTCACCAGGGATTGAGAACTGGATGATCCATTATTTAAAGTTCACAAGGCACTTCAAGATCATAGTGAGTCTGGGCTGAGTCTGGGACTCTAGGTCTGAGAGTGGATGAAAGGGTTGGGACTATGGGAGAAGCACTGGGCTTTACTGATGTTTGGTTGTGACAGAAACAAGTCTTGGACAGAAGGAGGGAAGCATCCCATTCTCATTTCTTGCAGTTTGAAGTAATTTTATGATCAGGCCTTGGAGTTCCACAGGACAAGAGGCCAGAGGAATTTTATCCACTAAAATAATGGTTACTTTGGAAGCTCACTTTGGGGTCCAAATTTCATAAGAGCTTAGAGAGTTGAGGCAAATGGACTCCTACCATTCAGATTTCAATTCATAGTTTTAATTTGCAACTCTTTGAAACTGCTTTCTCCTCTCACCAATACGATTTTTAATTGAGTCAACTAAGTTTTTTTTTAAGAAAAAAAATAATAGAGAAGAAATTAATAGAATAAAAGGAGTGTGAAGTAAAGGCCTTTGAAAACTTGGATTAAAGAAATGATTATCTAGGAAAATATAAATCACCAAACTAAACACTTGAGAGTTTAAAATTCTCAGTAGATAAACTGCCCCAGAAGAATTTGTGGGATTTATCAGAGATCTACCCTCTCCTATCCACCAACATACTCCAGCCCCTTCAGGGTTTTAGCACTTCCCAGACTGAAATCAGTTTCTCTGTCATCACCTCTGATGAAAATTGTGCTTCCTCCAGAGAGAAGAAAGGAGTTTGGGTAGTGACAGAGGGGGAAGCTACAAGTTCAAGTTGTTACCTTTAACCAGTACACTGCTGCAGGTGAGTCATGTAGTGGTATCACTGACCAAACGCAGGTGTTGGGGTATCCCCCAACCAGAAAGCTGTTAGCCCAGGACCTAATGCTATCTCTTGCATGGGTAAATTTCCTCAGCCAGCTATCTAAAGGCCCAAGTGGTTTCCATCCTGACAACCACAATTCTAGGTTACTCACCATCAATTGGCTAAATAAGAACTAATGTTTTCACTAATATCTTCTAGCAGGGTGAATGTCCAAGTCTCTGCAGACCTGATAGGGAGTTTCCCATCCAACAGTGCTTTACTGGTGCTGAGAATGTTAGACTTGCATGATACCTTTGGAGAACATAGTATAATACTGTCTCCCCACAATCCTAGTTCTCTCATTTACAAGTGGGGAAGCCAAGACTTCAGGGAGTGAAGTGAAATGCCTCAGGTCTCAGGGTATGAAAGTGGACGCCTGAGGATTCAAACTAAGACTCCTCATCTCCATTCTATTGTTTTCCCAAGCCACAGTTTCTGAAGCTAATAGTCTAGGTCTACTGCTCAGTTCCAACAGTATAGTGAGAAGAGGAGGGGGGATTAGAACCCCTACCTTGAAAGCAATGGGAAAGTGGAACTAAGAATACAAGGTGAGATATATGGGCTGGCTGCAACCTTTGCTGCAGACCTTTGTGCCTCTGCCATCTCTGTTCTGCCCCCAGGTTCCTTTAACTGAATAGGTGGTGGAAAAACTCACATCATGGCCTGACTTGTCTTGAAGACAAGTTTCATGTGTTCTATAAATAGTTGTAATGCTTTTGAAAATGAGTGCCTCACCACTCCTAATGTCTTATACCAGGCCAACTCAAAGAGGAAAGAGTGTGACTATGTTGGCATGGATCTGCTATATGTGTGCTTTTGCTTTCATGTGTCTGCATACAAATCCTCACATGTGTGAATAAAACCTGCCATCTAATACCATATTAGGAATCCACATTCAAGGGCATTGAAACAAAATAGGCTCCCACAAGATGTATATAGTTTTTGGGGAGACTATATCTGCTGACATACATAATTATACAATTACCTGTGTGCAAGATTATGAGAAAGAAACCAGTCTGTGTGCATCTGTAAGTGTGGGAGTTATCTGCTGACTTGGTTTTTGCAAGACAATTGACATGACACCACTGAGGTTGTTCATACAAGTAAGTGTTCAGGGTAGGACTCTCCAAGGCATGGCTCTCCCAGCCCCTGGAGGCCAGGCTCTTGGGCAGAGTGTCTCAACCAGTGTGATCTTTCCTCACCATACCACCCTCTTTAGACCATAGGTGAAAGAATAACTGCCCTGCCTCTGGGTTTAAGGAGAGCACACCTGTCAGCACCAGGGCCATGGCACTTCTTTTTACTTCTCTGTTTGTTGTGTTTCAGAAACAGAAAGATTGCTAGTGTATTTGGAGGCTTTTGCAGGACAGATACCATAACAGAAAGTGAGATTTAAGAGTTAATTAGATACTACCATATTTGGTAGGTGATAGGAACTGTACAACAAGAAACCATGGGAGAGTTCTGAGCAGAGAAGTGGCATAATCTTGCATAAAAATGTCAGTCTGGTGCATCAAAGATAGACTGTATGGGGGAAAGGCAATAGCAGAGGGTCCAGTTAGAAGCTATGGTGATAACAGAGGTAAAAGATGGCAGTGCATTGTTACCAGAGTGATACATATGAAACAGAATGAGAAGTATGAGAATTTTGAGTTTCTTTTGAAGGTAGAAATGACAGTATCCATGAATGTGGGATGAGGGTGAGAGGAATTCAAAGATGTCTCCAAAGGTTTTGGATGGAACAAGGGGAATGATGGAATTAATATTCCCTAGGATATGGAAAATTATAGGAGGAATGGATTTAATGGAACGGGAATCAGGGACTTAATCTGTGTATCATGAATTTGAATTTAAAATGACTTTCAGAGATCCAAGTGGTGATGTTGAGTAGATAATGGAACATAAACCTGGAGTCCAGAAAGAGGACTGATCTTGAAACATTAATGTTGATTACATTATGTGTGAGTATAATCAAAGACATGGATAGAACTGTGTATGATTCTTAGCAAGTGAGCATAGGTGAGAACATGTCTGAGAGACCAACCATAGAGCACCGCAATGCAAAGAGATCAAAGCAGTGAGGAGTAACTACCCATGACTCTGAAAAGTAGCAGACACTGAAGTAGAAGCACAACCAAGAAACAGAAATGTTCTGTAAACTAAATGAGAAAAGTATTACAAGGAGGAGGAATTGATCAACTGTCAAATTCTACTTTGCAGTGAAATAAGACTGGTTCTGAAAAATGATCACTAGGTTTAACAATATGCAGGTTATTTGGGTACCTTGAGAAGAGCTATTTACATGGAGTGGTGGAGACAAAAGCTTGAGTTAGGTGAGTTCAAGAAAAAAATGGGAGTAGAGAAAGTGAAGAAATCAAGAACCAATAATGATTTTTGAGGAACTTCTGTGTAGAGGGTAAATAGATGGTGCAGTAGATGGACTGGGTTGTACAGTTAAGGTAGGGTGTTTTGTTTCTTTCTTTTTTGTTTGTTTTGCATGGGAGACTTTGTGTAATATGTATGTACTGATGGGAATCACCCAGTTGAGAAGGATAAATTGGTGATGTACAAAAGAGAACAGGAAGCATTGTGGGGTTCATGCATTGAATAGTCAAGAAGGGATATAATCTAGTGGCCTACTGTAGGGATGGGTTTTGATAGGCGTGTAGAGAGTTTATACATTGTGAAAAGAGGGAAACAGAGTATCTAGTTACAGATGCAGGGAGGTGAGAAGTTTTGTAAGGTGTTTCCTTTCCTTTCATGTTGTCAATGTCATCAGTTGAGACTGTAGGTATTCCGTAGTAGATGAAGGTTTGCAGAGAATAAGATGTGAACGCAATGTCTAAAATGGACTGAGTAGACAGGGGATATGCATGAGGTTGCACTACCATATTCTTGACACTATTCTAGGTACAAGAGATACAGCCATGGGAATGCACATTTGGAGCATATGTTCACTCATGTGTGTTGATTTGGTAACAAGGCGGGGTGGGAAGAGGTATATGGTATCTGCTCCCCTTGCCCAGATTCAAGACAAAGGACACATATTCTGGGCAGAACACAGACTTGTCCTCCTTATAAAACAAAATTTATTCTGACTACCCCTCACCTGGAGGCACAGGGATGGAGGATGGGGAGTAGACTGTGTTGGAACACTGCGGGGCCTAGTGGCCTTTTTTTCTGCAGCTGAGAGTTAAGGTATTTTCCTCCTGGGATCAGCCACTCTCCGATAGATACTCCAATAACCTTTGCTGTCAAATATCTGGCTCACCCTCCTACTCTGTCTGGCTTCTGGTTGCTATGGCAATGTGACCAGGAGCACTGCTCTCCCAGTATAAATGAGTGAAAGCCTGTGAATGTAGACAGGGTGCATTGTGGGGCCAGGGGAGAATTCTTGAAGACAAATAGCCTAATATACTTAGGTCCTTTAGTGATTAACACGTCCCACAGCCCCTCCATCAAGCATTTACAGCACCATTCCCAGAAGGCATGTGAGGTACATTGCAAACAGGGAGCCTTAAAGCAGATAGCAGAGCCTTTTACTAGTGTCATTTCCCAGAAAAAAAAAAAATCCAATGTGTTAGAAAGATTTTACTTGCTCATGTTCCAAAGGTGGTATCACTGTGCTCTCACTAGTAGTACTCTATTTTACAGGACTGTTGAGCACAAAGCACTATGATATCCTGAAGTATACACTAGGTAACTTAATAGGAACTGTGGATACTCAATGAAAAGGAAATGCTTACAGATGTAGGTTTGTGGCTAGGGCAGAGTTAGCCTAAGGGCACAAGCTCCTTCAATTTCAAATTCAGACATTCATCTTTAATAGGGGACAACCCTCCTTATTCTCACTCTCTTGTTTTCCTTCCATGAAGCACACGGAGACAAAGATAAAGTTCAGGTTGGGGTTTTGTCTGAAGTTCTGAGCTGCTCATATGCCTCTTCCCTCTAGCTGAGAGCCTCTTTGTCTTAATTCCATCAGTCTTGCTTGTCCATCCAGATTTCCAGACCCATATTCAGCTTTGAGTGTCGGTGTCCATATGCACAATAGTCTAATTTGCCTGGTGGCATGTTCCTACGGCAATCCTACCAAGAGCTTTTCTTCCTATATGAAATAAAAAGAGAGCATAAAAAAGGGTGGGTGGCTGCCCATGTGGAATAGGGGGAAAACTGTAATTTGAGAAGTGTAATTAATAGAATTTTGAGATTAACAGGCCAAACACACAGTTCAAGGCAGCAGGGGACTTGATGGGAAAAGAGAACTTCAAACAAGTAGAAAAAGACTTTTGTTTCATTCAAGAAACTTCTGTAGAGTAAAGCTGAATGATAAGGAAATGTGTCACCAGATTAGGAGTATGACTCAGGGTGAATTCAGTAATTGGCACTGTTTCACAATCCAGACACAAATCCTTTTATTTGGAGCATGTTGGCAGGGAGGTGTCCAGAATTATTTTCCTGGGAAGAGAATGGGTCTGGTGCCCCTCCCTCTGGCCTGGTGGCTGAGGGCACATACCAAAATGTTGACACCCAGGCCCATGGCTCCCATGGTGGTTAGGTTGGGAATGGTTTGAAGCACTCAGCTGCACTGCTTGCCCACCTTTTTGCAGCTAAATTCTGCCTTGGCTTTTTTCTTTTAGCCTCTCTCCTCCAGCTAATATTCTGGACTTTATAATCAGCTTTTGGGTGTCTAATGAGTCAGTCATGGCTTAATTGGCCCTAGCTACTGGTTGCTATGGTGATGCAGCCAGGAGCTCTGCTCGCTAAGTTAAGATTAGAGAGAACCTGAGGTAGACCGGGGACAGTGCATGGAGAGGGCCAAGATTGAAGTTGACAATAAGCTAATTACACTAATTGCTAGGCATGGCTGATTAAAAATTCATAAATCCAGGCCCCAGGGCAAAGGTATGGAGAGCTTACCTGGGAAAATAAAGTATCAAGCACAAAGGAAAAGGCTTTTACTACATCCATTTCCAAGAAGCAATCCAGAGGAAAAGAAAAGGCTCTGTCTGCTCAAGATCAGAGGATATGTGTCTTCTTATCAACACACAGGCATATTAGGGGATCAAGGCCCTCATTTGCAAGAGTCTAAGACTGCTACATTGTTTGTTATGGCTGTTTAGATGGAGAACTAGGGCTCAGAAGTGGAAAGGGACTAGAACTAAATCAAATGCTAGGTTAGTAGTAGAGCTGTAAATGGAGCTCTTGGCCCTGGATCACCATGCCAGAGCTCTCTCTATGACCCCAACTTGCCTCCAGATGGAGCCAAGGATAATCAAATGCCTCATTTTACATCTGAAGACATGAATCTTGGAGAGGGGAATAAAACTGCCTGGGTCACAGTTTTTTCTGGGTTGAGAACACAGTCCTCCTCGCTTTTAATGTAGATCACATAAATGGCCAGTCAGTCAAGAATTAAGTCAGAGACAGTGGATACAGACAAAGGAGCACCGTACTCTACAGGGATTCTACAGAATTTGTAAGCCAGGATAGGAAAGATTCACAGTGATTCTAAGTGATGTGAAGGGATGGGTGCCATTAACAGAAATAGGGGGAAAGGAACAAAGGAGAAAAAAAGACACAAAAAAATACTCCCCTGTTTATGACTGTGATTTTCTTTGGAAACAGCCTCTTCCTTGAGCAGTAGCTAGAAATAAGATTCAGAGGTTTTTCTCCCAGAATATCTTCTTAGAGAGTCTAGGGAGGTGTGATACTAATTTGCAGGTATCTGAGAGCACCCCTCCCCATCAGTGTATAGATGGAAAAATGAATATACCAGAGTGAGGAAATGGGATCTCCAATATCAGACTCTGGTTAGGGTCAAAGCTGTAAGTGGATCCCAGCCCTCATGATGACCTTGCCAGGGTTCTGCCTAGTAGGAGTGTAGGCAGCAGGAAGAGCACTCTCTATGTGCCAAGCACTTCCATAGGGAAAGTGTGATTAAACCTGGGTGTCAGGGAACATGGTGTGAGAAAGGCATCCCCATGCAGTTTCCTGAAGGGATCTGGTTCCCTTTCCTGTGGCCTGTGGGCAAAGGATATATGATTCCAACCAGGAAGATTTTCAAGTATAGCAGGAGAAAATGAAAACTGTGGTCATAATTGACATAGATGAAATTAAATGCAAATGGTGATTAGTTACCACAGGGGCCTTGTAAACAACTTGGCTGATGCATGTAAGGAACCAGAAGATTTAAAATGATTAATAAAAATATTAGGAAAATTTGAGGTTGGGGAAATCATGGAAATGGGGTTCAATTTAGGAGACTTAGAGTCAGCCAGGGAAATAACCACAGGAAAGATGACACATGATGCAGGAGGGTCTCTGCAAGGATTAACGAAATATAGATATATGAAGGGGTGGGGACAGCTGGAAATAGATCCTATGTGGATAACTGGAAGAGTATTAAAGCTGTTAACAGAGAGTGGAAAGAGCAAAGGAGAGAGGAGAAAGAAAAAAGAGAGGAAGAAAGAGAGAAAAAAGATGAAAACAAAAAGATGAAGAAAAAGGAGAAATGAGGGAAAAGGAAGAAGAAGGAGGAGATAGAGGTGAAGAAAGAAAGAAGTGAAGGGAAGGAAAGAAGACAGAACTTTGTCCATCACTGCAATATTTGCTTGAAAAAATGCAAGACACACAGCATGGCCTACCCCTACAGCAGCTAGAACTGATCTATAGCAGTATATGTGTATCCACACACATATGCATACATTTATAGGAAAGTGGCTGATACCCTGGCTGTTACTTCGTCCTTGAGAAAAGCCCTTTTCCCTCCATCCTGTGGTCCCCACTTCTGCTCCCGTTATGGCCTCTTTCTAGAAATCTTTTGGCCAGACGTGGTAGCTCATGCCTGTAATCCCAGCCCTTTGGGAGGCCGAGGCACGTGGATCATGAGGTCAAGAGATCAAGACCATCTTGGGCAATGTGGTGAAACCCTGTCTCTACTAAAAATGCAAAAGTTAGCTGGGTGTGGTGGGGCACACTTGTATTCCTAGCTATTCAGGAGGCTGAGGCAGAGGAATCACCTGAACCCGGGAGGCAGATGTTGCAGTAAGCCGAAATTGTGCCACTGGACTCCAGGCAGGCAACAGAGCGAGACTTCGTCTCAGAACAAGAAAAAAAAAAAAAAAAAAAAAAGAGAGAGAGAAGAAATCTTTCATGTTTCTAGATTTCTGACCTATCCTACTCCTGGTGGGTAGTGCTGTTCTTTTGAACACAGAGCAGAGCCATTCTGGGAAAGGCAGACCCTCATGAACAGGCATGCAAACCAGGAGCAGACAGATCTGGAAGGAGCAGACAGCTAGAGGTTGATGCAAGTGTGCATAGGCAGGTAAGCAGGGAAGATCCACCAGACCACAGGAAGAAGCTGTCTTCCCCTCTATTACTTCAGCACAGCTGAACGCCCGGTTCATAACCAGAAACAAATTGTCGATTTCAGTCCTTTATCTTGGGAGGTCGTGATACGAGAACTGCCAAGAATATGGTGGCAGGAGATCCTCTTTCTCTCTGACTTGCCAATAGTGAAGAGATAGACATGGTCAGTGTGAGGCAGTGACAAAGTGTTTAAGTGAGAATCTATGAGGGACAGTCCAGTACCTTTAAAATTCTGACCCAATGTACTCCCATAGGCCTCTGTGTTTCAACTTTATTTGCGTCTGTGATAGCCTATCTTTCTTCTAAAAGCCTTCAGTTGTCTGTAAATCAGAGCTCAGGAGAACGTTGGCTGTCCTTAGAATTACAGTGAGGTTTTGGTACACTGAGTGTTCATTCGTGAAGGACAGTTTGCCCCTGCAATCTGGACATTAATCTCGTGGTTCTGGTCCCTAGGAAAACATGAAGGAAACTGCCCTGCAGACCTCACCAGTGGGTGTATCTGATCTATCTGTTGCAAGAACGAGGCCCATGGTAGGTCTTCTCTCCTGTAAGGTGTAGAATTGGGAGATTACCAGGGGCAGTGGTGAGGAGATCATCTTGTAAGAAATCATTAGAAGCTCTTAAGTACAGAATGGATCAAGCAGAAGAAAGAATCAGTGAGCTCAAACAACCTATTTGAAAATGTAGTCTGAGGACCAAAAAAAGGGAATAAAAAGAAATAAAGATGACTTATGAAATAAAATTACTTCGAAAGACCAGGTTAAGAATTATTGGTGTTCAGGAGAGAGTTGAGCTAGAGCAAGAGGCAGAAAGCTTATTCAAATAAATAATAAAAAAAAAATTTCCAAAACTAGAGAAAGATGTAAATTTTCACATATAGCAATGTAAGAGAACACCAAACAGATTGACTCAAATAAGATTACTCCAAGACATATAATAATCAAACTCTCAATAGTCAAGCACAAAAAGAAGATCCTAAAAGTAACAAAATAGTAAATAACATGTAAAAGAGCTTCAATTCATCTGGCAATAGACTTCTCAATAGAAACCATAAACATCATTAGAAAACAGGACCATATTTTCAAAGTACTGAAAGAAAAAGAAAAACTGCCATCCTAGAATTCCGTATGCTACAGAGATATCCTTCAAGTTGAGAGAATTAAGCACCACTAGATACGTCTTACAAGAAAGGCTAAAAGGAATTTTTTCATCTAAAAAGAGAAATGCTAAAGTACAGAAAGGAAACATTTGAAGGTATAAATCCCACTGGTAAAATTAAGTATACAAACAACTATAAAACACTCTAATACTCTAACTGTACTGTACATTTCACTCAAAACTCTAGTATAAAGGCTAAAAGACAAATTTATCAAAGCTAATATATGCTACAGTAACCTGCTAAGAGAGAGGCAATATTAAAATATGTAAATTGAGACAAATAAATGTCAAAATGGGTTAGATAAAGTTAAATTGTGGAGTGTTAATTTTTAGTTTTTTCATTGTTTCTATTCTATTTTTGTGATCTAAGATAAGTTGTCACCTGTTAAAATAACTTGTTATATCTGTATGATGTGTTTTCTAAACCTCATGGTAACCACAATGCAAAAACCTGTAATAGATACTGTAAAAATAAAACAAATTAAAGCATACTACCTTAGAAAATAACCACAAATACAGAAAAAAAGAAAGAAATACACGAATTACAAAACAACCAGAAAACAAGAAACAAAATGACAGTACTAAGTCCTTATTATCAAGAGTAACAATAAATATAAATAGACTCAGTTCTCTAATTAAAAACATAAAATGCCTTGAATGAATAAAGAAACAAGATCCAATTATCTGCTGCCTACAAGATGCTCATACTACATGTGGAGACACACATAGGTGGAATGTGAAGGGATTGAAAAAGATACTCCATGCAAGTGGAAGTTAAAAAAGAGGAAATGTAGCTATATTCATATCAGATAAAACATACTGCAAATCAAAGACTATAAAAAGAGATAAGAAAGTCACTATATAAAGTAAATTCAGCAAGAGAATATGACAAGTATAAAATGTCCAACACCAGAAGACCCAAGTATACAAAGCCAACATTAATAGCTCTAAAAGGAGAGACAGACTAAAATGCAATAACAGTATGATGCTTTCACACCACACTCATTAATGCACAGATTGCCCAGACAGGAAATCAACAAATAAAAAAATTAGTGTTAAAGTCCATAATAGACATAATAGGCCTAAGTGACATTTGCAGAGTATTTCAAACCATTGGTGCAGAATACATTTTCTTTTCATCATAATATGGAACATTCTCAGTGTGGCTTAAGATAGACAAATCTCAACAAATCCAATAAAGTAGAAATTATATCAAGTATCTTTTTCCTGACCACAATGAAAACAAACTAAAAATGATTTACAAAAGAAACCTTGGAAGTTATACAAAAACACGAGAATTTTGAAATATGCTCCAGAATCACCAATGGTTTTATGAAAAAAAAAGTAAAAAGAAATTTTTTTAATTTCTTGAATGAAATGAAAAGGAAAATATAACATTTCCAAATCCATAGAACACAACAAAAGCAGTACTAAGAGAGAAATTAACAGCAATAAATGCCTACATCAGAAAAGAAAGACCAAAAGAAAAAAAAAAAACTAACCATGCACCTCAAAGAAGTGCAAAAGCAAAAACAAACCAAATGCAAAATTTGTAGTAGAAAGAAACAATAAAGAACAGAACAGCAATAAATGACATTGAGACTAAAAACAATACAGAAAAAAAAAGTCATTTTTAAAAAGATAAACAAGATTGACAAACATTTAGCTAGACTAAGAAAAACAGAGAGAAGACTTAGGTAAATAAAATGAGAAATGGAAAAGGAGACATAACACTTGAGACTCCAGAAATACAAAGAATGATTAGAAACTATTAAAAATAACCATATGCCAGGAAATGGAAAACCTAAAAGAAATGGGTAAATTCCTGGGCACATGTAATTTACCAAGATCGAACCACGAAGCAATAGAAAGCTTTAATGAACCAATAATGAGTAATGATATCAAAGTCATATTTCAAATTCTCTCATCAAATAAAAGCCTATGATCTGATGGCTTCACTGCTAAATTCTATCAAATATTTAAAGAACTAATACCAACTCTCATCAAATTTTTCAAACATTTAAAGAGAGAACAAATCCAAACTTATTCTACAAAGCCAGCATTAACCTGATAACCCAACCAGACAAAAACACAACAGCAAAAAAGGACATTTAAAGCATCGTTCACCACCATCAGGTGGGATTCATCTCGGGGATGCAAGGATGGTTCAACACATGCAAATGAATAAACATGATACAATACATTAACAGAACCAAGAACAGAAACCATGTGATCATTTCAATAGATGCTGAAAAAGCATTTGATAAAATTTAAAATTCCATTATGACATAAAACCATCAATGAACTGAGTATACCAGAAACGCATCTCAAAATAATAAAGGTCAATAAGACAAACTGAGCCAACATTACACTGAATGAGAAAAAGTCGGCAGCTTCTTCTCCAAGATCTGAAAGAAAAAAAGAATGGTCATTTTTACCACGTTTATTCACTATTATACTGGAGGTCCTGGCCAGAGTAATTGGGCAGGAGAAAGAAATAGAGAGCATCCATATTGGAAAAGAAAAAGTTAAATTAGCCTTATTCACAGGCATGATCATATATTTAGAAAACCCTAAACAATTCCCCAATAAACCTGATAGAATTCATAGATGAGTTCAGTAAAGTTGCAGGTTACAAATCAACATGTAAAACTCAGCAGTACTTGTATGTGTCAGTAACAAACAATCTGAAGAAGAAATCAAGAAAGCACTCACATTTATAATACCTGCAAAAATATATAATAACTATGAATGAATTTAACCAAAGAAGTGAAATATTTATACAAAAAAACTATGAAACATTGATGAAAGAAATTGAAGAAGACAGAATAAAAACAGAAAGATATTTTATGTTCATGGATTAGGAAAACTAATTTTTTAAATGTCAATAATACCCAAAGCAATTTACAGATCCAATACATTCCCTATCAAAATACTAATAACATTCCTCACAGATTAAGAAGAAAGTAGTCCTAAAATTTATGTGAAAGCACAAAAGACCCAAAACAGACAATGTACTCATGAGCAAAAAAATAAAGAAATAAATCTGGAAGCATCACACTATCTGACTCCAAAATATATTACAAAGCTGTAGTAATAAAATCAGCATGGTACTGCCCTAAAAATTGATGCATAGACCAATGAAACAGAAAAGAGAAACCGAATGTAAATCCACACATTTGCAGTGCACTCATTTTAGACAGAGATACCAAGAACATTCAATGGGAAAAAGACAATCCCTTTAATAAACGGGGCTCAGAAAACCATAGGCAGAAGAATGAAACTAGAGCCTTATCTCTCACCATATACAAAAATTAAAAATCAAAATGGATGGAAGAATTAAATATAAGCCCTGAAACTATAAAACTGCTAGAAGAAAACTTTGAAAAAATGCTCCAGAACATTGGTCTGAGTAAGGATTTTTTGAGTAAGACTGCAAAATCACAGGCAACCAAAGTAAAAATACATAAATGGTGTTATGTCAAGGAAAAAAGCTTCTGCACAGAAAATGAAACAATCAGTGAATTAAAGAGACAGTGCACTAAGTGGGAGATAATATTTACAAACTATCCATCTGACAAGTGAATAATAACCTGAATATACTAGGATCTCAAACAACTAAATAAGTAAATAGCAAAATAATGATAATAATAATAATCTAATTTTAAAATGGGCAAATGCACTACTGGGTATCTACCCAGAGGAAAAGAAGCCATTATACAAAAAAAGATACTTACACATGCATGCTTATAGCCAGCCAAATTGAAAATTGCAAAATCATGGAACCAACTCAAATGTCCATCAATCAACCAGTAGATGAATAAGCTGTTTATACATATACATAAGATGGAATACTGCTCAGCCATAAATAAAAATGAATTGACAGCATTTGCAGCAACCTGGGTGAGATTGGAGACTCTCATTCTAAGTGAAGTAAATCAGGGATGGAAAAACAAACATTGTATGTTCTCACTGATATGTGGGAGCTAAGTTATGAGGATACAAAGGCATAAGAATGATACCGTGGACTGTGGGGATTTGGCGGAAGAGTGGGAGGGGACAAGGGATAAAAGACTACAAATATGGTGCAGTGTATGCTGCTTGGGTGATGACTGCACCAAAATCTCATAAATAACCACGAAATAACTTATGTAACCAAATGCCATCTGTATCCTAATAACTTATGGATAAAATAAAATAAACATAAATATACAATACAAATAAAACTGGGCAAGTGGTCTGAATAGCCATTCATCAAAGGAAGACCTACAAATGATTGAAAGGTATATAATATAATGTTCAACATCACTAATTTATCAAGGAAATGCAAATCAAAACCATAATAATGTGTCATCTCACCCAAGTCAAAAAGCAGGGAATAATAAATGCTGGTGAGGGTAAGGAGAAAGGTGACCTTATACACTGTTGGTAAGAATGCAAATTAGTATAGCCACTATGAGAAACAGTATGAAGGGTCCTCAACAAACTAAAAAACAGAACTTCCATATGATTCAGCAATTCCACTCCAGGTAGATATCCAAAAGAAAGAAATCAATATATTGAAGAGATATCCACACTCATGTTTACTATAGCACCATTCACAATAGCCAAAATACGGAATCAACCCAAGTGTCCTTCAGTGTCTGAATTGTTAAAGAAACTATTATGTATAAACACTGAGATATTATTCATCCGAAAAAGGGATGAAATCTTGTCATTTGTAGCTACATGGATGTAACTGGTGGTCATTATGTTAAGTAAAATAAGCCAGGCATAGAAAGACAAATATTGCATGTTCTCATATCATATGTGAGACCTAAATATTGAGTACACATTGACACAAAGAAGGGAACAATAGACACTGTGGCCTACTTGAGAGTTGAAGGTGGAGGAGGGTGATTATTACAGCTTTTTCTCAAGATTGATTTGGCTATTGGTAGTGTTTTGTTGTTCTATATAAATTTTAAAATTGTTCTGTTTCTGCAAAAAAATGCCATTGAGATTTTCATATGGATTGCATTGAATTTGTAGATCTTTTTGGGTAACATGGACATTTTAACAATATTAGGTCTTACAATCCATGAACACAAGATTATTTTTACTTGTTTGTGCCTTATTTAATTTTTTGTATTAATATTTTATAGCTTTCAGTATATGAGTCTTTCATCTTCTTGGTTACATTTATTCCTAAAAATTTTTTTGGTGCTATTGTAAATGGGAATTTTTTCCTAATTTTTCTCAGAGGGTTCATTGTTAGTATGTACAAATGCAACTTATTTGTATGTATTGATATTGTAACCTGCAGCCATACTGAACTGGTTTAAAGCCCATTTTATCAGAGACTATGACTGCAACTCCTACTTTTTTTTGCTCTCCAATTTAAATCTTCCTCCATCCCTTTATTTTCAGCCTATGTGTGTACTTGCATGTGAGATGGGTTTCCTGAATACAGCACACGGATGGGTTTTGGTTTTTTATCTGATTTCCCAGTCTGTGTCTTTTGATTGGGGCATTTAGCCCATTTACATTTAAGATTAATATTGTTATGTGTGACTTTAATCCTGCCATTTTGATGTTAGCTGCTTGTTTTGCCCATTAGTTGATGCAGTTTCTTCATTTTGTCAATGGTCTTTACCATTTGGTAGGTTTTTGGAGTGGCTGGTACTCGTTGTTCCTTTCCATGTTTAGTGCTTCTTTCAGGAGCTCTTGTAAGGCAGGCGTGGTGGTGATGAAATCTCTCAGCAACTGCTAATCATAAAGGATTTTATTTTTCCTTCGTTTTCAAAGCTTAGTTTGGCTGGATATGAAATTCTAGGTTGAAAGTTCTTTTCTTTAAGTATGTTGAATATTGGCCCCCACTCTCTTCTGGCTTGTAGGGTTTCTGCCAGGAGATCTGCTGTGAGTCTAACGGACTTCCCTTTTTGGATAACCTGACCTTTCTCTCTGGCTGCCCTTAGCATTTTTTCCTTCATTTCAACCCTGGTGAATCTGACGATTATGTGCCTTGGGGTTACTCTTCTTGAGGAATATCTTTGTGGTGTTCTCTGTATTTCCTGGACTTGAATGTTGGCCTCCCTTGCTAGGTTGAGGAAATTTTCTTGGATAATATCCTGAAGAGTGTTTTCTAGCTTGGATTCATTCTCCCTGTCACATCTAGGTACACCTATCAGATGTAGATTAGATCTTTTCACATAATCCCATATTTCGTGGAGGCTTTATTCATTTCTTTTCACTCTTTTTCTCTAATCTTGCCTTCTTGTTTTATTTCATTTTGTTGATTTTCAGTCTCTGATGTCCTTTCTTCTGCTTGGTCAATTCAGCCTTTGAAACTTCTGTATGCTTCACAAAGTTCTCATGCTGTGTTTTTCAGCTCCATCAAGTCGTTTATGTTCTTCTCTAAGCTGATTATTCTAGTTCGAATTTTGTCTATCCTTTTTTCCAGGTTCTTAGTTTCTTTGCATGGGGTTAGAACATGTTCTTTTAGCTCAGAGATGTTTGTTATTACCTACCTTCTGAAGCCTGCTTTTGTCAGTTCATCAGACTCATTCTCCATTTGGCTTTGTTCCCTTGCTGGTGAGGAGTTGTGATCCCTTGTAGGAGGAGAGGCATTCTGGTTTTGGGTGTTTTCATTTTTTGCACTAGTTTCTTCCCATCTTCATGGATTTATCTACCTGTGTTCTTTGTGGTTGGTGACTTTTGGATGGGGTCTCTGAGTGGATGTCCTTTTTGCTGATGCTGAAGCTATGTTTCTGTTTTTTAGCTTTTCTTCTAACAGTCAGGTCCCTTTGCTGCAGGACTGCTGGAGGTCCACTCCAGACCCTGCTTGTCTGGATATTACCCACGTGGGCTGCAGAAAAGTAAGGGTTGCTACCAGTTTCTTCTTCTGTTATCTTCATCCCAGAAGGGCACCCACCAGATGTCAGCCAGAGCTCTCCTATATGAGATGCCTCTTTCAATATACTAGGGTGAGGGAGCCACTTGAGGAGACAGTCTGTCCCTTATAAGAGCTCAGATGCTGTGTTGGGAGCCCCGTTGTTCTGTTCAGAGTTGCTGGGCAGGTATGTTTAAGTCTGCTGCAGCAGAACTCATAACTGCCTCTTTCCCCTGGTGCTCTGTCCAGGGAAGTGTGGGGCTTTATTTATAAGTTCCTGATGTGCTACTGCCTTTTTTCAGACATGCCCTGCCCAGCAAGGAGGTAATCTAGTCACAATCTGCTGAGCTGCCATGGGCTCTGCCCAGCTGCTATGTAAACTTCCTTGTGGTTTTGTGTATAGAGGTACAGTTAGAACCGCTTCAGTAATGGCAGTCTGCCTCAGTAATTGTGGACTGCCTCAGTAGTGGCAGACTACTTCAATAATGGCAGACTGCCTCCGTAATGGTGGACTGCCTTGGTAATGGCAGACTGCCTCAGTAATTGCGGACTGCCTCGGTAGTGGTGGACTGCCTCAGTAATGGTAGATGCCCTTTCCCCAACAGAACTGGACTGTCCCAAGTCCATCTGCATTTGCTGTGAAGCTCTCAATCCAGAGCATTTCAGATTGCTGGTCTTTGTGGGGGTGGGACTCACTGAGCCAGATCAACTGGCTCCCTGTTTTCTGCCCCCTCTTTTTCAGTTGAATGGGCGGCTCTGTCTCCCAGGTGTTTCAGGCACCAGTTGAAATGGCCACCCACATTTGTATGAGTTTTTGTGCAGAAACCTGCGGTGCCAGCTGAAACAGCTGTGGTGGAATCTTGTGGCACTTTTTAGCCCAGGAATTTCCTCGTCTGTGGGTGGTAAAAACTGCAGGAGAAGCACAGTATCTGAACCAGAGTGCTGGAGTGGATGGAAAAGCTCCCAATGGCATCTGTTGGTTAGAGAGGGGTGTCCTTTGGGGATTGCACTTCCCAGGTGAGGCAGCATCCTACCCTGCCTTGGCTCTCCCTTCTTGGGCTATACCCACTGTACAACTAGTCCCATTGTGATGTACCTAGTACCCATTTGGAAATGCAGAGAAAGCTCACCCTCTCTGAAACTCTTGCTGGGAACTGTACTCCAGAGCTCTTCCTATTCTGCCATCTTGCTCAACCCCCCCGCCAAGGCCTATTTATTCATTTTTGAGATGGAGTCTTGCTCTGTCTTTCAGGCTAGAGTGCAATGGCACAATCTCAACTCACTGTAACTTCCGCCTCCTGGGTTCAAGTGATTCTCCTGCATCAGCCTCCTGAGTAGCTGGGATTACAGGCACCCACCTTCATGCCTGGCTAATTTTTTGTATTTTTGTAGAGATGGGGTTTCACCATGTTGGGCAGGCTGGTCTTGAACTCCTGACCTCAGGTGATCTACCTGCCTTGTCCTGCCAAAATGCTAGGATTATGGGCATGAACCACTGCACCTAGCCTATCCAGCATCTCTAAAACCAATTTACAAGAACTTAAACCAATGTAATAGAAAAAAACAAGCATCATTAAAAAGTCGGCAATGCACATAAACAGAGACTTTTCAAAAGAAGACAAACATGTAGCCAACAAGCATATCAAAAAAGCTGAATATCACTGATGATTAGAGTAATGCAAACAAAAACCACAAGGAGATAGCATCTCACACCATTCAGAATGGCTACTATTAAAAAGTAAAAAATAACAAATCTTGGCAAGGTTGTGAAGAAAAAGGAATGCTTATACACTGCTGCTGGGAGTGTAAATTAGTTTATTGTGGAAGACAGTGTGGTGATGCCTCAAAATCTATAGACAGAACTACCATTCAACCCAGCAATACCATTACTGGGCATATACCTAAAGGAATATACATTGTTCTATTATAAAGACAGATACACATGTATATTTATTGCAGCACTATTTTCAATGATCAATGATAGCCTGCATAAAGAAAATGTGGTACACAAAAGAATGAGATTATGTCCTTTGCAGGAGCATGGATGGAACTGGAGGCCATTATCCTCAGCAAAGTAACACAGAAACAATAAAACAAATACCACATGTTCTCACTTATAAGTGGGAGCTAAATTATGAGAACACATGGACACATAGAGGGGAAAAACACATACTGTGTTCTATCAGAAGGTAGAAGGTGGAAGGAGGAAGAGGATCAGGAAAGATAACTAATGGATACTATGCTTAACACCTGGGTGATAAAATAATCTGTATAACAAACCCTATGACACACATTTGCCTATGTAACAAACCTGGACATGTTGCACATGTACCCTGTAAACATAAAATAAACTTTTCTTTTTTAAAGAAATAATGTTTTTTGATACCCTGGACTCAGTTGAATTGAAGCTATTTCTATTCATAAGAGCTAATCATTAAATGATCAGAAATATCGTGAGCAAGTTGTTAACTGTAAGTAGCTTAAAGTCAGTGATGTTGAGAATGTTTGCAACACATGCACATGTATGTTCATTGTTGCAATGTTTACAATAGCAAAGACCTGGAACCAACCCAAATGTCCATCAACAATAGACTGGATAAAGAAAATGTGGAAAATATACACCATGGAATACTATGCAGCCATAAAAAATGATGAGTTCGTGTCCTTCATAGGGACATGAATGAATCTGGAAACCATCATTCTCAGCAAACTGACACAAGAACAGAAAACCAAACACCGCATGTTTTCACTCATAGGTGGGTGATGAACAATGAGAACACATGGACACAGGGCATCAGACACTGGGGTCTGTTGGGGCAGGGGCTAGGGGAAGGACAGCAGGGGTGGGGAGGTTGGGGAGGGATAATGTGGGGGAAAATGCCAGATATAGGTGACGGGGATATGGAGGCAGCAAACCACCTTGCCATATACGTACCTATGCAACAATCCTGCATGATCTGTTCATGTACCCCATAACCTAAAGTATAATAAAAAAATAAATAAATATTGAATATTAGACTTTTGTTAAACAGTTAGTTTGCAGTTTTTCCCATTCTTTAGGTTGCCTGTTTACCCTGTCGATATTTTAGTTTACTCTACAAAAGCTTTTTAGTTTAATTCAATAACATTTGTCATTTTAACTATTTTTTTTACAGTTGCTTGTGGCATCTTCCTCATGAAATCTTTGAACATACCTATGTCTTGAATGATGTCGCTTAGGTTGTCTTCTATGCTTTTTACAGTTTGGGTTTTTACATTTAAGTTCTTAATAAATCTTGAGTTAATTTTTATATGTGGTTTACGGAAGGGGTACAGTTTCAATTTTCTGCATACAGCTAGCCAGTTATCTCAGCACTGTTTATTTTTTCCCCACTGCTTGTTTTTGCCAAATTGGTCAAAGATCAGGTAGTTGTAGGTGTGCAGTCTTATTTCTGGGTTCTCTATTATCTTCCATGATCTATATGTATGTTCTTGTACTGGTACCATGCTGGTTTGCTTACCATAGCCCTGTAGTACAGTCTGAAGTCAGGTAGCATGATACCTTCAGCTTTGTTCTTTTTGCTATTTGGACACCTTTTTGGATCCATATAAATTAAAAAATTTTTTTTGTCCTGTGAAGAATATCAATGATAGTTTAATGGGAATACCATTGAATCTATAAATTACTTGGACAGTATGGCCATTTTAGCAATATTGATTCTTTGTATCTCTGAGTGTAGAATGTTTTCCCATTTGATTGTGTTATCTCTGATTCTTTTGAGCAGTGGTTTTTAGTTCTCCTTGTAGAGCTACTTTACCTCCCTTGTTAGCTTTATTTCTAGGTATTTTATTCTTCTGGTGGCAATTGTGAATGGGAGTTTGTTTGCAATTTGACTTTCAGCTTGACTGCTATTGGAGTATAGAAATGCTAGTGATTTTTGCCCATTGATTTTGTATCCTGAGACTTTGCTGAAGTTCTATATTAACTTAAGAAACTTTTCAGCTGAGACGATGGGATTTTCTACATATAGGATTACGTCATTCGCAAACAGGGATAGTTTGACGTTCTCCCTTTCTATTTCAATATTCTTTATTTTTTCTGTTGACTAATTGCCCTGACAAGAATTTCCAACACTAGGTTGAATAGAAGGGATGAGAGGTGACATCATCTTTCTGTACAAGGGGGATGCTTCCAGCTTTTGAGCATTCAGTATGATATTGGCTGTGGGTTTCCTATATATGGCTCTAATTATTTTAAGGTATATTCCTGCAATACTTCATTTATTGAGAATTTTTAATATGAATGAATGTTGAATTTTATCAAGAGCATTTTCTACATATATTGAGAAAATTGTGAGTTTTTGTTTTTAATTGTTTATGTGACAAATCACATTTATTGATTTGTGTATATTGAATCAACTTTGCATCCCAGAGGATGAAGCCTACTTTATAATTGTGGATTAGCTTTTTAATGTGCTGCTAGATTTTGTTTGCCAGTATCTTGTTGAGGATTTTTTCATCAATGTTCAAAAAGGATATTGGGATGAAGTTTTCTTTTTTTGTTGTTGTGCCTTTGCCAGGTTTGGTATTAGGATGACGCTGGCCTCATAGAATGAGTTAGGGAAAAGTTTGTCTTTTTCCATTTTTGGAATACTTTCAGTAAGAAAGTATTCCTTTTACATCTGATAAAATTGAGCTGAGAAACCATCTGGTCGTGGGCTTTTTGTGTTTGGTAGGCTAATTATTACTGCTTCCATTTCAAAACTCATTGTTGTTCTCTTCAGGGATTCAGTTTCTTCCTGGTTCAGTCTTAGGGGGGTGTATGTGTCCAGGAATTTATCCATTTCTTCTAGATTTTCCAGTTTATGTGCATAGAGATGTTTATAATATTCTTTGATGGTTGTTTGTATTTCTCTTGGGTCCCCCTTATAATTTCTGATTGTATTTGAGTCTCCTCTCTTTACTTCTTTATTAGTCTAACCAGCAGTCTATCTTTTTTATTATTTTTTTTTCAGAATACCAGCTCCTAGATTTGGTAATATTTTGAATGTTTTTTTATGTCTATATCATTCAGTTCAGCTCTGTGTTTTGTTATTTCTTGCCTTCTGCTACCTTTGGGCTTTGTTTGCTTTTGGTTCTCTAGTTTTTGTAGTTGTGATGTTGGATTGTTAACTTGAGATATTTCTATCTTTTTGATGTGAGCATTTAGTGCTATAAATTTTCCACTTAACACTGCCTTAGCTGTGCCCCAGAGATTCTGGTACGTTTTCTTTGTGTTCTCATTAGATTCAAAGAACTTCTCGATTCTACCTTAATTACATTATTTACCCCAAAATCATTCAGGAGCAGTTAATTTAATTTCCATGAAATTTTATGGTTTTGAGTGAATTTTTTTGTCTTAAGTTCTAATTGAATTGTTGTGTGGTTCAGCATACTGTTATAATTTCAGTTTCTTTTCATTTGCCTAGGAGTGTTTTACTTCTGATTATGTGATCAATTTTATAGTAAGTGCCATATGGCACTGAAAAGAGTTTATATTCTTTTGGCTTCATGTGGCGAGTTCTGTAGAGTTCTATTAGGTCCATTTGATCCAGTTCAGATTCTGAATATTTTTGTTAATTTTATTTGTCAATGATTTCATATCGTCAGTGGGGGTGTTAAAGTCTCCCACTATTATTGTGTAGGAGTCTGTGTCTCTTTGAAGGTCTCTAAGAACTTTATGAATCTGGGTGCTCCTGAGTTGGGTGCATATATACTTATGATAGTTAAGTCTTCCTGTCAAATTGAACCCTTTATGTTGAATTGGAGCCTGTTTAATGGAACCCTGTTGAACTACTCCTTTATTTATTGCCCTTCTTTGTCTTTGTTGATCTCTTGTTGGTTTAAAGTCTGTTTTGTCAGAAACCAGGATTGCAACCTCAGATTTTTTCCGCTTTCCTTTTGCTTGGTAAATTTTTCTTCATCCCATTATTTGATCCTATGTGTATCATTGCATGTGAGATGGGTCTCTTGAAGACAACACATGAATGGGTCTTGGTTCATTATTCAGCTTTCCTCTCTGTGTCTTTTAATTGGGGCATTTAGCTCATTTACATTTAAGGTTAGTATTGTTATGTGTGAATTTGATTCTGTCATTGTGATGTTAGCTGATTATTTTGCAGGCATTTATGTGGTTGCTTTATAGTGTCACTGTTCTGTGTACCTCAGTGTGTTTTTGTAGTGACTAGTAATAGTTTTTCCTTTCCATACTAAGTGCTTCAATTTCCTCAGCATATGTTTGCCTGAAAAAGAATTTTATTTCTTTGGTTATGAAGTATAGTTAGGCCAGATATAAAATTATAGGTTGAAATTTCTTTTCTTTAAGAATGTTAAATATTGGCCCCAATTTCTCCTGGCTTTGAGAGTTTCCACTTAGGGGTTCACTTTCAGTCTGATGGGATTTCCTTTGTAGGTAACCTTCTATTTCTCTCTGGCTGCCCTTAACATTTTCTCTTTTATTTCAACCTTGGAGAATCTGATGATCATGTATCTTGGGGATGATATTCTCATGTAGTATCTTACTGGGGTTCTCTGCATTTCCCGAATTTGAATGTTGGCCTGTCTAGCTAGATTGGAAAGGTTTTCATGAATAATATCCTAAAATGTGTTTTTCAAATTTGTTCCATTCTCCCCATCTCTTTCAGATACACTAGTCATAGATTAATTTTTATTACACAATCCCATATTTCTTGGATGTTTTGTTTATTCTTTTTCATTCTTTTTTTCTCTATTTTTAGCTGCGAGTCTTATTTCAAATAGAAAGTCTTCAAGCTCTCACATTTTTTTCTCCACTTGGTGTATTCTGCTATTAATATTTGTGATTGAATTATGAAGTTCTTGCAGTGTGTTTTTCAGCTCTATCAGGTCAGTTTCATTCTTCTCTATACTGGGTATTTTGTCTGTCAGCTCCTGCACTGGTTTATTATGGTTTTTAGCTTCTATGCATTGAGTTACAATGTGCTTCTTTAGCTCAGTGAAGTTCATTTTTATCTATATTCTGAATTCTACTTTGTTACTTCAGCCATCTTAGTCTCAGCCCAGTTCTGAGTCCTTGCTGAAGAGGTGATTTGGTCATTTGAAGGAACAAGAGCCCTCTTACTTTTGAGGTTTCAGTGTTCTTGCACTAATTCTTTCTTATCTTTGTGGGCTTATCTACCTTTAATCTTTGAGGTTATTGACCTTCAGATAGGTTTTATTTTCTTTTAACAGTCTGGCCACTTTTCAGTAAGGCTGCTGCAGTTTGCTAGGGTCCACAATCCCTAGTCACCTTGGATTTTCCAGTATCTAGAGGTATCACCAGTGAAGACTGCACAACAGCAAAGATGGAAGACTGCAGCCTTCTTTGGGAGCTTCACCCAGGGGTATACAGACTTATTGCCAGCCTAAATGCACCTGTAGGAGGTGGCTGGAGATGTTGGTTTAGAGGTCTCACCCACTCAGGAGAAACAGAATTAGGGACCTGCTTAAAGAGTCAGTCAGCAATGCTTTCATAGAGCAGGTGTGCTGTGCTGGTGTACTGCTTCCTCCTCCAGTCAGGTTGTGATCTCCAAAGCCTGGAGACTGAAATGGCTAAGTCTCTGAAACACCAAAGATGCAGACCATTCCCCCCTCTAGCATCTCTGTCCAAAAATGTTTTCAAATCTCTGTCAGCCAGAAAACTGATAGGAATAGCTGGAGTTTTCAGTTGGGAGGTTCCGCCTAGTGAAAAGGAACAAATCAAGGCTCACTTAAGGAAGAGTGCGGTCACGCTTTTATACAGCAGCTGTGCTGTGCTGGGGTGCCAATTCGGCCCTAGTAGGCTTGGGCTCTCTAAAGCCCACAGGCTAGAATGGCTGAGTTGCTGAAGGAGCAAAATTGTGGCCTGTCCCTCCCCTTGGGAACTTCATTCTGTCCTATGTTCCAAGTAGGTGCAATACTGTTGCTGGTGGCTGGCTGTAATCCCAAGTCAGTGAGTCTTATCCTGTGAGGCACCATAGAAGTGGGGCCTGCAGACTATCGCTGCTCAGCACCCTATATTCAACCCCGTTTTATAGGTATGTACGAGAGTTCAACCTCCTGCCTTGCCTGAGTTACAGTCACCTTTGCCAGGGTGTCTGGAGCTGAAGTATGTATATCTCCTGGTTCTCCATGCATGCCTGAGTAGCTGCCCTGTTAAGACTCCATGCAGCTCTGTGTGTCAGACCAAATGCCCTGGTGGAATAGATTCATGAGGGGATCTCCTGACCCAAGTGTTGAAAGATCTTTGGAAGAAGTGTGATTTTCTGGTGTTGCACATTCATTCACTGCTGCCCTGGCTGGAGGGAGGTTTCCGTGGCTCTGTGTTGCTCCCTGGTAGGCCATTGCTTTTCCCTGTTTTTCTCCATTCTCCATGTGTTGAGCTATTTCCCTGATCAGTCCCAATGTAAGTATCTGAATGTTTCAATTGAAGGTGCTGTATTTGCTGATTCCTTTTATTTCTCTCTGTGAAAACCACAAACTGCAGCTGCTTCTAGTCAGTCCCTACCTATTTCTTTATTTATCTGCACACTTTGTTTCTGGGACCAGACAGATTAGAATCCTGTCTCAAAAACTTCCAAGGTGAGTGACTTTGGTATTATATCTACCCTTTTTATGCCTCAAAATCTTTGCCTACAAATTGAAGATAATGTTACTACACACCTCAAGGTTTTATTGTGAGCTTTAAAAGTGATAATTCCCATGATGCTCAGAAATATGTTCTTGGCACAGTGTTGCTCAGTAAATGACAGCTATCATCATCATAATCACCGTCATCATTATCATTACGATAATCATCATGGCTCTCCCTGAAACCACTGCAAAACAGTATGGGAGATAAATGAGAGGAAATTATATATGAGTGAGCCAGAAGTGACATCTCAGGAGCATTTATTCCCTGACTAGTTCCAGAGAAGGCATGCAAGACACTGTCCTGCAGACCCACCTAGTGGTGGGCCTGCATAATCTGCAACAAGAGTGCAGTCCAGAAAAGGTATTGTGGCATTCATGGTGTAGAGATGAGTTTCACTTAGGGGCAGAGGCAAGGGGATCACCTTGAAAGAAACCAAATCCCTCCTTGTCTCTGTAGGAATATTCACAAATAAATTTTACATCTATTTCTTTGTTGTGAAGTTGCAAATGAAAACAGCATTATCTTTGGGTCAGCAGAGCACCAGGGTGAGTTATCACAGGTACGCTGGCTGTGAATGGTATTCATGACCTCAGTGTAAAAGTCCTGAACTATTCAATGGCTTATGAAATGTTAATTTCTGACCCTCTGTATGGCCTTTCAACTGGAGGGGTTCCTATAAAGACTGAGTCTTAGAAGAGATGTCTCACAGGATTAAGGACTCTGGAACCAAGAAATGACAGACTGGGGAAGTAATATATAAGGAATATTAGAGTACACACTCTTCCTGAAGATGACATGAGCTATATGTTGTCCTCTGAGACTGAATTTAGACACGTACTTAGAGCAAGCTTCAGAAGTTTGGAGAAACAGGCTGGGTGCACTGCCTCACACCTGTAATTCCAGCACTTTGGGAGGCAGAGACAAGAGGATCACTTGAGGTCAGGAATTCAAGACCATCCTGGTAAACATGATGAAACACCATCTCTGCTAAAAGTACAAAAATTAGACAGACATTGTGATGGGCACCTGTAATCCCAGCTACTTGGGAGGCTAAGACAGGAGAACCACTTGAACCCGGGAGGCAGAGGTTGCAGTGAGCTGAGATCGTGCCACTGCACTCCAGCCTGGGTGACAGAGTGAGACCCCATCTGAAATAATACAAAAATAATAAAAAAATAAAAAAAGATTTGGGGAGAAACCTCTGTATAGCATGGTTGGCATATGTGTTTCAGGCTCCTTCATAGAAAGAGGAGAAGCCCAGAGGAAACTAAAAATCACCCACTTCCAGGATCCAAGACGTTGGATGCCTCTTGGGATAACAACGGAATAGGTCTGATCATTGAAAGATATCCTTTGATTTCTGACATTTGCTAGACATTTCCATGATCTACAATCTAGATCTCCAGGAGAAAAGTCATTGAGTCCAAGTAGGCAAATAGACTTTCCGTTTATTGCATACTTTCTACTTAATGATGACTATGCTAGCTATTTCACATATAATATTACATTTAATTCTTTATGTAACCACAGTAGCTAAAAATTATTATCCATAACTGACAAGAATTAAAATTAATTTTTAAAATTAAAAGTAATTTTAAAAATTAATTTAAAAATTAAAGTAATTAAAATTTAGAATGATAAATTCTGTGTTCAGTACAAGTACAGGAAGATATAACAATACTTAGGAGAAGGTGGTAATTCAGGGAAACAGTTTTGTTTTGTTTTTTTTTCACAAAATTTTTCCTTTTAGCTGAGACCTTAAAGGTGTTTGATATAATCCTAACCCAAAGAGCCTGGAGGAGAAAGAAGATAAATTTCTTCATAAAGACACCACTGACAAGTGGAAGAAAGCATTTGAGTAATGATGAGTATCTCAAAATGACTAAATGCTGCTTGGAATTTGGTTGCCAGAGAAAAAAAGCTGCAAAGATAAGAAGCAACTAAATCATCAAGATAATAAACAGTTAAGGTGCTAGAAATGTATCCAAAAGGTATTTATATTTAGTTCTTTCTGCCTCCATATACTGAGCTGATTGTACAAAAAGTTGCCTTGTCTGGAATAGGGCCTGGTCATTCATCTCTGATCTCTACCTGTATGGGTCAGTGAAGACACAGGCTGCTTTCCTTACACATCTATCACTAATGTTCAAAGGGCCACTATTTGTTCTTTAAGTTGTTTCTTCCATTAGGCCAGTAAATGTGCTATACATCTCAAGAATTATGCCTAAAGTAGGCCTAAGTAAATGCTTTATCTCAGCTGTGACTCTAAATTAGCACTAAACAGCACTCTCCCTGGCAATATGTCAGTAGTCCCTGAAGACTATTTTGATTGTAATATGATTATTCTCACCTTTGTGTAAAATTCAGATAAACATATAGGGCAGAAGATAGTTTGGAAGGGGAATATGATAACATTTATAGGTCATTGCAACATCCAACAACAGGAAAATTTTATCCACTACCTCTAAAAGATAGAGATATTGTCAGGTTGCATTTACTTGATAATTCAGTAGAAAATGAAAAAGATAGAGAATATGAATAACATCATTTATTTTAAAGACATTACTTTTTAAAGGAAGTACATATAGGCAATTAGCCAATCTGAAATATGGGATCAATGAAAAGTTATTTATTTCAATTTCAAATACAATACACTTAAGCAATTTAATTGAGAATGGCAAGAAGCCTAGAGAAAGATGAAGACAGTCATAGAGACAGAGAAACCAAGAGAGAGAGATTAAATGTATAAGAGGTGAGAAGGAGAAAAAACAATGGATACAAAGAAGGATTAAATTGCAGTTTCCATTCAGATGGACAGAGCAGTGTGTGGACACTCACATTGTGAACTTTTTCTCCAAGAACTACTGGGGAAATATACCAGGAAAGCCTAGAAAATCCACAAACCCTTTGAAGGAAGTGGATTGCTCCTGTAGGACCTGGGAGACAACCCAAATACTGTGAGTGCCCAAAGTGTGAAAGCAGTAAAGGGGGATCATCCACACCCTCACTGGGGAACCTGAAAGCCCAGGTCACAGGAGAAGGATTTGATCTTATCTGGAACAATCCAGAGAGCCAAGCAAAATACAGGGGTAGAGAAAACAGTGGGAAAAGCCCTATGGGCTCTGTGGATCCCCAGGGAAGCCATTTCTTTCTCTTTTTTTTTTAACTGCATTTTAGGTTTTGGGGTACACGTGAAGAACATGCAAGATTGTTGCATAGGTACACACATGGCAGTATGATTTGCTGCCTTTCTCCCCATCACCTATATCTGGCATTTCTCCCCATGTTATCTCTCCCCAACTCCTCACCCTCCACTGTCCCTCCCCTATTCCCCCCGACACACCCCAGTGTGTGATGCTCCCCTCCCTGTGTCCATGTGTTCTCAATGTTCAACACCCGCCTATGAGTGAGAACATGCGCTGTTTGGTTTTCTGTTTTGTGTCAGTTTGCTGAGAATGATGGTTTCCAGGTTCATCCATGTCCCTACAAAGGACACAAACTCATCGTTTTTGATGGCTGCATAGTATTCCATGCTGTGTATGTGCCACATTTTCCCTGTCCAGTCTATCATCGAAGGGCATTTGGGTTGGTTCCAAGTCTTTGCTATTGTAAACAGTGTGCAATGAACATTCGTGTGCATGTGTCCTTATAGTAGACCGATTTATACCCCTTTGGATATACACCTAGTAATGGGACTGCTGGGTCAAATGGAATTTCTATTTCTAGGTCCTTGAGGAATCACCACACTGTCTTCAACAATGGTTGAACTAATTTACACTCCCACCAACATTGTAAAAGTGTTCCTGTTTCTCCACATCCTCTCCAGCATCTGTTGTCTCCAGATTTTTTAATCATTGCCATTCTAACTGGTGTGAGATGCTATCTCAATGTAGTTTTGATTTTCATATCTCTAATGACCAGTGATGATGAGCATTTTTTCATATGTTTGCTGGCCTCATATATGTCTTCTTTTGTAAAGTGTCTGTTCATATCCTTCACCCACTATTGAATGGGCTTGTTTTTTTCTTGTAAATCTGTTTTAGTTCTTTGTAGATTCTGGATATTAGCACTTTGTCAAATGGGTAGATTGCAAAAAATTTTTTCCCATTCTGTTGGTTGCTGATTCACTCTAACAACAGTTCTTTTGTGGTGCAGAAGCTGTGGAGTTCGATTAGGTCCCATTTGTCTATTTTGGCTTTTGTTGCCAATGCTTTTGGTGTTTTGGTCATGAAGTCCTTGCTTATGCCTATGTCCTGAATGGTTTTTCCTAGATTTTCTTCTAGGGTTTTTATGGTGTTAGGTCTTATGTTTAAGTCTTTAATCCATCTGGAGTTAATTTTAGTGTAAGATATCAGGAAGGGGTCCAGTTTCTGCTTTCTGTACATGGCTAGCCAGTTTTCCCAACACAATTTATTAAACAGGGAATCCTTTCCCCATTGCTTTTTTTGTCTGGTTTGTCAAAGATCAGATGGTTGTAGATGTGTGGTGTTACTTCTGAGGCCTCTGTTCTGTTCCATTGGTCTCTATCTCTGTTTTGGTACCAGTACCATGCTGTTTTGATTACTGTAGCCTTGTAGTATAGTTTGAAGTCAGGTAGTGTGATGCCTCCAGCTTTGTTCTTTTTGCCATTTCTTACTTGTCTCACAGGCATCCATGGGGAGGGCTGCCAGAGGAACTAGGAAAAGACTACAAGGAAAAGAAAACCTCCAGCTGAACTTTGTAACAATTACAATTGAATGTGAATTTTCCCGGCCAGAACTCAAGGGAGGGTGTGAGTCCAGTGTGCAGACTCTACAAGTGAAGAAGATATGAAAGCCTTGCCTGCTTTCTCAGCTGGAAGACTGGTAGCCTAGGGCAAGTTCTCAGCCCTTCTCACTCACTACCTGGAAACAAACTTGGTGCTGTTGTTTGGGGCAGGGTAGAAGTAAGACTAGTCTTTCGGGTTGCATGGGAGCTGGGTCAGGACTGTGACTGACAGCTTTCCCCCACTTCCCTGACAACCTGCATGACACAGCAGAGGCAGCTATAATCATACTGAACGTAAGTCAATTGACCTGGGAAGCACTCCCCCATCCCCCACAGCAGCCACAACAAAGTCAACCCAGAGAGTTTGAGCTCAGATACACCTAACCCTGTCCCATATGGTCTTTTCCCACCCACACTGGTAGCTGAAGTCAAAAATCATATTCTTTTGGGAGTCTAGGGCCCCACCCACTGCCTGATCCTCCCTATGCTACCATAGCTGATGCTGTCTTGAAAACCACCTCCTGGCAAGAGACCAACCAGTACAAAACTATTGCAGTAAACAACTACAATTAAAAACCAACACAGAGTCCATTCTACACCACTGTACCCTACACCACAACAGGTGCTGGTATCCATGACTGAGAGACCTGAAGATGGTTAACATCACAAGACTCTGTGCAGTCACCCCTTAGAGCCTGATTAAAAAAAAAAACCGCCCAAAGTCTGGCACTCGTGCTGGGTGGCTAGATCCAGAAAAGAAATAACAATCACTACAGTTTGCTCTCAGAAAGACACATCCCAAGGAAAAGAGGGAGATTACTGCATCAAGGGAAACCCCTGTGTGTCAAAAGAATCTGAACACCAGCCCTTGAGCCCCAGATCTTCCCTCTGACATAGACTACTCAAATGAGAAGAAACCAGAAAAACAATTCTGGAAATATGACTAAACAAGAATCTTTAACACCCCCGCACCCGAGAAAATCACCAGCAATGGATCCAAACCAAGAAGAAATCCCTGAATTGCCAGAAAAAGGATTCAGAAGGTTAATTATTAAGCTAATCAAGGAGGCACCAGAGAAAGGTGATGCCCAACTTAAATAAATTTTTTAAAAATAAAGGAATGGAGAAAAATCTTCCAAG
>PVKV010001587.1:14275-76832 GCA_004027835.1 Alouatta palliata | reverse complement strand
CAAAGAAGGGCAAAACATAATAGTAAGACATTTGTTCAACAGAAAGAGCTAATTATTCTAAATATATATGTACCCAATACAGGAGTATAAAGAAGTATTTAAAAGTCCAGAAACAATAGATGCTGGCGAGTCGATGGAGAAATAGGAATGCTTTTACACTGTTAGTGGAAGTGTAAATTAGTTCAACCATTGTGGAAGACAGTATGACGATTCCTCAAGGATCTAGAACCAGAAATATCATTTGTCCCAGCAATCGCATTACTGGGGATATACCCAAAGGAATATAAATCATTTTACTATAAAGACACATGCACATGTATGGTTGTTGCAGCACTATTTACAGTAGCAAAGTCATGGAACCAACCCAAATGCCCATCAATGATCAACTGGATAAAGAAAATATGGTACATATACACCATGGAATACTACACAGCTATAAAAATGAATGAGATTATGTTCTTTTCACCGACATGGATTAAACTGGAAGCCATCATCCTCAGCAAACTAACACAGGGACAGAAAACCAGCAGCCCATGTTTTCACTCATAAGTGGCAGTTGAACAATGACAATACATGGATTCAGGGTGGGGAACAACACACATCAAGGCCTGTTGGGGGGGTGAGGGCCAAGGGGAGGGAACTTAGAGGACTGGTCAATGGGTGCAGCAAACCACCATTGCATACGTATACATATGTAAGAAACCTACGAGTTCTGTACATGTATCCCAGAACTTAAAGTAAAATAAATAAAAAAAAAGATTTCAAGACAAAATACAATAAGTAAAATAGTTACTTAAAAGTATGAGAGAATAAATAGACTAAGAATGTATAGCAGGACTGAAGGATCTCACCAAGAGCACTTACTCTAAGCCTATTATCCAAAGTTTGTCTTGTGGTATGGATTTTTAAAGAACCCAGATAGTGTAAAGAGCATCTTGCTTATAAAGGTCTTAGAATCACTGTGGCGGAACAGGGATACAGCTCATGTACATAAAATGTGCCTCAGGTAAAAACATGTTCACTCAAATATAACTATTTGGGGTTAAAAAGCTCTCACAATTAATGTAGGTGAGGTAGCCATATCCCTACAACAGCATTATAAATGAATCCAACACCGAAACAAGTATCAATAATACTTACTATCTAGCTGTGCCTAGCGTGTTAAGGATGTTGAAATATAGGATCTAGTTCCAAAACTCCAACTTAAGGGCCTGGCATGTATGATCCGAATACCCCCAACAACAACAACAACAACAACAACAAAAGGTCTTAGAATCCTGCAATGTCAGTCATGTTTCAAAAGGTTCTACTGGGTTCTCACCGTCGCAGCCACGGAGAGGAGCTAGGGAAAGACAGTGGCCCGCAAGGCTCGTGCTGGCAGTGGCAGCGGCAGCGGCAGCGGCGGGGGGAGTCATTTGGCTGGGCGGCCTGGACTTTGGCCTCCTTCCGGTTTCCCGGAAGCTGGACTGCAGCCAGCATGGGAGCAGCAGCAGAGGCGAGGCTCCAGTGCGTCTCTCCCTGCCCCCTCAGCCTGAACTAGAAGAGGCCAGGCAGCCCAGGTGTCTGGAGGTGGGGCGGCCCTACGATGGGAATTCTCTTCACCAGAATATGGAGACTGTTCAATCACCAGGAGCACAAAGTTACCATTGTTGGTCTGGATAATGCAGGGAAAACTACCATCCTTTACCAATTTTCTATGAATGAAATTATACGAAGTAATGTAGAAGAGATAGTGATTAATAATACACGTTTCCTAATGTGGGATGTTGGTGGCCAAGAATTTCTTTGTTCTTCCTGGAACACTTACTATGCAAACACAGAATTTGTAATAGTTGTTGTGGACAGTACAGAGAGAGGATTTCGGTAACAAGAGAAGAACTCTATAAAATGTTAGCACATGAGGACCTAAGAAAAGCTGGATTGCTGATATTTGCTAATAAACAAGATGTTAAAGAGTGCAAGACTATAGCAGAAATCTACCAGTTTTTGCAGCTAACTTCTGTTAAAGATCACCAGTGGCATATCCAGGCATGCTGTGCTCTAACTGGTGAGGGCTTGTGCCAAGGACTTGGATGAATGATGTCACGACTTAAGATTTGATGATCTCTGCTGATCTCTTCCCATAGTCTTTGTATGAATGAAGTGCTGGACTTTACCTGAAAGCTGCAAAAATTAATGGTTTAAATATATTTATAATAAACTAATTTAAACTTTTTTCTATAAGAAAAAAAATTAAGATTATTTATTTGAAAAAAAAGATGAAGTCTCACTTTCCAATTTGCTTTCTCATTAGTTTTTTCAAAGTAAGTTATTAAAGCTGTGATTGACATTTTTCTCATAATGAATCCTCTCAGGACATTGTGTAGCCTGTGGTAAGTAGAAAGGGAGAGGAAGACATTTTGAATTTTAAGAGCCTTTTATCAGTGTAGCCCTACCTAACCGTTGTTTTCTTCTTGTTCCGTTAAGTCAAAATACAAATCAGCACAGATATTTAGTTTGCAATATTTTAAAATGTAATGTTACTTATGAAAAGTATTTTGCTTAAGGTTGTGTGTGTGTTGTATATATACCTCAAGTTCAAGTTAATGGCTTTATGTTCTAAAGAAAAAACAAATAAGACAAATAATAATATCCTTAGCTATAACCACAATGAGGTAAGTGTTGGCATTGGTGTTAAGTGCCAGTTTATACTTTCTCCCTATGTTCTCTGTATTGTACTAACCAACCTCTCAAATCATTGAGCTGCCTGTTAAAAAAAAAAAAAGGAAAAGGAATAAGCATGACATTGTGACCTATTTTTTGTTGTTGACAAAAATTACACGTATGGAAACATGTAATTCAACAGAGTGGGATAGCTATCAGATTCTTTTTTTAGTATTACTATTGGGCAGGAATGTACAATGAGCAACTATCAGATTATTCCTTTTAATGGTTCTTATAGCATCTGAATTACTGAATAAATTATTAATCCATTAATCAGTGAATCATAAATTATGGTTAAAATTATCAAATGAGGCCGGGCGTTGTGGCTCACACCTGTAATCCCAGCACTTTGGGAGGCCAAGGTGGGCTGATCACGAGGGCAGGAGTTCAAGACCAGCCTGACCAACAGGGTGAAACCCCCTCTCTACTAAAAAAAATATGAAAATTAGCTGGACATGGTCACACGAGCCTGTAATCCCAGCAATCAGGAGGCTGAGGCAGAAGAATCACTTGAACCTGGGAGGCGGAAGTTGTAGTGAGCTGAGAGCGTGCCACTGCACTCCAGCCTGGGTGACAGAGCGAGACTCCATCTCAAAATTAAAAAACAAATATCAAATGAATCCTCAGTATTAATTGAAAACTGTTGTGTGAAACATGGCTACCCAGAAAAGTAACATTTTATAAATACTATCAAACAACTTATGTGTATTATTTTTAAGTATTAAATTATATGTCAAGCAGTTAAAGTGAATTTCAGAGTAAATGTAAAGCATGTTTCTGAGCACAAATTTCTTCTTTCTTATTTTGGTACTTGGAATACAGTGTGAGATTTTTTTACTTCTAAATTTTGTTATATCATCTATCACATAAATGCATTATTTGACAATTATAAAATGCAAGTTTTTAAAATAATTTTAAGAATCTGGCTTAAAAATTGATTGATACAATGTATTATTTGTATTAAGAAGTAACTTGACCCTACCCCTCAAAAAAGTGGTTCTATCACTAATCAATAGTGGAAATTGAAGCCCGGGGCAGGTAAGGGATTGTTGGTTAGTAAAGACCTGGGAACAAAATCCAGGGCTTCTGACAAACAAGTGCACTATTTGGGAACATTTCTGGGCAGGACTGACTGCACCCATTTTGTGACTACACATACTCCAGTCAGAGGAATAGAGTTACCTTGAGGAAAGTAAGATTACACATGTGTGTTTGTGAACATGGTTGGAGAAGAGGGGCCCAGAGGACAACTCTGAGATGATCCAGTGTCTCTGCCTATTGCCCTGTGGTCAGGGATCCAATCCTTGTGCCCAAACCCAAGCCCTTAACATCAATGAGGAAAGAGGAAATGGTGGAACAATGTGCAGCTTCTAGCACCAACACCCCACCACTTCTCTTAGAGTTATACCAAATGAAATTGAGTGTAAGAAACTATGTTTTAGCATTGAAATGCTCGGCTGCACACTTCACCTCAGCTAAGAGCTAATTTATTTTTCTTCTCCAGAGTACAACAATTTCATCTAAATGTGTCAGAACTATAATCACCTTAAATTAATGACTCACACTAGTAAACTGTATAGGTGCTACATACTATAGTGATTTTCAGAGCAGTTATACTCTCACGGTGAAAATAAAAAGGAACCTGAGAGGGCAGAAAGGAGCCGAGTGTTTGGGTAGGATAGAAATTTGAAGATAACATTATCTTAATTTAGTAATGAGTCTTGGTGGCTAAAAGCTACAGCTGGTTTAGGACCTACGGAATACAAGAAAAATATTTAAATGTGAGTACTGAGCATTTAAAAACTCAACTTTTACTTTAGATTCAAGGGATACATGTGCAAGTTTGTTGTATGGGTATGTAGTATGGTGCGGAAATGTGGGGTACAATTTATCTCATTACCCAGATAGTAATCATAGTGCCCAATAGGTAGTATTTCAACACTAAACCCTAGTAATCTCCATTGTTCATTGATCTTATATTTATGTTCATGTGTACCCAAAGTTTAGCTCTGACATATAAGTGATAGCATGCAGTATTTGGTTTTCTATTTTTTAATTAATTTTCTGAGTACAATGGCATCTAGCTGTATCCATGTTGCTGCAAATAATATAATTTTATTCATTTTTATGGTTGCACAGTATGCCATGTATCAATAAGTATCAATATTCTTTATGGAATCAACCATTGCTTAGTATCTAGGTTGATTACATGTATTTGCTATTGTGACTTGTGCTCTGATAAACACATACTTGCTTGTATTTTTTATTTTTTACTTTAAGTTCTGAGATACATGTGCAGAATGTGCAAGTTTATTACATAGGCATACATGTGCCATAGTCGTTTGCTGCACCTATATATCCATCATCTAGGTTTTAAGCCCCACATACACTAGGTATTTGTCCTAATGCCCTCTCTCCCCTCGTCCCCACCTCTTACAGGGTCTGGTGTTTGATGTTCCCCTCCCTGTGTCCATGCATTCTCATTGTCCAGCTCTCACTTATGAGTGAGAACATGCAGTGTTTGGTTTTCTGTTCCTCTGTTAGTTTGCTGAGAATGATGGCTTCCAGCTTTATACGTGTCCCTGCAAAGGACATGAATTCATTCCTTTTTGTGGATGCATAGTATTCCATGGTATATATGTGCCATGTTTTCTTTATCTAGTCTATCATCGATGGGCATTTGGGTTGGTTCCAAGTCTTTGCTATTGTAAATAGTGCTCTAATAAATATACGTGTGTATGTGTCATTATTGTAGAATAATCCTTTGAGTATACACCCAGTAATGGGATCACTGGGTCCAATGGTATTTCTGGTTCTAGATCTTTTAGGAATCACCACACTGCCTTCCAAAATCATTGAACCAATCTACACTCATACCAACAGTGTAAAAGCATTCCTATTTCTCCACAGCCTCACCAGCATCTGTTGTTTGCTGACTTTTTAATGATCGCCATTCTAACTGGCATGACATGGTGTCTCACTGTGGTTTTGATTTTCATTTCTCTAATGACCGGTGATAATGAGCTTTTTTTTTCATATGTTTATTGGACGTATAAATGTCTTCTTTTGAGAAGTCCCTGTCCATATCCTTTGCCCACTTTTTGATGGGGTTCTTTGTCTTTTTCTTGTAAATTTGTTTAAGTTCCTTGTAGATTCTGGATATTAGACCTTTGTCACATGGATAGATTGCAAAAGTTTTCTCTCATTCTGTAGGTTGCCTGTTCACTCTGATGCTAGTTTCTTTTACTGTGAAGAAGCTCTTTAGTTTAATTAGATCCCATTTGTCAATTTCAGCTTTTGTTGCAATTGATTTTGCTGATTTAGTCATGAATTCTTTGCACATGCCTATGTTCTGAATGATATTGCCTAGGTTTTCTTCTAGGGATTTTATGGTCATAGAGTTTACATGTAAGTCTTTAATCCATCTTGAGCTAATTTTTATATGAGGTGTAAGGAAAGGGTCTGGTTTCTGTTTTCTGCATATGGCTAGCCAGTTTTCCCAGCACCATTTATTAAATAAGAAATCCTTTTCTCATTGTTTTTGTCAGGTTTGTAGAAGACCAGATGGTTGTAGATGCGTGGTATTATTGCTGAGGTCTCTGTTCCATTCCATTGGTCTATATATATCTGTTTTGGTACCAGTATGCTGTTGCAATTACTCTAAGTTCGTAGTATACTTTGAAGTCATGTAGCATGATGCCTCCAGTTTTGTTGTTTTTGCTAGGATTGTCATGGTTATACGGGCTCTTTTGTGGTTCTATACGAAATTTAAAGTAGTGTTTTCTAATTCTGTAAAGAAAGTCAATGGTAGTTTTATGGGAATGTCATTAAACCTATATTACTTTGGGTAGTATGGCCATTTTCACAATGTCTATTCTTCCTATCCATAGAGCATGGAAGGTTTTTTCCATCTGTTTGTGTTCTCTCTTATTTCCTTGAACAGTGGTTTGTAGTTCTACTTGAAGAGGTCCTTCACATCCCTTGTAAGTTTATTCCTAAGTATTTTATTCTATTTGTAGCAACAGTGAATGGGAGTTCACTCATGATTTGCCTCTCTGCTTGTCTGTTATTGGTGTATATGAATGCTTGTGATTTTTGTGTATTGATTTTTATCCTAAGATTTTTCTGAAATTGCTTATCAGCTTAAGGAGTTTTTAGGCTGAGACAATAGGGTTTTCTAAATATACAATTTTGTCATCTGCAAACAGAGACATTTTTGCTTCCTCTCTTCCTATTCGAATGCTCTTTATTTCTTTCTCATGCCTGATTGCCCTGGCCAGAACTTCCAAAACTATGTTGAATAGGAGTGGTTTGAGAGGGCATTCTTCTCTTTGGTCAGTTTTTAAATAGAATGCTTCCAGCTTTTGTTCATTCAGTATGATATTGGCTATTGGTTTGCCATAAATAGCTCTTATTATTTTGAAATATGTTCCATCAATATCTAGTTTATTGAGGGTCTATACCATGAAGCAATGTTGAATTTTATCAAAGGCTTTTTCTGCATCTATTGAGATAATCATGTGGTTTTTGTCATTGGTTCTGCTTATGTAATAGATTACATTCCTTGATTTATTAACATTGAACCAGGCTTGCATTCCAGGGGTGAAGCCAACTTGATCATGGTGGATAAGCTTTTTAATGTGCTGCTGGATTCAATTTGCCAGCATTTTACTGAGGATTTTCACAATGATGTTCATTAAGGATATTGGCCTGAAATTTTCTTTTGTTCTTGTGTCTCTGTGAGGTCTTGTTATCAGGATGATGCTTGCCTCATAAAATGAGTTAGGGAGGAGTACCTCTTTTTCTGTTGTTTGGAATAGTTTCAGAAGGAATGGTACCAGCTCCTCTTTGTAACTCTGATAGAATTTGACTGTGAATTTGTCTGGTCCTAAGCATTCCTAAGCTTTTTTTGTTTGGTAGGCTGTTAAGTGCTGCCTCACTTTCAGAATCTGTTATTGGTCTATCCAGGGATTCGACTTCTTCATGGTTTAGTCTTGGGAGGGTGTATGTGTCCAGGAATTTATTCATTTATTCTATATTTTCTAGCTTATTTGCATAAAGGTGTTTATAATATTCTCTGATGGTAGTTTGTATTTCTTTAGGGTCAGTGGTTATATCCCCTTTATCATTTTTTTATTGTTGCTATTTGATTCGTCTCTCTTTCCTTCATTTTTAGTCAGGTTAGCAGTCTATCTATTTTGTTTATCTTTTCAAAATACCAGCTCCCAAATTTATTATTTTGAAGGGTTTTTCGTGTCTCTATCTCTTTCAGTTCTGCTCTGATCTTAGTTATTTCTTGTCTTCTGCTAGCTTTTAAATTTGTTTGCTCTTGCTTCTGTAGTCCTTTTAATTGTAATGTTAGGGTTTCCATTTTGGATCTTTTCCGCTTTCTGATATCGACATTTAGTGCTATGAAGTTCCATCTTAACACTGCATTAGCTGTGTCTAAGAGATTCTGGGACATTGTTTCTTCATTCTCATTGGTTTCAAAGAATCTATTTATTTCTGCCATAGTTTCATCACTTACCCAGTAGTCATTCTGGAGCAGGTTGTTCAGTTTCCATGTAGTTGTGCAGTTTTTCATGTGTTTCTTAATCCTGAGTATTAATTTGATCAGACTGTAACCTGATGGATTGTTTGTTATAATTTCTTTCATTTTACATTTGCTGAGGAGTTTTTACTTCCAATTATATGGTCAATTTTAGAATAAGTTCTATCTGGTATGGAGAAAAATGTATATTCTGTTGATTTAGGGTAGAGAGTTCTGTAGATGTCTATTATGTCTGCTTGGGCCAGAGCTGAGTTCAATTCCTGAATATTCTTGATAATTTTCTGTCTAATATTGACAGTGGGGTGTTAAAGTCTCCCACTTTAGTATTGTTATTGTGTGGAAGTCTAAGTCTCTTTGTATGTCTCTAAGAACTTGCTTTATAAATCTAGGTGCTTCTGTATTAGGTGCATATATATTTCGGATATTTAAGTCTTCTTGTTGCATTGATTCCTTTTCCATTATGTAACGCCATTCTTTGCCTCTTTTTATTTTTGTTAGTTTAAATGTGTTTTATCACAGACTACAATTGAAACTCCTGCTTTCTTTGCTTTCCATTTGCTTTGTAAATATTCCTCCATCCCTTTATTTTGAGCCTATGTGCATTTTTGCATGTGAGAGCGGTCTCCTGAACACAACACACCAATGGGTCTTGACTCTTTATCCAATTTGTCAGTCTGAGTCTTTTAATTGGGTCATTTAGCCCATTTACCTTTAAGGTTAGTATTGTTATGTGTGAATTTGATCATGTCACCATGATGCTAGCTGGTTATTTTGCTCATTAGTTGATGCAGTTTCTTCATAATATGTTTGGTCTTCATATTTTGGTGCTTTTGTGGTGGCTGGTACCAGTTTTTTCTTTCCATATTTAATGCTTCTGTCAGGAGCTCTTATAAGGCAAGTCTTGTGGTGACAAAATCCCTCAGTATTTGCTTCTCTGTAAAGAATTTGATTTCTCCTTTGCTTATGAAGCTTTCTTTGGCTGGATATAAAATTCTGGATTGAAAATTATTTTCTTTAAGAATGTTGAATATTGGCCCCTTATTCTCTTCTTACTTGTAGGGTTTCTGCAGAGAGAACCACTATTAGTCTGATAGACTTTCCTTTGTAGGTTAGTTTACTTTGTCTCTGGCTTCCTTAACATTCTTTCCTTCATTTCCACCTTGGAGAATGTGAAGATTATGTGTCTTGGGGTTATTTTTCTCCAGGAGTATCTAAATGGAGTTCTCTGTATTTCCTGAATTTGAATGTTTGCCTTTCTTGCTAGGTTTGGGATGTTCTCCTGGATAATATCCTGAAATGAGATTTCCAACTTGTTTTTTCTCTCTTTGTCACTTTCAGGTACACCAATTAATTGTACATTTGGTCTTTTCACATAGTTTTATATTTCTTGAAGGCTTCGTTTGTTCCTTTCCATTCTTTTTTCTCTAATCTTGTGTTCACGACTTACTGTGTTGATACTTAATCTCTCATATTCTTTCTTCTGCTTGATTGATTCAGCTATTGATACTTGTGTATCCTTTATGAAGTTCCTATGCTGTGTTTTTCAGCTCCATCGGGTCATTTATGTTCCTCTCTAAACTGGTTATTCTAGTTAGCCATTCCTGTAATCTTTTATCAAGGTTCTTAGCTTCCTTGCATTGGGTTAGAACATGCTCCTTTAGGTCAGAGGAGTTCGTTATTACCCACCTTCTGAAGTCTACTTCTGTCAGTTTGTCAATCTCGTTCTCCCTCCAGTTTTGTGCCCTTGCTGGAGAGTAGTTGTGATCATTTGGAGGAGAGAGGCATTCTGGTTTTTGGAATTGTCAGCGTTTTTCTGCTGGTTTTTCCTCATCTTCATGGATTTATCTTGGGAGGTCTCTTTCAGTCAGAAAGCATGGGGGTCAGGGACTCACTTGATGAAGCAGTCTGTCCCTTAACAGAGCTGGTGCATTGTGCTGGCAGAATCCCTCTTGTCATGATCAGCTGATCTCCCAGGCAGCAGGCAGGAAAAATTAAATCCACTGAAGCTGCCCCCACAGCCACCTCTTCCCCCAGGTGCACTGTCCCAGGGAGATGGGAGATTATCTATAAGCCCCTGACTGGGGCTGTTACCTTTCCTTCAGTGATGCCCTGACCAGTGAGGAGGAAAACAGAGAAGCAATCCAGCCACAGCTGATTTGCCCTGCTGTGGTGAATTCTGCCCAGTCCACACATCCCAGCCTTCTTAGCACTGTCAGGGAAAACCGCCTACTAAAGCCTTAGTAATGGCAGATGCCCCTCCCCACACTAAGCTTGATTGTCTCATGTCAACTTCAGACTGCTATATTGGCAATGAGAATTTCAAGCCAGAGGTTCTAAGCTTGCTGGGCTCCATGAGAGTGGGACCTGCTGAGCAAGCCCACTTGGCTCCCTGGCTTCAGCACCCTTTCCAGGGGAGTGAATGGTTCTGTCTCACTGGAGTTTCAGAAATCACTGGGATATGAAAAAAATACTCCTGCACCTATCTTGGTGTCTGCCCAAACAGCCATCCAGTTTTATGCTTGAAGCCCAGGACCCTGGTAGTGTAGGCACACAAGGGAATCACCTGATCTGCAGATTGCAAAACCGTGGAAAAAGCATAGTATTCAGTCCAGACAGCACTGTTCCTCAAGGCTTCCCTTGGCTGGGGGTGGGAGGTTCTCATCTTTTTGCACTTCCTGGGTGAAGCAATGCCTCACACTGCTTCTGCTTGCCCTCTGTGGGTTGCACCCACTAACAAGTTCCAATGAGATGAACAGGGTACCTCAGTTGGAAATGCAATAATCACCCACCTTCTGCTTTGGTCTCACTGGGAGCTGCAGACAGGAGCTGCCCCTATTCAGCCATCTTGGCCCCAATCCTCACACATATCTTTTGGATAGAATTATTTATTTTCCTTTGTGTATATACCCAGTAATAATATTGTTGAGTCAAATGGTAGTTCTATTTTTAGTTTTTTGAAGACTATTCAAACAGCTTTCCACAGTGGCTAAACTAATTTATGTCCTCACCTATCGTATACAAGTGTTCCCTTTTCTCCACGGCCTCACCAACATCTTATTTTTTAATTTTTTAATTTTTTTTATTGTTGAGATAGAGTCTCTCTGTCACACAGGCTGGAATGCAGTGATATAATCTCAGCTCACTGCAACCTCTGCCTCCCAGATTCAAATGAATCTCTTGCCTCAGCATCCTGAGTAGCTGGGATTACAAGCACGTGCCACCATTCCCAGGTAATATTTTGTGTTTTTAGTAGAGACGGGGTTTCACCACTTTGGTCAGGTTGGTCTTGAATTTCTGGCGTCATGATCTGCCCGCCTTGGCCTCCTAAAGTGCTGGGATTACAGGCATGAGCCACGTTACCTGGCCTAAATTTTATTTTAAACAACCAATTTGACTGGTGTAAGATAGTAACTAACAGCAGTTTCAATTTGCATCTCTCTGATTATTAGTAATGCTGAACGTTTTAAAATATATTTCCTGGCCATTTGCGTGTCTTCATTTGAAAAGTGTCTGTTCATGTCCTCTGCCTTCTTTTCAAAGCAGTTATTTGTTTTTGCTTGTTGAATTAAGTTTCTAATAGATTCTGGATATTAGAACTTTGTTTGCAAATATTTTCTTCCATTCTGTACGTGTTCAGTTTATTCTGTTGATAGCTTTTGTTTGTTTGTTTATTTGTTTGTTTTTTGCTGTAAAGAAGCTCATAAGTTTGATTAGGTCCCACTTGACAGTTTTTGTTTTCGTTGCTACTGCTTTTGAAGCCTTAGTCATAAATTATTTGCCAACGCTGATGTCCAGAATGGTGTTTTCTAAATGTTTCTCCAGATTCTTATAGTTTTAGGTATTATCTTTAAGTATTAAATTTACCTTGAGTTAGTTTTTGTATATGGTGAAAAGTAGTTCAATTTTATTTGTCTACATATAGTTAGCTGGTTATTACAGCACTATTTGTTAAATAGAGGTACTTTACCCATTGTTTACGTTTGTCAACTTTGTTGTAAATCAAATGAGCAGCTTTATTTCTGGATTATTTATTCCATTCCATTGGTTTATATGTCTGCTTTTGTTGCTGTTGTTGTTATCATTACCATACTGTTTTGGTTACTGTGGCCGTGTAATATAATTTGTAGACAAGTAATGTCATGCTTCCAGTTTTGTTCATTTTGTTCAGAATTGCTTTGACTATTCAGACTATTCTCTGTTTCCATGTGACTATTACAATACCTTTTTCTAATTGTATGTAAAATAATGTTAATATATTGATAGGAAATACCACTGAATTTGTAGTTTGCCTTTGGCAATATGACCATTTTAACAATATTGATTGATTCTTTAACAATACTTATCAATGTTAATTTGATTTTGATTCTATGAGCATGAAATGTTTTTCCATTTGTTGGTGACATCTATGATTTCTTTCAGCAGTGTTTTGTAGTTTTTCTCATAAAGATACTTCCCCTTTGCTCACTAGATTTTCTCCTCACTGGGCAGGTCATCTCTGAAATAAGGCAGCAGCCCTAGTCAGTGACTTATAAATAAAACCCTCCACCTTCCTGGAACAGAGCACATGGGAAAAACAGACTTAAATGTTCCTGCCTGGCAGCTCTGATGAGAGCAGCAGAGCTCCTAACACAACATTTGAGGTTTTATAAGGGACAGACTGCCCCCTCAAGTGGCTCTCTGACACATGTGTATCCTGACAGAGATACCTCCCAGTAGAGGCCAACAGACATCTCATACAGGAGAGCTCTGGCTGGCACCTGGCAGGTAACCTTCAGGGATGAAGCTACCAAAGGAGAGATCCAGCAACAATCTTTGCTGTTCTGCCGCCTCCACAGGTGATACTCAGGCAAACAGGTTCTGGAGTTGACCTCCAGCAAATTCCAGCAGACCAGAAGCAAAGGGGCCTGACTGTTAAAAGGAAAAATAACAAACAGAAAAAAAAAAGTATCAACATCAACAAAAAAGATGTCCACTCAGAGACCTCATCCAAAGATGACTGACTTCAAAAACAAAAGGTAGATAAACCCATGACGATGGAGAGAAACCAGCACAAAAAGGCTGAAAATTTTAACAACAAAAATACCTCTTCTCCTCCAAGGGTCACAACTTCTGACCAGCAAGAGAACAAAACTGGATGGAGAATGAGTTTGTCAAATTGACAGAAGCAGGCTTCAGAAGGTGGGTAATAACAAACTCCTCTGAGCTAAAGATGTATGTTCTAACCCAAAGCAAGGAAGCTAAGAACCTTGTAAAAAGGTTAGACAAATTGCTAACTAGAATAACCGGTGTAGAGAAGAACATAAATGACCTCACTGAGCTGAAAAACACAGCATGAGAACTTCATGAAACATACACAAATTTCAATAGCCGAATTGATCAAGTGGAAGAAAAGATATCAGAAATTGAGGATCAACTCAAATAAATAAAGCAGGAAAGCAAGGTTAGAGAAAAAAGGATGAAAAGAAACAAAGCCTCAAAGAAATATGGGATTACTTGGAAAGACAAAATCTACATTTGACTGGTGTACCTAAAAGTGAAGGGGAGAATGAAACAAAGTTGGAAAACACTCTCCAGGATATTATCCAGGAGAACTTCCCCAACCTAGCAAGGCAGACCAACATTCAAATTCAGGAAATACAGAGAAAACCACAAAGATACTTCTCAAAAAGAGCAACCACAAGACACATAATCGTCATATTCACCAGGGTTGAAATGAGTGCAAAATGTTAAGGTAAGCCAGAGAGAAAGGTCAGATTACTCACAAAAGGAAGCCCATCAGACTAACAGTGGTTCTCTGAGCAGAAACCCTACAAGCCAGAAGACAGTTTGGGCCAATATTCAACATTCTTAAAGAAAGAATTTTCAAACCAGATTTCATATCTAGCCAAACTAAACTTCATAAGCAAAGGAGAAATGAAATCTTTACAAATAAGCAACTGCTGAGAGATTTTGTCACCACCAGGCCTGCCTTACATGAGCTCCTGAAGGAAGCACTAAACATGGAAAGAAACAACTTGTACCAGCCACTACAAATCGATGCTATGAAGAAACTGTATAAACTAAGGGGCAAATCAAACAGTTTTTTAATTTTTGTTTATGTAATGATTAATATTTATTGATTTGTATATGTTGAACCAAACTTATATTTCTGGAATAAAGCCTACTTTATTGTGGTGAATTAATTTTTTGGTGTGCTACTGGATTTACTTTGCTAGTATTTTATTGAGGATTTTTGCATCTGTGTTCATCAGGGATAACGGCCTGTAGTTTTTGCATGTGTGTGTGTTTGCCAGACTTTGATGTCAGGATGACACTAGTTTCATAGAATGAGAGGGAGAAGTTTCTCCCTTTTGATTTTTTTTTTTTTTTTTGCATAGTTTTGGTAAGATTGGTACCAGCTTTTCCTTGAATGCCTGGTAGAATTTTGGTATGACTTCGTCTGGTGCAAAACTTTTTTTGGTAGGTTTTTTTCCTTTTTTTTTTTTTTTAATTATTATACGTTAAGTTCTGTGGTACATGTGCAGATCTTGCAGAATTGTTACATAGGTATACACATGCCATGGTGGTTTGCTGCCTCCATCCCCCTGTCACTTACATTAGGTATTTCTCCTAATGTTATCCCTCCCCAATCTCCCAACCCCCTGATATCCCTCCCCTAGCCATTTGGAACTCATTATTTGATTCTTCAGGGTTTTAGTTTATTCTTAATTTAATATTTGGAGGTTGTGTGGATCCAGGCATTCATCCATTGTCTCCATCTTTTCTGGTTTGTGTACATAGAAGCATTCATAATAGCCTCTGAAGTTCTTTTGTATTTCTGTAGGGTTGATTGCAATGTCACATTCATCACTTTTCATTGTGCTTATTTGTATTTTCTTTGTTTCTCTTATCCTAGCTAGTGGTTATATTGATCTTATTTGTATTTTTAAAAATTTATGTTATTTAATCCTATGTGTGGATTTTTGAGTCTCAACTTTATTCAGTTATGCTGATTTTAGTTATTTCTTTTCTTCTGTTATCTCTGAGGTTAGTTTGTTCTTTTTGGATTTTTTGTTTGTTTGTTTTCTAAGTGCAATGTTAGATTCTTAAAGTGAGATACTTCTACCTTTCTGATGTAGGTGTTTAGCACTATAAACTTTTTTCTAGGCACTGCTTTTGCTGTGTACCAGAGATTTTGGTATGTTATGTCTCTGTTTTTATTTATCTTATATCTAAGAATATTTTTTTTGCTCAAGGAAATAAGAGAGACTCAAACAGATGGAAAAATATTCCATGCTTATTGTTAGGAAGAATCAATATTATGAAAATGGCCACATTGTCCAAAGTAATTTATATATTTAACAGTATTGCCATCAAGCTACCATTGACCTTTTTCACAGAATTGGATATGGAACCAAAAGAGAGCCCACATGGCCCAGACAATCCTAGGGAAAAGGAATAAAACTGAAGGCATCACTCTACCTGACTTCAAACTATACTACAATGCTACAGTAATCAAAACAACACGATAATGGTACCAAAACAGGGATATAAACCAGTGCAAGAGAACCAAGACCTCAGAGGCAATGCCACATGTCTACAACCATCTGATCTTTGACAAAACTGAAAAAAGCAAGCAATGGGGAAAGGATTGCCTGTTTAATAAATGGTATTGGGAAAACTGGCTAGCCATGTGCAGAAAGCAGAAACTGGACCTCTTCCTTACACCTGACACTAAAATTAACTCCAGATGGATTAAAGATTTAGACGTAAGACCTAACACCATAGAAACCCTAGAAGAAAATATAGGCAGTACCATTCAAGACATAGGCATAGGCAAGGACTTCATAACCAAAACACCAAAACCAATGGCAACAAAAGCCAAAATAGACAAATGGGATCTAATTAAACTTAAGAGTTTCTACACAGCAAAAGAAACAATCATTAGAGTGAACTAGCAGCCAACAGAATGGGAAAAAATTTTTGCCATCTACCCATCTGACAATATCCAGAACCTACAAAGAACTAAAACAGATTTACAAGAAAAAACACAAACTCATCCAAAAGTGGGCAGAGGATATGAACAGACACTTTTCAAAAGAAGACATTTATGAGGCAAACAAACATATGCAAAAGTGCTCAACATCACTGGTCATTAGAGAAATCCAAATCAAAACCACATTGAGATACCATCTCACGCCAGTTAGAAGGGCAATTATTAAAAAATCTAGAGACAACAGATGCTGGAGAGGATGTGAAGAAAGGAACACTTTTACACTGTTGGTGGAGTGTAAATTAGTTCAACCATTGTGGAAGACAGTGTGGCAATTCCTCAAGGATCTAGAAATATAAATTCCATTTGATCCAGCAATCCTTTTACTGGGTATATACCCAAAGGATTATGAAGACAAATGCACATGTATGTTCATTGTGGCACTGTTTATAATAGCAAAGACTTGGAACCAACCCAAATGCCCATCAATGATAGACTGGATGAATAAAATGTGGCACATATACACCATGGAATACTATGCAGCCACAAAAATGATGAGTTTGTGTCCTTTGTAGGGACATGGATAAATCTGGAAACGATCATTCTCAGCAAACTGACACAAGAACAGAAAAACAAACACCACATGTTCTCACTCATAGGTGAGTGTTGAACAATGAGAACAAATGGGAGCAGGAAGGGGAACATCACACACTGGGGTCTGTTGGGGGGTGGTGGTTAAGGGAGGCTGGGGTGGGAAAACACTGGAAGAAATGCCTGATGTAGGTGACAGGGGGATGGAGACAGCAAACAACCATGGCATGTGTGTACCTATGCAACAATCCTGCATGATCTGTACATGTATCCCAAAACTTAAAGTTCAATTTAAAAAAGTGGGAAGTTAGAACAAAAGCTTGAGACAGCATTCCTGGCACATTACAGGACCTGGACCTGGAAGGTTTACAGGATCATGTGCTTCTGTAAGGATCTTGGCTCAAGGAGTTTCATATATCAACAGCAACATAAGATTAAGCAGCAGTTCATGAAGAATGAATACCTGAAGACATAGCAAAATCCACACTGGGATCTGTCTCTGTCATCCAGGCTAGAGTACAGTGGTGCCATCATGGTTCACTGCAGCTTCAATCTTCTTGTTGAACCAATCCTCCAGCCTCAGTCTCCAGAGGAGCTGACACTACAGCTGGTAATTTTTAAATACTTTTTTTGTAGAGATGGTATCTCACTATGATTCCCAGGCTGGTCTTGAACTCCTGGACTGAAGCAATCTTCCCACCTTGGCCTCCTAAATTGCTCAGATTACAGGCATGAGCCACCACATAAAGCCTGAAATATGTTATAATTTAACACGTACCTGCTTTAACTTGTTTAAAAAAATTTGTTTGTTACATTCTTATAGCTTATAACTGTAGCTTGAGTAGTCTGTTTCAAATTTCCTGAACACATATTTAAAGGAAAATAAAAGCACATGTTGATAGGTTCAAAAAAAAAAAAAAGAGAAAGAATTTATTTTTTCCTTAATTTTATTGTTTAAGCAGAAATCATTTAGTTTAGTTTTAATGTAATTGTGTGATTTTCACAGATCTTTCTAGTATTGATTTATATTTTTATTTCATTTTGGTCCAAGAGTATGGTTGGTATAATTTTAATATTTTTGAATTTACTGACTCTTGCTTTATACTTGAGCAAGGAGTAAATCTTAGAGTATGTTCTGTGTGCAAATAAGAATCATGTATATTCTGTAATTTTTTGGGTGAAGTATTCTGTAGAAGTCTATTGCATCTAATTGACCAAGTGTGAGATTTAAGTCCAGAATTTTCTTTTTTGTTCTTTACTTCAAGAATATGTCCAACACTATCAGTGGGGTGTTGAGGTCCCCCAATATTATTGTGTGGATGTCTAAATCTTTTTGTAGGTTTAGAAGTGTATGTTTTATGAATCCAGGTACTCCAATATTGAATGTATATATATTTAGCATAGTTAAATATTATTGTTGAATTGAACCCTTTTTAATTATGTGATATCCTTTTTGTCCCTTTTGACTGTTGTTGGCTTAAAATTTCTTTTATCAAATATAACAATAGCAATTCCTGCAACTCTTTACTTTGTGCCTATGAATGTTTACATGTGAGGTTTGTATCTTAAATACAGAAGATGGTTGAGTCTTGTGTTTCATTCACCTTGCCACTCTGTGCTTTTTTAATATACTGTACTTTAAGTTCTGTGATACATGTGCAGAACATGCAGGTTTGTTACATATCTATACACATGCCATGGTGGTTGGCTGCATCCATCACCCCGTCATCCACATAAGTATTTCCCCTAATGCTATGCCTCTCCTAGTTCCCTATCCTCCACAGGCTACAGTGTGTGATGTTCCCCTCCCTGTGTTCATGTGTTCTCATTGTTCAACAACCACTTATGAGTGAGAGCATGTGGTGTTTGGTTTTCTGTTCTTGTGTTAGTTTGCTGAGAATGATGGTTTCCAGCTTCATCCATGTCCCTCCAAAGGGCATGAACTCATCCTTTTTTATGGCTGCATAGTACTCCATGGTGTATATGTGCCACAATTTATTCATCCAGTCTATCATTGATGAGCATTTTGGTTGGTTCCAACTCTTTGCTATTTTGAACAGTGCTGCAATAAACATACACGTGAATGTGTCTTTATAATAGAATGATTTATAATCCTTCCAATATATACCCAGTAAAAGGATTGCTGGGTCAAATGGTATTCCTAGTTATAGATCCTTGAGGAATTGCCACACTGTCTTCTCCATTGGTTGAACTAATTTAAACTCCAACCAACAGTGTAAAAGCATTCCTATTTCTCCACATCCTCTCCAGCTTCTGTTGTCTTCTGATTTTTTTAGTGATCACCATTCTAACTAGCATTAGATGTTATCTCATTTTGGTTTTGATTTGCATTTCTCTAATGACCAGTGATGATGAACTTTTTTGCATATGTTTGTGGCTGCAAAAATGTCTCCTTTTGAGAAGTGTCTGTTATTATGTTTCCCCTACTTTTTGATGAGGTTGTTTTTTTGGTTGTTTTTGTTGTTTTGTTTTGTTTTGTTTTGTTTTTGGTAAATTTCTTTAAGTTCTTTGTAGATTCTGGATATTAGCCGTTTGTCAGATGGGCAGACTGAAAAAATTTTCTCCCATTCCATAAGTTGCCTGTTCAATCTACTGATAGTTTCTTTTGCTGTGCAGAAGCCCTTTAGTTTAATTAGATCCCATTTGTCTATTTTTGCTTTTGTTGCCATTGCTTTTTGTGTTTTAGTTATAAAATCTTTGCTCATGCCTATGCCCTGAATGGTATTGCCTAGGTTTTCTTCTAGGATTTTTATACTTTTATGTATTGTGTTTAAATCATTAATCTATCTTCAGTTAATTTTTGTATAAGTAGTAAGAGAGGGATCCAGTTTCAGCTTTCTGCATATGGCTAGCCAGTTTTCCCAACACCATTTATTAAATAGAGAATCTTTTCCCCATTGCTTGTTTTTATCAGGTTTTTCAAAAAACAGGCAGTTATAGGTGTGTAGCATTATTTCTGAGACCTCTGTTCTGTTACATTGATCTATATCTCAGTTTTGGTACCAGTACCATGCTGTTTTGATTACTGTAGTACATTTTGAAGTCAGGTAGCATGATGCCTCTATCTTTGTTCATTTTGTTTAGCATTGTCTTGGCTATGCAGGCTCTTTTTTGGTTCTGCGTGAAATTTAAAGCAATTTTTTTTCCAATTCTGTAAAGAAAGTCAATGTTAAAACAGATCCAAGTTAGTCAAATAAGAACAGCTCTGGAGTGCAGTTCCCAGTGAGAATGCAGAGGGCATGATCACCCCTTTTTCAAACAAGGTTTTGCTGCCCACAGACCAGGAGGTTCCCAGGTGGAAAAGTGCCACAAGTCTCCAGCATGGCTGTTTCAGCCAGTGCAGGGGGTCTACGCACAAAAACTCACACAAATCTGGGTGGCCATTTTAACTGATGTCTGGAACACCTGAGAGACAGAGTTGCCCATTCTACTGAAAAAAAAAAAGGATCTGGAACAGGGAGACAGGTGATCTGACTCAGTGGGTCCCACAACCACAAAGACCAGCAAGCTGAAATGCTCTGGATTGAGAATTTCACAGCAAGCACAGCTGGACCCAGGATGGTCAAACTCTATGGGGGGAAGGGCATCTGCCATTACCGAGGCAGTCCACCACTACTGAGGCAGTCTGACATTACTGTGCAGTCCACCATTACTGAGGCAGTCTGCCAATACCGAGGCAGTCCACCATTACCGAGGCAGTCACCATTACAAAGACAGTCTGCCATTACTGAGGCAGACTGCCATTACCGAGACAGTTCTAACTACACCTCTATAAACAAAACCTCAAGGAAGTTGACACAGCAGCTGAGCAGAGCCCACAGCAGCTCTACAACGCCTCTACTGGTAGACTGTTACTAGGCTACCGCCTTGCTGGGCAGGGCATCTCTGAAAAAAAGGCAGCAGCACATCAGGAAATTATAAATAAAGCCCCACCTTCCCAGGACAGAGCACCGGAGAAAAAAAAGCGGTTATGAGTTCTGCTACAGCAGACATAAACTTACCTGCCCAGCAGCTCTGAACAGAACAATGAAGCTCACAGATCAGTACTTGAGCTCCTATAAGGGACAGACTGTCTCCTCAAGCAACTCTCCACCCCCTTATATCCAAAGAGGCACCTCAAAAAGGAGAGCTCAGGCTGACTTCTGGCAGGTATACTTCTGGGACAGAAGAAGAAATTGGCAGCAACCCTTACTGTTCTGCAGCTGCCACAGGTGATCCCCAGGCAAGCAGAGTCTTGAGTGGACCTCCAGCAGTCCTACAGCAGAGGGGCCTGACTATTAGAAGGAAAACTATAAAACAGAAAGCAATTACTTCACCATCAACAAAAAGGATGTCCATTCATACACCCCATCCAAAAGTCACCAACTACAAGGACCACAGGCAGATAAATCAACAAAGATGGGAAGAGACCAGTGCAAAAAGAAGGAAAAGACCCAAAACCAGAATGCCTCTCCTCTTCCAAGGGATCACAACTCCTCACCAGCAAGAGAACAAGGCTGGATGGAGAATGAATCTGATGAATTGACAGAAAAATCCTTCAGAGAGTGGGTAATAACATACTTCTCTGAGCTAAAACAACATGTTCTAACCCAATGCAAAGAAACTAAGAACGTTGAAAAAAGAGTTGATGAAATGCTAACGAGAATAAACAGCTTATTAAAGAATATAAATGAATTGATGGAGCTGAAAAACACAACATGAAAACTTCATGAAACATACACAAGTTTCAGTAGCTGAATCAACGAAAGAAAAGAAAGGATATCAGAGATTGAAGATGGACTCAATGAAATAAAATGAGAAGGGAAGATCAGAGAAAAAAGAGTAAAAAATGAACAAAGCCTCCAAGAAATATAGGATTATGTGAAACGATCTAATCTACATTTGATAGGTGTACCTGAATGTAATGGAGAGAATGAATCCAAGCTGGAAAACACTCTTCAGGATACTATCCAGGAGAACTTCCCCAACCTAGGAAGGCAGGCCAACATTCAAGTCCAGGAAATACAGAGGACACAACAAAGATATTCCTCAAGAAGAGCAACCTCAAGGCACATAATTTTCAGATTCACCAGGGCTAAAATGAAAGAAAAAATGTAAGAGCAGCCAGACAGGTCAGGTTACCCACAAAGGGAAGCCCATCAGACTGACAGTGGATCTCTTGGCAGAAACCCTAAAAGCCAGAAGAGAGTGGGGACCAATATTCAACATACTTAAAGAAAAGAACTTTCAACCTAGAATTTCATATCCAGACAAGTTAAGCTTTGAAAACGAAGGAAAAATAAAGTCCTTTATGAACAAGCAATTGCTCAGAGATTTCATCACCACCAGGCCTGCCTTACAAGAGCTCCTGAAAGAAGCACTAAACAAAAAGGAACAACCAGTATCAGCCACTCCAAAAACGTACCAAATGGTAAAGACCATTGACACAATGAAGAAACTGCATCAACTAACGGGAAAAACAACCAACTAGCATCAAAATGGCAGGATGAAATTCACACATAACAATATTAAATGTAAATGGGCTAAATGTCTCAGTCAAAAGACACAGACTGGCAAATCGGATAAAAAGTCAAAACCCACCTCCTGTGTGCTGTATCAAGGAAACCCATCTCATGTGCAAGGATACACATAGGCTGAGAATAAAGGAATGGAGGAAAATTTACCAAGCAAATGGAGAGCAAAAAAAAAAAAAAAAAACAAAAAAAAGCAAGAGTTGCAATCTTAGTCTCTGATAAAATAGAGTTTAAACCAACAAAGATCTAAAGAGACAAAGAAGGGCATTACATAATCATAGAAGGATCAATACAACAAAAAGAACTAACGGTCCTAAATATATACACACCCAATACAGGAGCACCCAGATACATAAAGCAATTTCTTAACGACCTACAAAGAGACTTAGACTCCCACATAATAATAGTGGCAGACTTTAACACTCCACAGTCAATATTAGACAAATCAAAAACACAGAAAATTAACAAGTATATCCAGGACTTGAACTCAGATCCGGAATATGCCAACCTAAGAGACATCTACAGAACTCTCCACCCCAAAGCCACAGAATATACATTCTTCTCAGCACCACATCACACCTACTCTAAAATTGACCACGTAATTGGAAGTAAATCACTCCTCAGCAAATGCAAAAGAACGGAAATCATAACAAACAAGTCTCTCAGACCACAGTGTAATCACATTCGAACTCAGGAATAGGAGACTAATTCAGACCTGCACAACTTCATGGCAACAGAACAATTGGCTCTTGAATGTTGACTGAATAAACCATGAAATGAATGCAGAAATAAAGATGTTCTTTGAAACCAAAAAGAATGAAGACACAGCATACCAGAATCTCTGGGACACATTTAAAGCAGGGTCTAGAGGGAAATTTATGACAATAAATACCAACATGAGAAGTGAGGAAACATCTAAAATCGACACCATATCATCAAAATTGAAAGAGCTAGAGGAGCAAGATCAAAAAAACTCAAAAGCTAGCAGAAGACAAGAAACAACTAAAATGAGAGCAGAATTGAAGGAGACAGAGACACAAAAAAACCTGCAATAAATCCAGGAACTGGTTTTTTGAAAAGATCAACAAAATAGACCACTAGACAGATTAATAAAAAAGAAAAGAGAGGAGAATCAAATAGATGCAATAAAAAATGATATAGGAAATATCACTACTGATTCCACAGAAATACAAACTATCATCAGAGATTACTAAAAACAACTCTATGCACATAAAACAGTAAACGTAGAATAGATAAATTCCTGGACATTTCCACTCTCCCAAGCCTAAACCAGGAAGAAGTTGAAACCCTGAATCGACCAGTAACAAGGGCTGAAGTTGAGGCGGCAATTAATAGCCTACCAACCGAAAAAAAGCCCAGGTCCAGATGGATTCACAGCTGAATTCTACCAGACATACAAAGAGGAACTAGTACCACTCCTTCTGAAACTATTACAAACAATCCAAAAAGAGAATCCTTCCCAGATCATTTTATGGGACCAACATCATCCTGATACTGAAACCCGGTAGATACTCAACAAGAAAAGAAAACTTCAGGCCAATATCCATGATGAACATAGGTGCAAAAATCTTCAATAAAATACTGGCAAACTGATTGCAACAGCACATCAAAAAGCTTCTTCATCATGATCAAGTAGGCTTCATCTCGGGGATTCAAGGCTGGTTCAACATACGCAAGTCTGTAAACGTAATTCACCACATAAACCGAACCAAAGACAAAAACCACATGATTATCTCAATAGATGCAGAGGCCTTCGACAAAATTCAACAGCCCTTTATGCTAAAAACCCTCAATAAACTAGGTGTCAATAAAAAGTATATCAAAATAATAAAAGCAATTTATGACAAATCCACTGCCAATAACATACTGAATGGGCAAAAACTGGAAGCATTCCCTTTGAAATCTGGCACTAGACAAGGATGCCCTTTCTCACCACTCCTATTCAATATACTATTGGAAGGTCTACCCAGAGCAATCAGGCAAGAAGAAGAAATAAAGTGTACTCAGTTAGGAAAGGAGGAAGTCAAATTATCTCTATTTGCAGATGACATGATTGTATATTTATAAGACCCCATCGTCTCAGCCCAAAATCTCCAGAAACTGATAAGCAACCTCAGCAAAGTCTCGGGATACAAAATCAATGTGCAGAAATCACAAGCATTCCTATACACCAATAACAGACTTAGAGAGCCAAATGAAGAACGAACTGCTATTCACAATTGCTACAAAGAGAAGAAAATACCTGGGAATACAACTAACAAAGGATGTAAAGGACCTCTTCAAGGAGAACTACAAACCACTGCTCAAGGAAATAAGAGGACACAAACAGATGGGAAAATATTCCATGCTCATAGTTAGGAAAAATCAATATCGTGAAGAATGGCCATACTGCCCAGAGTAATTAATAGATTCAATGCTATCCCCATCAAGCTACCCATGACCCTCTTCACAGAACTGGGAAAAACCACCTTAAACTTCATATGGAACCAAAAGAGAGCCCACATAGCCAAGTCAATTCTAAGCGAAAAGAACAAAGCTGGAGACATCACTCTACCTGACTTCAAACTATACTACAAGTCTACAGTAATCAAAACAGCATGGTACTGTTACCAAAACAGAGATATAGACCAATGGAACAGAACAGAGGCCTTGGAGGCAATGCCACACATCTACAACCATCTGATCTTTTACAACCCGACAAAAACAAGCAATGAGGAAAGAATTCCCTGTTTAATAAATGGTGTTGGGAAAACTGGCTAGCCATGTGCAGAAAGCAGAGACTGGACCCCTGCCTGACACCTAACACTAAAATTAACTCCAGATGGATTAAAGACTTAAACGTAAGACCTAATGCCATAAAATCCCTAGAAGAAAACCTAGGCAAAACCATTGAAGACGTAGGCATAGGCAAGGAGTTCATGACTAAAACACCAGAAGCATTGGCAACAAAAGCCAAAATAGACAAATGGGATCTATTTAAACTCCAGAGCTTCTGCACAGCAAAAGAAACAATCATTAGAGTGAACTAGCAACCAACAGAATGGGAAAAAAATGTTTGCAATCTACTCACCTGACAAAGGGCTAATATCTAGAATCTACAAAGAACTAAAACAGATTTACAAGAAAAAAACAAACAAACCGATTCAAAAGTGGATGAAGGCTATGAAGACATGCTTTTCAAAAGAAAACATATATGAGGCCAACAAACATATGAAAAAATGCTCATCATCACTGGTCATTAGAGAAATTCAAATCACATCTTCAGAAGGAAAGGAGAATGTTTTGTGGACCACTTTGGTTTTCTTTTTTGTGTGTGGCAGTTTTAAGTTATTAGTTTTTTAAATCAGTACTTTTTAATGGAAACAACTTGACCAAAAATTTGTCACAGAATTTTGAGACCCATTAAAAAAGTTTAATGAGAAAAAAAAAAAGAAATGAAAATCAAAACTAAATTGAGATACCATCTCACCCCAGTTACAAGGGTGATCATTAAAAAATCTGGAGACGACAGATGCTGGAGAGGATATGGAGAAATAGAAACACTTTTACACTGTTGGTGGGAGTGTAAATTAGTTCCACCATTCTGGAAGGCAGTGTGGTGCTTCCTCAAGGACTAGAAATAGAAATTTCATTTGGCCCAGCAATCCCATTACTGAATACATATATCCAAAGGATTATAAATTATTCTATTATAAAAACACATGCACACATAGTTCATTGCAGCACTGTTTACAATAGCAAAGAACTGGAACCATCCCAAATGCCCATTGATGATAGACTGGACAAGGAAAATGTGGCACATATACACCATGGAATACTATGCAGCCATAAAAAATGATGAGTTCATGTCCTTTGTTGGGACATGGATGAATCTGGAAACCATCATTCTCAGCAAACTGACACAAGAACAGAAAATCAAAGACCGCATGTTCTCACGCGTAGGTGGGTGTCGAACAATGAGAATACATGGACACAGGGAAGGGAGCATCATACACCACGGTCTGTTGGGGCGGACTAGGGGAGGGACAGCATGGGGTAGGGAGTTGGGGAGGGAGAACATTGGGAGAAATGCCAGATATAGGTGACGGGGATGGAGGCAGCAAACAACATTGGCATATGTGTACCTATGCAACAATCCTGCATGTTCTGCACATGTACCTCAGAACCTAAAGTGCAATAAAATATATTTTTTAAAAAAAGGAAAGAAAAGAAAGTCAATGGTAGCTTGATGGGGATAGCATGTAATCTATACATTACTTTGGGCAATATGGTCATTTTCACGATATTTTTTCTAATAGTGAGCATGGAATGTTTTTTCATTTGTTCATGTTATCTCTTATTTCCTTGAGCAGTGGTTTGTAGTTCTCCTTGAAGAGGTCCTTCACATCCCTTGTTAGTTGTATTCCTAGGTATTTTATTCTTATTGTAGCAATTGTGAATGAGAGTTCATTCATGATTTGGCTCTCTGTTTGTTATTGGTGTATAGGAATGCTTGTGATTTTTGCACATTGATTTTTTTATTATGACACTTGGCTGAAGTTGCTTATCAGCTTAAGTAGATTTTGGACTGAGATGATAGATCTTCTAAATATACAATTATGTCATCTACAAATAGAGACAATTTGACTTCCTCTTTACCTATTTGAATACCCTTTACTTCTTTCTCTTGCCTGATTGCCCTGGCCAGAACTTCCAATATTATGTTGAATAGGAGTGGTGAGAGAGGGCTGTGCTTTTTAAGGGGATGTTTATATTACTTACATTCAAGGTTAATACTGATATCTGAGATTTTGATTTAGTCATGAAGTAGTTAACTTGTTTCTCTGTAACGCTGATTTTATAATTGTTTTATGGGGTCTATGAGATATTTACTTAAGTATTTTTTGTGATGATAGCAGGTATCATTATTCTATTTCCATGTTTAAAACTTTCTTAAGGGCTCCTTGTAAGGCTGACCAGCGGTAACAAATTTCCTTAGTGATTGCTTGTCGGGAAAAGATTTTATTTCTACATCATTTATGAATTTTAGTTCGATAAGATGAAATTTTTGGTGCAATTTCAAGAATCCTAATTATGCAGTAACATGATTTGTTTTCCTATCAAAATCCTGTTCCAGGCTTGTAACTCTTAGTTCAAATGCACACTGTAGTCTATCTTTACAACACATTGTGGTTGGAGGCCACAGGAAACTCTTATTTAATGACTCTGTGGGAATGGTTTCAGGGTAGAACCTTGACACTGAGTCCAATACAGATAGCTTTCTAATTTTCCTGTTCTCCAGTGTAATACCACTGCTGGTTTGTGTAAAGGCAGGGCTATGTTTTTGAACCCATGCAGGTGGGTATTCATTGTCATGATGTTGACTATTTGAGTTTACTTGACCTCAGGCTCTGGGAATGTGGTTACGTGACAGCAGAATTGGAAATGTATACATAGTTACCCACTTCCCAGGCCCCTATGTGGCCCACTAAATAGCATGTTTGAGTTCTGTAGGGACTGGAGCAGGGTCAGGATAGCCCCGAGTTCAAGTGCTTGCTGTGGTGGAGAGCAAGCTGATTTACCAGGTTATTGGCCAGATGATCAGGAAGCGGGAGGCAAAACTTAGGTTGTGGGAGCCCAACGGAATATCACATGCCTGTTGGAGTTGGGTTTTCAGAAGGGTATTGGGACACAACTAAAATGCTCATGTTGGGGAAAAGTGGGTGTGCTGAGTGCCAGAAGGTGGCAAGTTTCATATGACAAGGGGCAGTTGAGGTGGGGAGTTGTGGGGTGTGCATTCTGCCCACTCCTCCTTTATATCGTCGCTGTAGAATCCATTCTGGTTGTTCACAGCTGTGCCCTGTATCCTCATTTCCTCCCTGGCTTGAGGGCAGTTGGGCAAGGGCAACAGAACAGGTGATAGAGAAAGGCTTTCGGGTACCTCTGGGCAATTTGGTCCCAGAGAAATACAAAGTCATCACTGACTGCAGTGTTACACAGGGGTGGGGCGGCTGCATGGGGAACCCAAGCTGAAGGGCCATGCCTGGCAATGAGCAGTGGGAGTGGTAGTCATGTGGTATGCAGTCAGGCCACCTGTCAGTAAAGAATTTGTGGCATGCTGGAGTCTCACAAAAGTGCTCAAATAATAAACTCTAATCAGGAAATGAAGGATTTTCATTAGACATATTTCCAAGAGAAACCCAGAGGGTAGTAATTTTTACTTGCTCAGGACTCAGAGACTATCAATTAGGATTCTAATTTTCAGTGATCTTAGAATCTTTGAAAGCTAGGTAGGCAGAAAAATCTTTTTTTTTTAATCGCTGGCTTTATACTATAAATAGATTGATAAAATTATATATAATTAGAAAGAATGTAAGAGAAAATAAAGAAGGGTAGAAGTGGGGGAAAGGAGGGAAAGGGAATAGAGGGAAATATTTTCTGCTTTTAACCCACACCTTTCGCCTCTAAAATTAATTTTTACATATTGCATCCATTATTAATACTAATAGCTAATATTTATGATGTGTCTACTCTGCGCAACACACTACACTAAGCATTTTTTAATGTTTTATCAATAAAAATTAACCATATCACAATTAGGTAGGTCCCATTACTATATTTATTGTTCAAGAAAAGTAACTAATACCTTGAGAGGCTAAGGAATTTGATTTTACCTGACATAATAAGCTTTGGACTAACATTGTTTTGTAACTGTCCTTTTGTAACTGATGATGTATAGTAGAGCATTAACATGTAGTTACATCAAAATCTTATGCATAGCATAACGTGCCATCGAGTTTTACAGTATTTTACCAATTTTTCCTTGATGAATATTTAAGCTATGTACATTTTGTTTTACAATTACTGATACTGACATAGTTAACATCACTAAATATATATCTCTGTGCAGGTATAGTAGTGTTTATGTAACATAGACTTCTTAAATTGTTCTATTCCTTTAATTTATGTGTCAATATTACATGGTGTTAATTACTGGGCTCGTATAGTTTTTATTTGTATAAGAAAATCTATTCCTCATTTTTATCTTTAAAAAACATGTTTTAATCTTTCATATTTTCTACTCTAATTGAATTTGACAATCAGCCTGTCAATTTCTAACAACAAAATTCTATGGCTTATTGATCTTTTACTTAGAACTGCATTTAATTATTTTAGACTAACTTAAGTTGTAGTAATATCTTTACAATATTCAGCCATCATGAAACTTCTTTATTATTACATGCCTCTGTCAGCCATTTTTATTTTTTCTTCTCTGAATTTTCTATTTATATATATTGGTCTTATTTTTATTGTTATTTTATCTTTCATACTAATATTAATAATAGCTTTATTAAGATTATTAACCTTTAGTCTATTAAAATATAAATCTCCTTAATGTATACAGTGGTGAAGTGGCTATGACGACACACTCTGAAACCAGATTGCCTGAATTCAAGTCCTGGTTCTACACTTTGCAAGCTATGTGACGTTGTGAGAGCTTCATAGAGTTGCTATGAAATTTAAATTTACTAGTACACATAAGTTGCTTAGAACCATTTATAATATATTGTAATCACTGAATAAATGTGAGTCTGTGAGGGAACTTTATATTCTAACAGACTCTCTTATTCTTATTATAAAATTAATTTTAATTGCCCAAAAACACATAAATGCATTTTCTGTGTCAAAAAGACCCAAAGCATTATAAATGATGCTAAATTTTTTCATTGACAATCCACCCCACAAATTAGCCACAGGGGTTTTCTTCGTGGCATTTTTCAATTAACTTATATACACATCGTGAGTCATTAAATATATTGGCTTTGATTTATGTGATTTTTTTAACACAAAATATATAAAATATTGCATATTACATTGGGCAGTTTGCATCTCTCAAATATTACCAAGATAATATGGAATTGTTTTCATGGACTTTCCATCCTTTTGCCATAATTGTTTTTGCCTATTCCACTGTCACTTTATTATATTTCCAATAATTTCATATGTGCTGATAACTATTATTAAGTCCACTACTCTATTTTTGGCTCTTCCTGCATACTCAGAATTGAATTGTAGAAGCAGCATGTCAAATCCATAGGTCAGCAACCTTAATTACAATTGATTCAAATTCTTAGACTTAAATAGAAAAGAATGGACAGACTTATAATATTGGGTTTTCCCATTGATGAGCATGGTTTATCCCCCATTTATCATGCCATTCAATAAAATGTGTATTATTTCATTTTCACACTGCTGATAAAGACATACCCGAAACTGGGAACCAAAAGACGTTTAATTGGACTTACAGTTTCATATGGCTGGGGAGGTCTCAGAATCATGGTGGAGGACAAAAGACACTTCTTACATGGTGGCAACAACAGAATGAGGAAAAAGCAAAAGTGGAACCCCCTTATAAACCCATCAAATCTTGTGAGACTTATTTACTATCACAAAAATAGCACAGGAAGGACCAGCCTCCATGATTCAATTACCTCCCCCTGGATCCCTCCCACAACGCATGGAAATTCTGGGAGATACAATTCAAGTTAATATTTGAATGGGAACACAGCCAAACCATATCAAATATTAACATTTCATATTTCTTCTTAGGTTTTTTTCTAAGATGCATTATAATTTTTGTGCTATGGCAAGAAGAAGCTTTCTTTAATTACATTTTCTAGTGTTACTTGCTGGTGTATGGAAAAGATATTGCTTTTTATACTTGTAACTTATATTTGAGGATTTTGTATATTTCAAATAATAAAAAATTAATCCCTTGATTGCCAGTATTTTCTATCTCTAAATTATTTTCTTAAATTTTGTCATGTTGCATATGTTGAGGAAAGTTATTTAATATATTTTTTCCTATTTGTCTGTAGGATAAGAATAACAACGGTAGGAAAAGAATTGTGAGGTTCCTGTGAGGATTACATTTGTTAATATATAAAAGTTTTTTTTAAATTCTATACTTTACTTAGTCATGCATTTATCAAAAACTTTAAATAAAACTATTAAGTGGATTTATAAATTTTTTAACATATAATTATTCTTGGTGTTCTGAGTTAAATCATATTTTTAGATGGCTAAATTCCAACTATTCAATTTTATTTAAAATCTGTGCATTTGTCAAAAATAAAATGGTTGTAGGTGTGGAGTCGTATTTCTGGGTTCTCTATTCTGTTCCATTGGTCTATTTGTCTATTTTTGTGCCGATACCATGAAGTTTTGCTTACTGTAGCCCTGCAATATATTTAAAGTCAGGTAAGATAATATCTCCAGTTTTGTTCTATTTGCTTAGGATTGCCTTGGCTATTTGGACTCCTTTTTTAGTTCTGTATGAATTTTAAAATACTTTTTTCTAGTTCTGTGAAGAATGCCATTGGTATTTGGATAGAAATAGCATTAAATCTGTAAGTTGCTTTGGGCAATATGGTCATTTTAACAATACTGATTGTTCTGCTCCATGAGCATGGAATGTTTATCCATTTGTTTCTGTTATCTCTGATTTCTTTGAGCACTGTTTTGTAGGTGACATTGTAGAAAACTTCCACCTCCCTTGTCAGCTGTATTCCAAGGTATTTTATTCTCTTTGGGATTTTAAATCATTTTTATTACAATAGTTTTGGGGAAACAGTTGGTTTTTGCTTACATGAATAAGTTCTTAAGTGGTGAATTCTGAGATTTTTGGGCACCCATCACTCGAGCAGTGTACACTGTGCCCAATGTGTAGTCTTTTATGTCTCACCCCTCTTCACCCCTTCCCCTGAGTCTCCAAAGTCTATTATATTATTCTTGTCTTTGTATCCTCATAGTTTAGCTTCCACTTATGAGTGAGAACATACAATATTTGTTTTCCATTTCTGAGTTACTTCGGTTACAGCAATGCTCTCCAACTGCATCCAGGTTGGTGAATGTCATTATTTTCTTTTTTTAATGGCTGAGTAGTATTCAACCATATACATATATATACACACATATATGTGTGTGTGTATGTGTGCCATATATATATATATATGTATATACCATATTTTTATTATTTGCTTGTTGATCCATGGGCATTTGAGCTGATTCTATATTTTTGCAATTGTAAATTGTGCTGCTGGAACATGCATGGTGCAATTGTCTTTTTTCTTTGTTTTTGTACTTTAGGTTCTGGGGTACATGCACAGATCATGCAGGATTCTTGCATAAGTACATATATGGCAAGGTGGTTTGCTGCCTCCATCCCCTCCTGACCTATACCTGGCATTTCTCCCAACGTTATCCCTCTTGACCCTCCGCATCCCGACAGTCCCTCCCCTGCCCCACCCAACAGACCCCAGTGTGTGTTGCTCCTCTCCCTTTGTCCACATGTTCTCATTGTTCAACATCCACCTATAAGTGAGAACATGCAGCGTTTGATTTTCTGTTCTTGGGTCAGTTTGCTGAGAATGATGGTTTCCAGATTCATCCATGTCCCTACAAAGGACAAAAACTCACTGTTTTTTATGGATGCATAGTATTTCATGGTGTATATGTGCCACATTTTCTTTGTCCAGTCTATACCTGATGGGCATTTGGGTTGGTTCTAGGTCTTTGCTACTGTAAACAGTGCCTCAATGAACATATGTGTGCATGTGTCTTTATAATAGAACGATTTATAATCCTTTGGGTATAAAGCCAGTAATGGGATTGCAGGGTCAAATGGTATTTCTAGTTCTAGATCCTTGAGGAATCACCACACTGTCTTCCACAATTGTTGAACTAATTTACACTCCCACCAACACTGTAAAAGTGTTCCTACTTCTCTACATCCTCTCTAGCATCAGTTGTCTCCAGATATTTTAATGATTGCCATTCTAACTGGTGTGAGATGGTATCTCGATGTAGTTTTGATTTGCATTTCTCTAATGATCAGTTATGATCAGCATATTTTCATATGTTTGTTGGCATCATATATGTCTTCTTTTGAAAAACATCTGTTCATATCCTTCGCCCACTTTTGGATGAATTTGTTTGTTTCTTGTAAATCTGTTTTAGTTCTTTGTAGATTCTGGATATTAGCCCTTTGTCAGATGGGTAGATTGCAAAAATTTTTTCCCATTCTGTTGGTTGCCAGTTCCCTCTAATGATTGTTTCTTTTGCTGTACAGAAGCTCTGAAGTTTAGTTAGATCCCATTTGTCTATTTTGGCTTTTGTTGCCATTGCTTTTGCAGTTTCAGTCATGAAGTTCTTGCCCATTCCTAAGTCCTGGATGGTTTTGCCTAGGTTTTTTTCTAGGGTTTTTATGGTGTTAGGTCTTATGTTTAAATATTTAATTCATCTGGAGTTAATTTCAGTGTAACGTGTAAGGAAAGAGTCCAGTTTCTGCTTTCTGCACATGGCTAGCCAGTTTTCCCAACACCATTTATTAAACAGGGAATCCTTTCCCCATTGCTGGTTTTGTCAGGTTTGTCAAAGACCAGATGGTTGTAGATGTGTCATATTGCTTCTTAGGCCTCTGTTCTGTTCCATTGGTTTATATCTCTGTTTTGGTACCATTACTATGCTGTTTTGATTACTATAGCCTTGTAGTATACTTTGAAGTCAGACAGCATAATGCCTCCAACTTGGTTCTTTTTGCTTAGGATGGTCTTGGCTATGTGGGCTCTCTATTGGTTCCATGTGAAGTTTAAAGTGGTTTTTTCTAGTTCTGTAAAGAAGGTCTTTGGTAGTTTGATTTGGATAGCATTGAATCTATAACTTACTTTGGGCAGTGTGGCCATTTTCACTATATTGATTCTTCCTAACCATGAGCATGAAATGTTTTTCCATATGTTTTTGTACTCTTTTATTTTCCTGAACAGTGGCTTGTAATTCTCCTTGAAGAGGTCCTTTACATCCTTTGTTAGTGTATTCCTCGTTATTTTATTCTCTTTGTAGCAATTCTGAATGGGAGTTCGCTCTTGATTTGGCTCTCTGTTTGTCTGTTAATTGGTGTATAGAAATGCTTGTGATTTCTGCACATTGATTTTGTATCCTGAGATTTTGCTGAAGTTGCTTATCAGTTTCAGGATAATTTGGGCTGAGATGATAGGGTCTTCTAAATATGCAATCATGTTGTCTGCAAATAGAGACAGTTTGACTTACTTCTTTCCTATTGAATATGCTTTATTTCTTTTACTTGCCTGATTGCTCTGGCTAGAACTTCCAATATTATATTGAATATGCTTTATTTCTTTTACTTGCCTGATTGCTCTGGCTAGAACTTCCAATACTATATTGAATAGGAGTGATGAGAGAGGGCATCCTTGTCTAGTGCCAGATTTCACAGGGAATGCTTCCAGTTTTTGCTCTTTCAGTATGATATTGGCTATGAGTTTGTCATAAATAGCTCTTATTATTTTGATATACTTTTTATCAATACCTAGTTTATTGGCAGCTTGTAGCATAAAGGGTTGTTGAATTCTGTCGAAGGCCTTCTCTGTGTCTATTGAGATAATCATGTGGTTTTTGTCTTTGGTTCTATTTATGTGATGGATTATGTTTATAGACTTGCATATGTTAAACCAGCCTTGAATCCCCAAGATGAAGCCTACTTGATCATGATGAAGAAGCTTTTTGATGTGCTGTTGCAATCAGTTTGCCAGTTTTTTATTGAAGATTATTGCATCTATGTTCATCACAGATATTGGCCTGAAGTTTTCTTTTTTTGTTGAGTCTCTGCTGGATTTTGCTATCAGGATGATGTTGCTCCCATAAAATGAGCTAGGGAGGAATCCCTCTTTATATATTGTTTGGAATAGTTTCAGAAGGAATGGTACCAGCTCCTCTTTGAACGTCTGGTAGAATTTGGCTGTGAACCCATCTGGACCTGGATGTTTTCTGGTTGGTAGGCTAATTGCTGCCTCAACTTCAGCCATTGTTATTGTCTATTAAGGGTTTCATCTTCTTCCTGGTTTAGTCTTGGGAGGGCACAAGTGTCCAGGAATTTATCCATTTCTTCCAGGTTTACTGGTTTATGTGCATAGAGTCGTTTGTAGTGATCTCTGATGGTAGTTTGTATTTCTGTGGAATTGGTGGTGATATCCCTTTTACCATTTTTTATTGCATCTATTTGATTCTCCTCTCTTTTCTTTTTTATTAATCTGGCTAGTGTTCTGTCTATTTTGTTGATCTTTTCAAAAAACCAGCTCATGGATTTATAAACTTTTTGAAGGGTTTTTGTGTCTCTGTCTCCTTCAGTTCTGCTCTGATTTTAGTTATTTCTTGTCTTCTGCTAGATTTTGAGTTTTCTTGATCTTGATCCTCTAGCTCTTTCAATTTTGATGATAAGGTGTTGATTTTAGATGTTTCCTCACTTCTCATCTGGCCATTTAGTGCTATAAATTTTCCTGTAGACCCTGCTTTAAATGTGTCCCGGAGATTCTGGTATGTTGTGTCTTCGTTCTCATTGCTTTCGAAGAATATCTTTATTTCTACCTTCATTTCTTTTTTTATCCAGCCCACATTCAGGAGCCAGTTGTTCAGTTTCCATCAAGTTGTGCAGTTCTGAGTTAGTTTCTTAATCCTGAGTTCTGATTTGATTGCTAATTTGATTGCACTGTGGTCTGAGAGACTGTTATGATTTCCATTTTTTTGCAATTGCTAAGAAGTGATTTATTTCCAATTATGTGGTCGATTTTAGAGGAGGTGTGATGTGGTGCTGAGAAGAATGTATATTCTGTGGCTTTGGGGTGGAGTGTTCTGTAGATGTCTATTAGGTCTGCATGTTCCAGATCTGAGTTCAAGTGCTGGATATCCTTGTTAATTTTCTGTCTTGTTGATCTGTCTAATAGTGACAGTGGAGTGTTAAAGTCTCCCACTATTATTGTGTGGGAGTCCAAGTCTCTTTGTAGGTCATTAAGAGCTTTGTTTTTGTATCGGGTTGCTCCTGTATAGGGTGTGGATATATTTAGGATTATTAGCTCTTATTCTTATATTGATCCTTCTACCATTATGTAATGCCCTTCTTTGTCTCTTTTGATCTTTGTTGGTTTTAAGTCCATTTTATCAGAGATTAGGATTGCACCTCCTGCTTTTTTTTTTTTTTTTTTTTTTTTTTTTTTTTTTTTTTTTTTTTTTTTTTTTTGCTCTCCATTTACTTGGTAAATCTTCCTCCATCTCTTTATTTTGAGCCTATTTGTAACCTTGCATTTGAGATGGGTTTCCTGAATACAACACACCCATAGGTCTTGACTTTTTATCCAATTTGCCAGTCTGTGTCATTTGATTGTGGCATTTAGCCCATTTACATTTAAGGTTAATATTGTTATGTGTGAATTTGATCCTACCATTTTGATGCAAGCTGCTTGTTTTGCCCATTAGTTGACAGAGTTTCTTCATTGTGTCAATGGTCGTTACCATTTGATACATTTTTGTAACGGATAGTACTGGTTGTTTCTTTCCATGTTTACTTCTTCTTTCAGGAGCTCTTGTAAGGCAGGCCTGGTGGTGACAAAATCTCTTAGCAATTGCTTGTCTGTAAAGGATTTTATTTCTTCTTCGCTTGTGAAGCTTAGATTGTCTGGATATGAATTTCTAGGTTGAAATTTCTTTTCTTTAAGGATGTTGAATATTGGCCCCCACTCTCTTCTAGCTTTCAGGGTTTCTGCTGATGGATACGCTATGACTCTGATAGGCTTCCCTTTGTGGTTAACCCAATCTTTCTCTCTGGCTGCCCTTAGCATTTTTTCCTTCATTGCAATCCTGGTGAATCTGACGATTATGTGCCTTGGGGTTGCTTTTCTTTAGGAATATCTTTGTGGTGTTCTCTGTATTTCCTGGAATTGAATGTTGGCCTTCCTTCTAGGTTGGGGAAGTTCTCCTGGATAATATCCTGAAGAGTGTTTTCCAGCTTGGATTTATTCTCTCCATCACATTCAGGTACACCTATCAAATGTAGATTAGGCCTTTTCACATAATCCCATATTTTGTGGAGGCTTTGTTAATTTCTTTTCACTCTTTTTTCTCTAATCTTGCTTTCTTGTTTTATTTTATTGAGTTCATCTTCAGTCTCTGATATCCTTTCTTCTGTTTGGCTGATTGAGCTATTGAAATTTGTGTATGCTTCTTGAAGTTCTTGTGCTGTGTTTCTCAGCTCCATAAAGTTTTCTATGTTCTTCTCTAAGCTGGTTATTCTAGTGAGCATTTTGTCTAATCTTTTTTCCATGTTCTTATTTTCTTTGCATTGGATTAGAACACATTGTTTTAGCTCAGAGAAGTTTGTTATTACCCACCTTCTAAAGCCCTTTTCTGTCAATTCATCAGACTCATTCTCCATCCAGCTTTGTTTCCTTGCTGGTGAGGAGTTGTGATCCCTTGGAGGATGAGAGGAGTTCTGGTGTTTGGTGTTTTCATCTTTTTGCACTGGTTTCTTCCCATCTTCATAGATTTATCTATCTGTAATCTTTGTAGTTGTTGACATTCAGATGGGGTCTGAGTGGACGTCCTTTTTGTTGATGTTGAAGCTATTTATTTGTGTTTTTTAGTTTTCCTTCTAACAGTGAGGCCCCTCTGCTGCAAGACTGCTGGAGGTTCACTCCAGACCCTGCTTGCCTGAGAATCACCTGCAGCAGCTTCAGAACAGTAAGGGTGGCTGCCAGTTTCTTGTTCTGTTATCTTCATCCCAGAAGGGCACCCACCAGATGTCAGCCAGAGCTCTCTCCTTTATGAGGTGCCTCTTTGGATATACAGGGGTTGGGGTGCCACTTGAGGAGACAGTCTGTCTTTTATCAGAACTCAGGTGCTGTACTGGGAGCTCCATTGTTCCATTCAGAGCTGCTGGGCAAGTATATTTAAGTCTGCTGCAGTGGAACTCATAACCGCCTCTTTCCCCAGGTGCTCTGTCCTGGGAAGATGGGGCTTTATTTATAAGTTCCTGACGTGCTGCGGCCTTTTTTCAGAGATGACCTGCCCCACAAGGAGGTAGTCTAGTCACAATCTGCAAGCAGAGGCACTGTGGAGCTGCCGTGGGCTCTGCCCAGCTGCTGTGTATACTTCCTTATGGTTTTGTTTACAGAGGTACAGTTAGAACTGCCTCGGTAATGGCAATCTGCCTCAGTAATGGCCAACTGCCTCGTAATGGTGGACTGCCTTGGTAGTGATAAGCTGCCTCGATAATGATGGACGCCCTTCCCCAACAGAGCTGGACCATCCCGAATCCAGTTGCACTTGCTGCGAAACTCTCAATCCAGAGCATTTCTGATTGCTAGTCTTTGTGAGGGTGGGACCTGCCATGCCAGCTTACCTGGCTCCCTGCTTTCATCACCCTTCTTCAGTTGAATGGGTGGCTCTATCTCCCAGATGTTCCAGTTGCCAGTTTAAATGGTCGCCCAGATTTGTGTGAGTTTTTGTGCAAAAACCCATGGAACTGGCTGAAACAGCCATGCTGGAAACTTGTGGAGCTTTTCAGCCCAGGAATCTCCTGTTCTGTGGGCCGTAAAAACTGCAGGAGAATCGCAGTATCTGAACCAGAGTGCTGGAGCGGATGGTAAAGTCCCCAATGGCCTCCATTATGTAGAGAAGGTGGTCCTCTGGGGATTGCACTTCCTGGGTGATACAGTGCCCTACCCTGCCTCGGCTCTCCCTTCTTGGGCTACACCCACTGTGCAAACAGTCCCATTGAGATGCACCTGGTACCTCCTTTGGAAATGCGGTGATCACTCACCCTCTCTGTTGCTCTCACTAGGAACTGCTCTCCAGAGCTGTTCCTATTTGTCCGTCTTGGATTCCTCTCCCATATGGTTTTTGTCCTTCATCCAAATGACATAAAGTAACACATTGGTTGATTTGCATATGTTGAACCATGCTTGCATTCCTGGGATAAATTTCACTTGAACACAATAAATAATCTTTTTAATGTGTTGTTGAAATTAGTTTGCTAGTATTTTGTTGAGAAAGTTTGCATTAGTATTTATTGGTTTTATTTTTTGATGTGTCATTTTTTGCTTTTGTATCACAGTAATACTGGCCTCATAGTATGAGTTTTGAAGTATCCACTCCTCTGTTTTTTGGAAAACTTTAAATATAATTGGTACAAGGTCTTCTTTAAATGTTTGGTAGAATTCAGCAGTGAAGGAAACAGGTCTTGGGCTTCTGTCTAGTCAGTGACTTCTTATGGCTTCCATCTCATTACTTGTTATTGGTCTGTTCAGGTTTTTGAATTGCTTCATAGTTCAATATTGGCAGGTTGTATGCATGTAGAAATTTGTCCATTTATTCTAGGTTTTCCAATTTGTTGGCATATAGTTACTCATAGTAGTCTCAATCCTTTGAATTTCTGCAATATCTCTTTTATTCTTATTCATCCTACAGGTTTCTCAATTTTGTTTATTCCAAAAACCAACTTTTCATCTCATTGATCTTTTGTAATTTTCGTTTAAATTTTATTTATTTCTTCTCTGATCATTATCATTTCTTTTCTGTCCACTAATTTTGAGTTTGCTTGACTCTTGCTTTTTTAGTTTATTTAGATGCATCATTATGTTGTTTATTTGAAGGTTTCTACTTTTTTATATAGGCACTTATTAATATAAAGTTTACTGCTATACTGCTTTCACTCTATTCCATAGGATTTGTTATGTTGTGTTTCCATTTTCTTTTGTTTTAAAAGACTTACTAATTTTCTTATTAATTTCTTCTTTGATGCACTCGTTCTTCAGGAGCATATTGTTTATGTGTTTGTTTATTTTCCAAAGTTCCTCTTGTTATTTATTTCTAGTTTTATTTTATTTTGGTAAGAGGAGATAGTTGATATTCAATTCTTTTAATGTTTTAAGGTTTGTTCTGTGACTTAACATATGCTCTATTTTTTGAGTATGATTCATGTCCTGAGAAGATGAATGTGTTTTCTGCATCCATTGGATAAAATGTTCTGTAAATATCTGTTAGGACCACTGGGCCTATAGTGCAGATTAAGTCTGATGTCTCTTTGTTGATTTTCTGTCTGGAAGGACTGTCCAGTGCTAAAAGTAGAGTGGTGAAGTCTCCAGCTATTATTGTATTGGAGCCTATTTCTTTTTAGTTACAAAATTTGCTTTTTACATCTGAGCGTTCCAGTGTCGGGAAAATATATATTCACAATTCTTATATCCTCTTGCTGAATTTACCCCTTTATTATTATATAATGACACTATTTGTCTTGTTTTATTGTTTTAATCTTGAAATTCATTGTGCCTGATGTAAGTCTAGCTACTCTTGGTCTTTATATATTTTTTAGTTTCTATTTGCATGAAATATCTTTTTCTGTCCTTCCTCAGTCTCCCAAAGTGCTGGGATTACAAACATGAGCCACCGTGCCCAGCCTTGACTGTGTATTTTCAAATAGTCTGTATTCAAGCTCACTAATTCTTTCTTCTACTTACTAACAATTCTGCTATTAACACTCTGATACGTTCTTCAGTATGTCAATTGAATTTTTCAGCTCCAGAATTTCTGTTTGAGTTTAATTATTTCAAAGTCTTTATTCAATTTATGTGATAGGATTATAAATTCATTTTCTGTGTTATCTTGAATTTGAGATCTCTCAAAATAGATATTTTGAATTCTCTGTCTAAAAAGTCACGTATCTCTGTATCTTCAGGATTGGTGTTTTATTTAGTTCGATTGGTGAAATCAGTGTTTTTCTGAATGATCTTGATGCTTGTGAATGTTTGTCAATGTCTGGACATTGAGGAGTTAGGTATTTATTGTAGTATTCACAACCTGGCCTTGTTGTACCTGTTTTACTTGAGAAGACTTTTAAAATATCCAAAGGAAATAGAGTATTACCATCTAAATCTTTGGTCACTTCAACAGTATATCCATTAGTGGGCACCCCAAGTTCACTAACACTGTGACTCTTGCAGACTTATGGTTATACTGCCATGGTGCTATCGAGTAAGATCTGAGGGAATTTCCTGGGTTAACAGGCAGATTCTTATTCTCTTCTTTTGGGTAAAAGTCAGGAGACTGTCACCCAAACAAATGGAATCTCTCTATGTTGAGCTGCCTGGAGCTGGGGAAAGAGTGACACAAGCAGTCTTGTGATCACCACCACTAGGACTGCTCTGGGTCAGATCCAAAGCGATCACAGTAGTGGGTCTCACCCAGGGCCCATGGTGACTACTGCCTGGCTATCCATCATGTTTACTCAAGGTCTAATGGCTCCTAAGTCATCAGGTGGCAAATTCAGCCAGGCTTGTGTCCTTCCTTTTAGGGCAGCAAACTCCCCTTTGGCCCAGGAATTCTATCTGGGAGCCAGAAACCTGAAGTTGAGAAGCTTAGGAATATACTTGGTGATGTATTCTACCACTGCTGAGCTAGCACCCAATCCATAAACCAAAGTACATCCTATTCCTTTCTCTCCTTTTGTCCTACAGAAGAGATCTCTCCCCATGGTCACCACCACCCTAGACCCACATCAGGTAATACTAGGCTGCTGCTGATGTTCACTCAATGTCCAAGGGCTCTTAATTCAGCTTGTGGCAAATACGGCCAGGCCTGGGTCTGTAGCTTTAGGGCAACAGGCTCCCATCTGACCCAGAAAAGACTTAGACATGTCATCCATGAGTCAAGGCCTGGAATCAGGTTCCCCAGGAGCCTAGTTGGTATTCTGCCCTCCTTTGGGTGAGATGGTACCCAAACTTTAAGAAATAAATACCTTTACGCTTTCCTGTTCTTTCCTCAAGCAGAAGGAGTCTGTTCCTGTGGCCCTCAAACAGCTAGAAACATGCTGGTTACACTTGAAGCCAGCATGGCCCTAAGTCTCATCCAAGGCCCACAGCCAAGTACTCCCTGGGAGCTGCTCACATTTGTTTAAGGCCCAAGGACTCTTTAGCCAGCAGGTTATAAGTCCTGCCAGGACTGGATTCTTCCCTTCAAGGCAGCAGGTTCCCTCTCACCCAGGGTGTGTCTAGAAATTTCATATGGAAGATAGGGCCTGAAATGAGGGCCTTAAGACAGTGCCTATTGCCCTATACAATTATGGCTGAACTGATATCCAAGTTGCAAGACAAAGTCTTCTTTACTCTCTCCTTTCCTCTACTGAAACGGGAGTTGTTCCTGAAGCTGTGATCTGTGTTCCTGGGGCTTAGGGAGGGATTACGCATGCACTCCTTTGGCCACCCTTGCTAGTGTCTCCCTAGGTGGCATGTACTCCATCTCTACTGGCTCTTAGCCCAGCATAGTACCAGAACTAACTCAAGTATTGCAGTACTTGTGGCCAAGACTACCTTTCAAGTTTATGTAGGACCCCAGAGCACTTTAGCCTATGGTGGTGAAGCTAGCCAAAACTCAGGTTTCAACCACTGGAATGGATGATTTTCCACTGGTTAGTGCTGATCTAAATGTACCCTGTGTAGGTGCTGGATGAATTCTGCCCCATGTTGCTTCCTGCCATGACAGGGCAGCAAAGAGTTCCAATGTAAAAACTTACAATCACTGTGATCTGTCTCCACCAAGCACACAGGTTCTCTCTCCTTGACGCATGATTGCCATCAGGAGATGGAGAAAGAGTGGTGTCTGCAATTCTCAAGACTGCCTTTTCTACCTTCTTCAGTGGCTTTTTCCTTAACATGATGCTAAAACCAGGTGTTATAATTGATCACTGGAGGGCTAAATTTGGTCATCTTGCTCCACCTCCTCCTCCTTAGTCATCTGTCAGTTTTAAAATTATCCCCATACAACTTTATGTAAACATTACTTGAGTAGTTCATCCTTCATTGCACCATTCTCTTGCTGTTGGACATTTGGTTTTATTCCATTATGTCACTATTATTTAAAATGTGATAAAATTTTAATGCAAAGATACTTTATTGCATTAAGGATTCCACTTGTAGGATGTTTCCACTAAAAACCTTGAATATCCTTCTCAGCAAAATGATTATAAGTTGTAAAAATTACAAACTAAAGAACCCTAAAATTGATTGTGATAATGACTATAAAAAGCCTGCAAATGTATTTAAAACATTAAATTCTACACTTTAATGGATAAATTTGATATCTAAATTATATCTCAATAAAGCCAGTCGCCAAAAAAAAATTTATTCATGAATGTTAATTGTAGCATTATATGTAATAGTCAAAAGTGGACCAGCCTAACAGATAATTAGATAAAATATTATATGTCTACATAATGGAATATTATTCATCTATAAAAAATAAAATTTTAATACATGTAAAATTGATGAACCTGAGAAACATTAGTTTTAGTAAAAGAAGCCAGACACAAAAGACCACATATTGTATTATTCCATTGACATAAAATATCCCATAAAGGCGAATCTATAGAAATAGAAAGTAGATTTAATAATTGCCTTGGGATTGAACTGGGGACATAGATTAAATGTAAATGAGATCTATATATCTTATTGGAAATAGGATAATGTTCTATGAAGTCATTAGGGTGATGGCTTTGTAACTGTAATTTTTCTAAAAATTGTTATCCACACTATATAAAGAATATACAAATATTATTAAAACTTAATAATAGGGACTAAAAGCACAATTTAAAAATGGGCAAAGTTCCCAATAGATATTCTCCAAGATGATATACAAAAAGGTACTACTTCATACCCACTGGGATAGCTAATAACCAAAGACTGACAATAACAAATGCTGGTATGGATGCCATGAAATAGGAATACATATTCATTGCTGGTGAAATGGTGCAACCAATTTGAAACAGTACAATTTTTCAGAATGTTAAACATAGAGTTATAACACCGCAATTCTACTTCTAGGTGTAAACTCAAGAGAAATAAAAATATATGTCAGACTAAAACTTAAAAATGAATATTTATAACATTATCCATAGTAAACAAGTAAAAGCAGCCCAAATTTCCATCAGCCAGTGAATGGATAAAGAACGTGTAGTATAGCCACACAGTGGAATAAGAAACAAAGTAATGATCCATGCTACAACATGGATGAAATAAAAAAACATTTTGCTAAGTGAAAAAAGAAAAACCCAAAAGTCTATATACTGTATGATCCCACACATAAGAAATTCTAGAAAAGGAAAAGCTATGGAGACAGAGAGCCAATCACTAGTTGTCATTGGACATTGATGGAGACAAAGATCGATGGTAAATAGAAAAGGACTTTTGGAAGGTGTTTTAAATCTGATTATGATGGTGGTGGCACAATTATATATATTTGCCAAAACTCATTAACATATACATAAAATTAATGGGTTTATATTTTGTAAATTATACCTCCAATACAGTTGTAAAACAAAAGTTTGTGGCCATAACACAAAATTATTTTTGTGGTGTTGTTACCCAGGATTCATAACCTAAAAGGCTTAGGAATTTTTCTAGATTAAAAGACACCAAGAATATATGCCAGGCATTTGAAATATATGATAATAGTCTGTATAAAGAAATTGTTAGCAAGATTATTGTCAGGTCAATTAAAAAAATAGCATTGGTAATATAAAGTGTTAAATGTCCTAAAGTTGAAAACTGAACTGTGCTTATTATAGAATTGACTGCCCTTGTTTTTTGGCAATAACAAAATTATTTAAAAGTTAAGATGTATGAAGTATATAACTTAATGTCAAATGTTTCGGCAAAGATAGATAGATTGATGATAAAGGGATATAGCAATATGTAAATAGAGAATAATAAACAAATGTGGCAAGCTCTTAAACAGCCTGAACGAAGAATATGGGAGTTATTTGCACTATTCTGGCATCTTTTCTATAAGATTTACATTATTTCTAAATAATAATAAATAAAAAAATGTATGAAAAGCAAATGCATATCAAGGCTTTAAAAAGGCTACAACTAGCCAGGCCCGGTAGCTCACGCCTGTAATCCCAGCATTTTGGGAGGCTGAGGTGGGCAGATCACCTGAGATCTGAAGTTAGAGATCAGTCTCACCAACATGGAGAAACCCAGTCTCTACAAAAAATACAAAATTAGCCAGGCGTGGTGGCTCATGCCTGTAATCCCAGCTACTCAGGAGGCTGAGACAGGAGAATTGCTTGAATCCGGGAGGTGGAGGTTGTGGTGAGCCGAGAGCACACCATTGCACTCCAGCCTGGGCAACAAGAGCAAAACTCCAACAACAACAACAAAAGGCTACAATTACATTTAGATCACGACACACCACAGCAGTTATGCCTATGTTGGCTTCAATGTCTTTACGCCCAAAAATTATTCACGGAATCCCATACTCATTACAGTATAATTAAAGTATTAATGTCTCATTATTCAAATGAAAAATCTCTAGTATAGTGAAAGCCTTAGAAGTTTGTTATAGAAAGGCTTAAAAATTATAGGTTAACAAAAGAAACAAAGCAATAAGAAAAATTGGCACCAATAAATAAATGCCAAAAATATTACACCAAAATGACAAATTGGCAAAGGACTTACAATAGAGAATTTATGATGAGAAAGCACAATTGCTAAAAACGTGTGGAATTGCTTAATCTCACTGATAATTACAGATATACAAATTAAAGAACATAAATTTATTTTTACCAAACACTCAAAGATTTTTTTAAATAATAATCACCAGTGCCAACAAGGATAAAATGATCACATTTATACACCAATGGTGGAAGTAAATAGTTAATTGCTTCAAAATATACATTCCATAAAGATGGGAATTTTTGTTTATTTTGTCCACTTCTATCTCTCTAGAGGCTAGAGCAGTTTCTAGCAAGTGATAGGGACTCCATAAATATTTGTTGAATAAATTAATAATTTTTTTTTTGAGATGGAGCTTCACTCTGTCACCCAAGCTGGAGTATAGTGGAACGATCTCAGCTCACTGCAACCTCCACCTCCCGGGTTGAAGTGATTCTCCTGCCTCAGCCTCCCAAATAGCTGGGACTACAGGCGTGTGCCACCACGCCTGGCTAACTTTTGTATTTTTTAGTAGAAATGTGCTTTCACCATATTAGACAAGCTGGTCTTGAACTCCTGACCTCATGATCCACCTGCCTCTGTCCTCCCAAAGTGCTGGAATTACAAGTATAAGCCACAGCGCCCAGCCAGATTAAATTTTTTTTTTACAAGTCAACAGATCAAGTAAGAAACAATTATTAAGAATAAAAAGGACTTCAGTAAAATAACTAACAACCCTGGTTTAATAGCTGTATGGAGATATTAGTACTAAATAAACACAGAATGAACATTGTTTTCATACAAACATGAAATAGTCATAAAAATAACTATGGATAAGGCAACAGAAAATGTATGTATATGGGTGCATGATGTATCTGTGTGTGTGTATGAATGCATAGAAAAACATGAGAATGTACATTGAACCATTGAACTATCAGCACTACTTGCCTGGAAGGGTGTATGGAGAAGTGGGTTCAGTGAAAAAGAAACTTTCTTTTATGATATTTCCTAACTTATATTTTTCTGTATTGTTTGAATTTCTTAGAAGAAGCATGTTTCCATGCATAATTGTACAATTAGAAACACAAACAAGTAGAGAACCCCAAAAACAGCCAGAAGGAAATATACAAATAGTTGGTATTAATGGGACTTGAGATCATAGATAATTTTTGTCTTTTTGTCTTCTTTTTGGTTTTATATATTGCCCAATGTTCCAACAATATGCATGTATTACATGAAAACATTTCAATAAATTGTATAATGAATTACAACAGTAAGACATGTTAACTATTCCATTATATGAGGAAGTTAATGGGCCTTTATTTTCCTCACTCATTGTTAAACCACTTTCTAGTCACTATAAGGAAAATAGAAACTACTAGAAATATGTTTAAAAAGAAATATTCTGCAATCACACGGAAAAAGTGGTGAAACATTACTAGGGAATATAAAAAAATTAAATCAATAAAGGAATAAGCTACATTTTTGAATGAGAAAACTAATTATTTTGAAGATGTTACTTCTCAAATGAATATACAGATTTCAAACAACATGAGTTTTAAAAATCCTAAATGGGGGGAAGGGTTGAAAAAGTAATTCAAAATTTAATCTGGCATTCCAATCTGGGCAAGAGAGCAAGACTCTGTATCAAAAAAAATTTTTTTTATCTAGATAAATAAATACAAAAATTATTAGCAATATACAAAAATAATAGACACGCATTATCTTAAATTTTTTAATTGAGTTATTTTAAAGGATATTAAGAAAAGCATTTATTGAGATATAGAGGGTCATAATACTAATTTAATTAAAAATTAGAAAGAAAATCTGGACAAACTATATAATTTTAACTTCAAATACACCAAAACACCAGCACAGAATCAGGAGATATATCAAAATTTCAATAGTGGCTCTGAATGTTGCTTTCTCTTCAACAACATTTCTGAAATTTCTAATTTTTTTAATGAGATTTACTATTTTTATTTATTGTTTTTCTCTTTTCTTTTTTTTATTTGCAAATATCTTTTTTTATATATATTTTTTATTGCATTTTAGGTTTGGGGGTACGTGTGAAGAACATGCAAGATTGTTACATAGGTACACACATGGCAGTGTGATTTGCTGCCTTCCTCCCCATCACCTATATCTGGCATTTCTCCCCATGCTATCCCTCCCCAACTCCCCACCCCCCGCTGTCCCTCCCCTTTTTCCCCCTGACAGACCCCAGTGTGAGATGCTCCCCTCCCTGTGTCCGTGTGTTCGCATTGTTCAACACCCGCCTATGAGTGAGAATATGCGGTGTTTGATTTTCTGTTCTTGTGTCAGTTTGCTGAGAATGAGATTTGCTATTTTTATAATGGCAAAAAATAAGTTATCCTTTAAAACTCCTAAGAGAAAAGTGTACAATAGAAATAAAATTAGAAATTAGAGGAATAAAACAGCCAATAAAGGCATGTAAAATTAAATTCAACCTTACAATTTTGAAAGACCATTTTTACAAAATATTAATCTTTTTCATCTCACAATTTTGCAAACGTATTTTAAAAGCATTATTTTCAAGGGAAGATTTCAGCATTCAAGGCAGCAGAAACACACTTCTTTTTCATTTTATTTTTTTTTTAACACAAGTGTGGAGGAGGACATTGGTTTTTGTTTGTTTGTTTGTTTTTGTGGGGATGCTCTGCTGCCATCTACAGAAAACCACATAAAAAGCAACTAATTATATTCTTATCCTAAAATCCACTGCAGCAGATATGCCCGGAGTAAACAAGAAGCTGAAAATACTTGAAATTTCTCGAGACTTTCTTTTCTTCTTAGGAACAAAAATAAAATGGAGGAGTTGGGTCAAAGGAAGATGGCTGCATGGAAGCCTCCACCATTCATCCACTCTAATGGAACATCAAATTTAAAAACTGTCTACACACACTCACACACACACACACACACACACACAGACAACACAAAACACATTCATGAAAACAAAAAATCAGGTCTGAGCTTGGCCACAGTAGGATAGAGCACCAATCGGTGGAAGCCAGACGCAGTGGCTCACTCCTGTAATCTCAACACATTGGGAGGCCAAGCTGGGCAGATCACTCGAACTTAGAAGTTAAACAGCCTGGGCAACATGGTGAAACCCTGTCTCTACAACAAAATATAAAAATTATCTGGGCATGGTGGCACATGCCTGTAGTCTCAACCACTCATGAGGCTGAGGTGTGAGAATTATGAGCCTGGGGATTTTGAGGCTACAATGCCTGAGTGACAGAATGAGAGACCCTGTCAAAAAAACAAAAGGGGCCTTCATCATTCCAAGTTCCAGGCCTTCACTCTTAGACTGCATTTGTAGACCTGCCCTGGGACAAAGGAGAGCCCACTGCCCTGAAGGGTAAGTCACAAGCCTGGTGGAATTCACCACAAGGTCACTGAAGAGTTCTTAGGCCTTAAGTGAACATTGGTGGTAGCCTGGCAGAACTCTCCATGGGCCTGTGATGGTGACAGCCATCAGAAGAGGCTCCGCTGTCTGTAAAAAAAAAAAAAAAACAAAAGAGGAAAGTGAGAAGGACTTTGTCTTGTGGTTTGAGTGCCAGCTTAGCCACAGTAGAATAGAGCACCAGATTAATTTCTAAGGTTTTTGGCCCAAAGCCTTGGCTCCCAGACTGCATCTTATGACCGAGGGTAAGCCTGGGAGAACTCACCACTCTGAAAAGAAAAACACAAACTCGCTGTCTTGATCACTTACTCATTCTAGAGTTCCAGATCCTTGAGCAAATATAGGCGGTATCCTGGTAGTGGTTACAGCAGGCCTTGGGCAAGTACAATACTGGCTTCAGTTCTGACCCAGTGTATTCCTAGTGTTGGTGGCCACAGATATGCTTGTGTCACCCCTCACCCAACTCCAAATAGCTCAGCAGAGAAACAGAGAGATATTCCTTTTGTTTGTAAAAAAGTAAGGCTGAGAACAAAAGTCTTTGCCTGATACTCCAGAAAATTCTTCCAGATTCTATCCAAGACCACCAAAGTGATATCTCTACAATTCTGCACAAACCACGATATTACTGGGCTTGGGGATTCCCTCGGTGCAGATACGTCTTACATCGAACATCTAAGTCCCTTCAAGTACCTAGCAAACCTTCCCAAGAAGGATGGTAAAAAGAAGCTCAGATTGTGAAAACTATAAGAAATACCTAACTTTTTTTATAATATATATACTTTGTATTGCATTTTAGGTTTGGGGGTACATGTGAAGAACATGCAAGATTGTTGCATAGGTACACACATGGCAGTGTGATTTGCTGCCTTCCTCTCCATCACCTATATCTGGTATTTCCTAACTCTTCAATGCCCAGACACAGATGAACATCTACAAGTATCAAGATTATCCAGGAAAACATTACTTGACCAAATCAAAGCACCGGGTACCAATCCTAAAGAAACAGGGTGTATGTGACTTTTCCAACAGAGTAATCAAAATAGCTATTTTAAGAGAACTCAAATAAATGTAAGATAACACACAGAAGAAATTCAGAGTTCTGTTAGATAAGTGAAAAAAAAAGAAATAGTAAAATACATATTCTGGAGTTCAAAAACAAAAATGGCAAAGAATGCATCAGAGTTTCTTAAGAGAATTCATCAAGTAAAAGAAAGAATTACTGAGCTTGAAGACAGGTCATTTGAAAATACACAGTCAAAGGAAGCAAAAGAAAAAAGAATAAAAAACAATAAATCATGCCTTCAGCATCTAGTAAATATCCCCAAAACAGCAAATACATGAGTCACTGTCCTTAAAAAATAGGTAGAGAAGGCAATAAGGGTAGAATCCTTATTCAAAAGGGTATCAGAGAACTTCTCAAACCTAGAGAAATTAATATTCAAGTACAAGAAAGTTATAACCACCAAGATTTAATCCAAAGAAGACTGCCAAATGCATTTAATAATTAGAGTATCAAAGGTTGAAAGTGAGAAATGATCATAAAAGCAGCAAGCAAAAATAAACAAATAATATACAATGGAGCTCCAATACATCTGACAGCAGACTTTTAAGAGGAGATCTTACAGGACAGGATATAGTGGTATGACATATTTGAAGTGCTGAAAGAAAAAAACCTTGTACTCTTGAATAGTATATCTGGAGAAAATGTCCTTCAGACGTGAAGGAGAAATAAAGACTTTCCCAGACAAAGAAAGCTGAGGAATTTAATCAATATCAGACTATTCTACAAGAAATGTTGAAAGGAGCTCTTTAGTGAGAAAAAAAAAAAAGGTCATCAGTGAGAAAAAAAGAAATAATCTGAAGGTACGAAACTCACTGGTAATAGTAAGTATACAGGAAAACACAGAATATTGTACTGTAGTTGTGGCATGCAAACTCTTATCTTAACTAGAAAGACTAAAAAATGAACCAATTAAAATAATAACTATAACTTTACAAAATATAGTACAAAAGAAATAAAAGAAACAACAAAAAGTTAAAAAGCAGGGGGATAAAGTGTAGAATTTTTTTTTTTTTTTAACTTAAAGTTCTGGGATACATGTGCAGAACATGCAGGTTTGTTTCCTAGATATACATGTGCCATGGTAGTTTGCCACACCCATCAACCCATCATCTATGTTTTAAGCCCCATATTCATTAGGTATTCATCCTAATGTTTTTCCTCCCCTTGCCCTGCACCCCTCAACAGGCTCCAATGTATGATGTTAGCCTTCCTGTGTCCATGTGTTCTCATTGTTCAACTTCCACTTATGAGTGAGACCATGAGGCATTTGGTTTTCTGTTCCTGTTAGTTTACTGAGAATGATGACTTCCAACTTCATTTATGTCCCTGCAAAAGACATGAACTCATAAAGTATAGAGTTTTTGTTAGTTTTATTTTCACGTTTGTGTTTGTTTATGCAATTAGCGCAAATTTTTATCAGTTTTTATAAATTGGTTAGAAGATAGCATTTGGAAACCTTATGATAAAATCAAATCAAAAAACATACAAGGTCAGCACAAAAAATAAAATGAAATAAATTAAAACATAACATCAGAAAAAAAAATGCCTTCACTTAAAGGAAGACAGAAAGGAAGGAAAAGAAGACCACAAAGCAACCAGAGGAAAAAAATAGCAAAATAGTAGAAGTAGGTTTTTACTTCTAAATAATAAGATTGAAAGTAAATAGACTAAACTCTCCAGTCAAAAGACATGGATTCCTGAATAGATTTTTAAAAAGACTCAAAAATCTGTTGTCTACAGAAAAAAAAAAACTTCACTTATGAAGACACACACAGACTTAAAAAAGAAATAGAAAAAAAAATATACCAATAAAAACAAATAGAGAACAGGAGTAGCTATACTTATATCAGATAAAATAGATTTCAAGACAAAAGTTATAAAAAGAGATTAGAGACAGTACTAATAACATTACCACTATATAATGATGAAGGAGTCATTTCAGCAACAGTATATATCAATTGTAAATATATGCACACCCAACACTCAAGTACCCAGATATATAATGCAAATGTTATTAGAACTAAACAAAAAATCAATATTGTGAAAATGGCCATACAACCCAAAGTAATTTATAGATTCAATACTCTCCCCATCAAGCTACCAATGACCCTCTTCACAGAACTGGATAAAACCACCTTAAACTTCATATGGAATCAAAAGAGAGCCCACATAGCCAAGACAATCCTAAGCAAAAAGAGCAAAGCTGGAGGCATGACTGACTTCAAACTATACTGCAAGGCTACAGTAATCAAAACAGCATGGTATTGGTTCCAAAACAAGGATATAGACCAATGGAACAGAGCAGAGGTCTCAGAGGCAACACCACACATCTACAACCATCTGATCTTTGACAAACCTGACAAAAACAAGCAATGGGGAAAGAATTCCCTGTTTAATAAATGGTGTTAGGAAAACTGGCTAGCCATGTACAGAAAGCAGAAACTGGACCCCTTCCTTACAGCTTACACTAAAATTAACTCCAGAAGGATTAAAGACTTAAACACAAGACCTAACACCATGAAAACCCTAGAAGAAAACCTAGACAAAACCATTCAGGGCATAGGCATAGACAAGGACTTCATGACTGAAACACCAAAAGCATTGGAAACAAAAGCCAAAATAGACAAATAGGATCTAATTAAACTCAAGAGCTTCTGTACAACAAAATAAACCATCATTTGGGTGAACTGGCAACCAACAGAATGGGAAAATTTTTTACAATTACCCATCTGACACAGGGCTAATATCCAGAATTTACAAAGAACTAAAACAGATTTAGAAGAAAGAAAGAAACAAACCCATTCTAGAGTGGGCAAAGGATATGAACAGACACTTTACAAAAGAAGACATATATGAGGCCAAAAAACATGAAAAATTGTGCATCATCACTGGTTATTAGAGAAATGCAAATCAAAACCACATTGGGATACCATCTCATGCCAGTTAGAATGGCGATCATTAAAGAGTCAGGAAATAACAGATGATGGAGAGGATGTGGAGAAATAGGAACACTTTTATACTGTTGGTGGGAGTGTAAATCAGTTCAACCATTGTAGAAGACAGTGTGGCGATTCCACAATGACCTAGAAATAGAAATTCCATTTGATCCAGCAATCCCACTATTGGGTATATACCTAAAGAACTATAAATCATTCTATTACAAAGACACATGCACATATATATTCATTGCGGCACTGTTTACAATAGCAAAGACCTGGAACCAACCCAAATGTCCGTCAATGATAGGCTGGACAAAGAAAATGTAGCACATATACACCATGGAATACTATGCAGCCACAAAAAATGATGAGTTTGTGTCCTTTGTAGGACATGGATGAATCCGGAAATAATCATTCTCAGCAAACTGACACAAGAACAGAAAATCAAACACTGCATGTTCTCACACCTAGGTGGGTGTTGAACAACGAGAACACATGAACACAGGGAGGGGAACATCACACACTAGGGTCTGTTGAGGGGGCTAAGGGAGGGACAGCAAGGGGTGGGGAGATTTGGAAGGGATAACATGGGGAGAAATGCCAGATAAAGGTGATGGGGGGAATGAAGGTGGTAAACCACCTTGCCATGTATGTACCTATGCAACAGTCCTGCATGATCTTCACATGTACCCCAGAATCCAAAGTACAATTAAATAAATAAATAAATAAAAGAAAGAGACACACCCCAATGCAATCATAACTTGAGACTTCATCACTTCACTTTCACTGTTGAACAAATATTTCAACAGAAAGTCAACAGAGATATCAGACTGAATCTGAAATATACACCAAATGGAAATAATATATATTTATAGGACATTTTATCTAATAGCTGTAGTATACACATTCTTCTCCTCAGCACATGAATTATTCTTAAAAACAGACTGTATATTAGGTCACAAAACAAGTCTTAATACATTCAAAAAATTTAAATAAAATCGTAAGTCTTTTCTGACAATGATGAAATAAAACTAAAATAAAAAAGAAAAGAAATTTTGGAAACTATACAAACAAATGATAATTAAACAGTGTTCTGAATGACCAGTGGATCAATGAAAAAATTAAGAAGAAAATTAAAATGTTTCTTGAAGCAAATAATAATGAAAACAAAACATATTAAAATCTATGGGATACAGTGAAAGCAGTACAAAGAGGAAAGTGTGTATATCAAAAAATTTGAAAAACTTGAAATAAACAGCCTAATACATCTTAAAGAGTTAGAAAGGCAAGGGCCATCCAAACCCAAATTGTAAATGAAAAGAAATAATAACCAAGGTAAGAGCAAAAGTAATATCTAAATGAAGAAAACGGGGGGGTGGGGCAAAAAATAAATAAATAAATAAATGAAGAAATACATAAATGAAGAAAACAATACAAAAAGTCGATGAAAGAAAAAGTTGGATTTTAGAAAAGTTAAACAAAATTGATAAAACTATAGCCATACTAAGAAGGAAAGAGAGAAGACAAATAAATATAATTGGAGATGAAAAAGGAGACATTACAACTGATATTCCAGAGATTCAAAGAACCATTAGTGGCTACTATAAGCAACTATATGCCCACAAATTGGAAAATCTAGAAGATATTAATAAATACATAGGCACATATAACCTACCAGATTATACCATAAATAAATTCAAAACCTGAACAAAACAATAACAAGTTTCAAGGGAAAAGCCGTAATAAAATGTCTCCCAGCAAAGAAAATTGGGGATCCCATAGATTACTGCTAAATTCTTCCATACATTTAAAGAAGAAATTATACCAATTCTACTCTAACTATTCTGAAAAATAGAGGAGGAACTACTTCCCCATTAATTCTGTAAAGCCAGTTTTTTTTGTTGTTTTTTTTTTTTGTTTTTTTTTTTTTTGAGATGGAATCTCACTCGGTCTCACAGGCTGGAGTGCAATGGCGCGATCTCAGCTCACTGCAACCTCCGCCTCCCAGGTTCCAGTGATTGTCCTGCCTCAGCCTCCCAAGTACCTGGGATTACAGGTGCATGCCACCATGTCTGTCTAATTTTTGTATTTTTAGTAGAGACGATGTTTCACCATGTTGGCCAGGCTGGTTTCGAACTCTTGACCTCTGTTGATCCCCCACCTCAGCCTCCCAAGGTACTGGGATTACAGGCATGAGTCACCATGACTGGCCAAGGCCAGTATTACTGTGATACCAAAGACACATAATAAAAAGAACACTACAGGCTAATGTTACTAATGAATACTGATGCAAAAATTCCTCAACAAAATACTAGCAAACTGAATTCAACAACACATTAAAATGGTTATTCATTATGACTGAGTGAGATTTATCCCAAGAATGCGAGTATGGTTCAACATACATAAATCAATTAATGCAGTATATCATGTCAGCATAATGAAGGACAAAATTTATAGGATTATTTCAATTGATGCTGAAAGAGTATTTGATAAAATTTAACATCTTTTTATGATTTAAAAAAACCCTCAGAAAACTGGGTATAGATGGAACATGCCATAATAAAATAAAAGCTATATATGACAGACCCCTGGCTAATATCATACTCAATGGGCAATAACTGAAAGTCTTTCTCGTAACATCTAGAACAAGACAAGAATGCCCACTTTAACCACTGTTATTTAACTTAGTACTAGAAGTCTCAGCTAGAACAATCAGACAAGAGAAAGAAATAAAAGGCATCCAGATTTAAATGGAAGAAGTCGAAATATCCTAGTTTGTAGATGACATGATCTTACATTTGAACAAACCTAAAGACTCCACCAAAAATACTAATTCTGGTACATAAACTCAGTAAAGTTGCAGGATACAAAATCAACGCACAAAAAAATTAGTAGCATTCCTATATGCAAACAGCAAAAACTCTGAGCAAGAAATCAAGAAAATATTCACATTTACAATAGCTACAAATAAAATGAGATACCTAGCAATAAACTAATCAAAGAAGTGAAAGTTTTCTATATTGAAAACTATAAAACATAGATGAAATAAATTGAAGAGAATACAAAATAACTGTAAAATAGTCTATTGTTTATGTAATGGAGAAATCAATGTTGCCAAAATGTTCATATTACTCAAAGAAATCCACAGATTCAGTGCAATCTCTATTAAAATATCAATGACATTCTTCATAGATAGAAAACAAAATAATTCTAAAATTTATATGAAACTACAAAAGACCCAAAGTAGGCAAGGCAATCCTGAGAAAAAGAACAAAACTGAAGGAATTACATACCCTGACTTCAAATTATACTTCAAATTAACTTCAAATTAAACCAAAACAATATGGTACTGTCATAAAAACAGACACAGAGAAATGGAACAGAATGCAGAACTCAGAAACGAATTTGTATATCTACAGTGAACTCATTTTCAATGAAGTTGCCAAGAACATACATTTGGAAAAGGACAGTTTTTTTTAATAATTAGTGCTGAGAAACTGAATATCCATATGCAGAAGAATAAAATTTGACCTCTACCTCTCACCATATACAAAAATCAAATCAAATTCCTATGCATTGAAGACATAAATCTAAGACCTCAAACTGTAAAAATATACAAGAAAATACCGGGGAAACTCTTCATGATATTGGTCTAGGCAAAAATTTTGTGAATAGTACCCCACAAGCACACACAACCAAAGCAGAAATAAACAGAGTCATTCCAAGTTAAAAAAGCTTCTGCACGATGAGGCAATCAACAAATTGAAGAGACAACCTTCAGAATGTGAGAAAATATTTGTAAACTACCCATCTTACAAGGGATTAATAATGAGAATATATTAGAAGTTCAAACAACTCTACCGAAAAAAAATTAATAATCTGATTTTAAAATGGGCAAAAGATCTGAATATGCATTTTTCAAAAGAAGACATACAAATGGTACTATGATTAATTTTACACATAAAATTTGAAAATTTAAAACAAATGAAATAATTCCTCAAAAACCACACACCATAAAACTCAATAAAGACGAAACAGACACCTTGAATAGTTCACTGAGCTATTTCTCATGAAAACCACGTCTCACTAAATAGGGAATATTAATAAGGAGATAGAAATTATTAAAAAGGAACCAAAAAGAAATTCTGGAATTTAAAAGTAATTAAAATGAAAAATACACTAGATGGCCTAAACAGTGGATTTGAGCTGCTACAACATGAATGAACCTTGAAACCCTTATGCTAAATGAAAGAAACAAGACATAAAAGGAAACACCTTATAAAAGTTTATTTATGTTATACATTCAGAACAAGGAAGTTCATACAGGTAGAAACCAGACTGGTGGTTGTCAGGGGCTAGGGACAAAGAAGAATGCAGAATGACTATGATACAAATTGGGTGTTTTGTCCCCTCCAAATATTATACTGAAATGTGACCTCCAATGTCGGAAGATCACAGGGAATCAATGTTTGAGTAATGTGGGTGAATCCCCCATGAATGGCTTAGTGCCAGCTCCTTGGTAATCAGTGAGTTCTCACTCAGTTAGTTTACATGAGATCTGGCTGTTTAAGAGTGTCTGACATCTCACCGTTCTCTTTCTTGCCCCCTCTCTCTTGTTGCTTCTCTTGCCATGTGATGCTCTGGCTCTCCCTTCACCTTCTGCCATGATTGTAAGCTTCCTGAGTCTCTCATCAGAAGTTGAGGATATGTTGGTGCCATGCTTGTACAGCCTGCAGAACCGTGAGTCAAAATAAACCTCATTTCTTCATAAATCACTCAGCCTCAGATATTGCCCTATAGCAATGCAAATAAACCAATACAGAATACTAATGTGTATTGGATTTCTTTTAGTGGTAATAAAAATGTTCTGAAATTAGATACTGGTAATAGAAGTGCAACCTTGTAAATATACTAAACACTACTGAATTGTATACATTAAAGTGAATTCTATAGTATGTGAATAATATCTCAATAAAATAGAGATACCACTATTGGAATAACTAGTATAAAATCTGTAATAACATATGTTGATAAAGATGTGGAGAACTGGATCGCCTATACATTACTGTTGGGAATATAAAATGCTCAATTCTGGGAAATTATTTGGTGCTTTCTTATAAAAGTGAATATATGCCAACTATATGACCCAACAATTGAACTCTGGGGCATTTATTTTGAAGACAAGAAAACTTTTTTCTCCACAAAAACCTGTACGCATATGTTTAGAGCAGCTCAATTCCTAAGAACCCCAAACTGAAAACAACACAGATTGCTTTCATAAGTGAATGTTTTAAAAAAAAACAAAAAAACTATGGTACACTTGCCATGGAATACTATGCATCAATAAAAAGGAATTAACTATTGATATACCCAGCTTGGTTGAATCTCAAGGGTACTATGCTGAGTGAAAAAGTCAAATTCCTAGCGTTGCATACTGATATAGTTTGGCTTTGTGTCCCCACCCAAATCTCACCTTGAATTGTAATAATCCCCATGTGTCAAGGGTGGGACCAGGTGGAGATAATTAAATCATGAAGGTGGTTTTCCCCCATGCTGTTCTCATGATAGTGAGTGAGTTATCACACAATCTGATGGTTTTGTAAAGGGCTTCCCTCTTTGCTCGGCACTCATTCTCGCTCCTGCTGCCTTGTGAAGAGGTGCCTTCCACCATGATTGTAAGATTCCTGAGCCCTCCCCAGCCATGCAAAACTGTGAGTCAATTACACCTCTTTCTTTTACATATTACCCAGTCTTAGGTATGTCGTTATAGTAGCATGAAAATGGACTAATGCACATTTTGTATAATTCCATTTATATAATACATTTGAAATGTCAAATTTACAGAGATGGTGAAGAGATTTGTTGCTGCCAAGTGTCAGGGACAGGGACAGGAAGCAAAAGAAATGGATGTAATTATGGTTATAAAAGGTCAACACTTGGGGAATCTTTGCAGTGATGGAACTGTTTTATATCTTGACTATGGTGGTGAATTTGCAAGCCTATGGGTGATAAAATTGCTTAGAACTAAATAGATACACATTCACAAATGAATACTATACATATATAACTAGATAACTTTGAATTAGATTAGTGGATTACACTAACACCACTTTGCTGGTTGTAATATTGTACCAGCTTTGAAAGATGTTATCATTAGGGAAATCTGGATAAGGAATACATGTGCTCACACAACTGCATATGAATCTACAACTATCTCAAATTTTAAAAATTGTAGAAAAATTATGCATAACTTAAGGGTTGAAGAGATTCCTAAGCAAGTCAGGGAATCTACAATTCACTAGAGAAAAAAAATGACAAATTCAACCCCATAAAATTAATAATTTTAAATGACAAAAGATCCAACAAATGTTTAAAAATATACAAAGGGTATCAATTATCCATTCACAGAATAACGATTTCAAAATTCCCAGGAAGCATATGAAAAGGTGCTCATCCTCACTAATAGAGGAATACAAAGCTAAACTCAGATGTTCTTTCTAACCCTTATTATTGGTAAAAAGTTTCAAGTGTGATAATATTTAGCTCTGAAGGTAAGGTGGGGCTTGGTGAAAATGAGTATTGTTACATCTTTGTGTATGTATATGTAAAATAATCTGGCAATGTTAAATGCTAGAACTATAAATGTTCTTCCATCTAGCAACCCTATGACTTGAAATTTATCAAAAAAAATGAAGAATGTTTATTGCAACATTGTGAGTAATGACAAAAACAAAAAAGGTAGAAACAAAGTGAATGTTAATAAATGGGAAATGATTAAATTAAATTGAGGAGTTTTTGTGGCTATTGAAAAGAATAAATACTCTCATACGTTGACTTTGAGGAATTGCTAAGAGAGCAAAACAAGTCATGGACACAGCCTAGGTTATTATTATATGTTATATATATATTATATATTATGTATATATTATTATATATACATATATAATATGTATACATATATACATATATAATAATAAGTCATGGACACAGCTTAGGTTATATACATATATATATATAGTGACTATTAAAAAGAATGAACACTCTTATCAGTTGACTTTAAGGAAATTCTAAGAAAGCAAAGCAAGTCATGGACACAGCTCAGGTTATAATATTGGTAACCTGGGACTTCCTGAAGACAGGAAGCAGTAGCAGAACATTTGTGATTTATTGGATCATAGACCAAATGAAAAACTTTAATTAGAGACCAACTCTGGCTTGCAGGAGTTGGTTTAGAAACAGATACTCATATTCCTAATTTTCTGAAAAACGGTTCTCATCCCCAGATCATTATAAGGCCTAATTTTTAGCATATTTATAAGACATGCCATTCTGCTGGTGTTTTACTTCCTGTGGCAGATTTGGGAAAATCCATTCACTAGCTGTGTGGCTCTGGGCTAGATACTTAAATAACCTCTCCCTCATGTATAAAATACGGACAATAACAGTACCTATCTCGTAAGGTTGTTCTGAAGATTAAGTGAGTCAATATGTGCAACATGCTTAGAATTGTGCCTGACACAAAGTAAGCACTAAATATTGATGTTATTATTTCCACCCAGATTATTAAAATAGGCTCCTTCCTTTTGAAAGAAAACCTCTCCTTTCAGTCTCTCGTCATATCTGGTAGGGTTTATGTAATGAGGATAATATTATTAAGGGGAAAGAGAGCAGCAATTACAGATGCCAGGGGAGACCCTGGACCCCTAGGCCAAAGACCTGCTTGGTTACTATTCTTTGTCTGATTGTCTATTTAATGGATATTCCTTCCCTTCTATTTCTTGCTTTGAGGAGTGTTTTATGGGATTTATAATGTGTAGTGTGTAATAGGAGAAAGAACGTGTCCTGACAGTGAAGGATCAAGGGGTCTAGTTCCAATTCAACAAACATATGGACTGATAAAGAGAAAGATAGCACAAATTACCTATAACATACGCTGTAAAGCAGATAGGAAATTGGGAGTTTAGGAAAGTCTAGCGAAAGTGAAGTCTACAGCTTTAAAAATTTTCCCCATGTTGCTGATCTCCTAGGCAACCATAACCCCCACACTCTGGGATGTATTATAAGATTAGTATGGTGGTTTCAATGATGGAATTAGGAAAAGTTCTTGTGATGCAAGTCTGACTATTCTTGGGTGGTCTATGAAGGCAAGTTTGCTCTTTGAATGTGTACAGGGACTAACATTTCCTCTCTCTTTTTATTCATCTTAGTTTTTCCCCTTACCAATATCCTGATATAGGGACTTAAAGTATAACAGATAAAAACAAATTTCTTAGCCTTCGATTTTTTTTTAATTCTGTTTTCTACAGATATCTGAAGTGCTCTAGAACGGAAGTCTCTATTATTCATTCTAGACAGTGTTAAGTATTGCCTTTGTTAAAATTTTTAATGATTCAATAAATAAAGCATTATTTTATTACTGTTTAATTTATCTTTTAAAAATTACTTCTGAGATTAAGCATTTTCTTCCACTGTTTATTATCTATTTGGTTGTCTTTTTAATTGAAATGCCTACTTTTATCCTTAGTCTATTTTTCTATTGGAGTTTTCATAGTCTAAGAAAATTTACCTCCTCCACATTAAATTAACATGTCTTTGTTGTTGAGAATTTGAAAAGTTCACCAATGCAGAATTTAGAGTAAAAAATATGATCATTCATTATTGTTATTTTGGTGGATTTCGATGGTGTTTTTCCAATATAATTTTCTCTATTGACATGTAGTTCAGATAATTACACATACATGCACCCACATACATTATGAAATGGTGGCAATATTTTATAGATTTGTATGGGATGTTTTGAATTAATGAGCATTTTTTCATCTCATAAAAAATTGTTCCAGAACATGCCTCAACATAATAAAAGCCATACATATATGGCAAACTGACAGCCAACATAATACTGACTAGGGAAAATTTGAAAGAATTCCCCCTCAGCACTGCAACATAACAAGGATGACCACTTTCACCACTTCTACTTAACATAGTACTAGAAGTCCTAGCCGGAGCAATCAAACAAGAGAAAGAAATAAAGGGCATCCAAATAGGAAGGGAAGAAATCAAACGATCTCTGTTTCCTGATAATATTATTGTTTACCTAGAAAATCCTAAAGACTACTCCAAAAGACATTTATATTTTATAAAAGAATTCAATAAAATCGCCGGGCGCGGTGGCTCACGCCTGTAATCCCAGCACTTTGGGAGGCCGAGGCGGGTGGATCACGAGGTCAAGAGATCGAGATCATCCTGGTCAACATGGTGAAACCCCGTCTCTACTAAAAATACAAAAAAATTAGCTGGGCATGGTGGCACGTGCCTGTAGTCCCAGCTACTCGGGAGGCTGAGGCAGGAGAATTGCTTGAACCCAGGAGGCGGAGGTTGCAGTGAGCCGAGATCGCGCCATTGCACTCCAGCCTGGGTAACAAGAGCGAAACTCCGTCT
>PVKV010001587.1:0-14175 GCA_004027835.1 Alouatta palliata | reverse complement strand
TCAATAAAATCTCATGTTATGAAATCAACATACACAAATCTGTAGCACTGCTATGCACCAACAACGATCAAGCTGAGAATCAAATGAAGAACTAAATCCTTTTCATAACAGCTGCAAAAAAAGTATCTAGGAATATACTTAACCAAGGAGGTGAAAGATCTCTACAAGGACAACTATTATAAAAAACACTAATGAAAGAAATTATAGATGACACAAACAAATGAAAATACATCTAACACTCATGTCTCATGAAGTGAAAGAATCAATATTGTAAAAATGACCATACTGCCCAAAGCAATTTACAGATTAAATGCAGTATCTATCAACATACCAACATTATTATTCACAGAATTAGAAAAAAATATCGTAAAATGTATATGGAATCAGAAAAAAGCACAAATAACTAAAACAATCCTAAGCAAAAAAATCAAATCTGGAGGCATTACATTACTTGATTTTAGTTATATTAAAGGTTAGAGTAACCAAAATAGCGATGGAACAGAAAAGAACTTAAAAATAAATCTAAATACTTGCAATCAGATGATCTTCAACAAAGCATACAAAAACATAAATTGAGGAAACTGCACCCTATTAAATAAATGGTGCTCTGAAAACTGGATAACCAAGTGCAGAAAAATGAAACTAAATCCCTATATCTGACCATATACAAAAATTTAATAAAGATATATTAAACATGTAAATATAAGACCTGAAGCCATTAAAATTCCAGAAGAAAACCTAGGAAAAACTTTTTTGAATAATTGCCTAGGCAAAAAATTTATGATTAAGACCTCAAAAGCAAGAGTATCCAAGATGGCTGACTGGAAACAGCTGTGGTACGTGGCCCTCAGGGAAAGGAATAAAAGAAGCAAGTGAATTTGACACCTTTAACTGATATATCCGGGTTCTTGCTTTGGGACTGGCTAGGCAAACAGCTCGGCCCATGGATAGCAAAGAGAAGCAGGGTGGGGTCACAGTCCACCCGGGAGCATCATGGAGCCAAGGGAACCCTCAACAACAGCCAAGGGAAGTGGTGAGTAATTGAGCGATCCTTCCCAAGAAACCACACTTCTCCCATGGATCTTTGCAACCCACAGATCAGGAGATCCCCTTGTGAACCCACACAACAAAAGCTTTGGGTACAATACATGGAGCTGTGCAGAGTCTTGGCACAGTGGCCTCTCAGGTACACACAGAGACCCCAAACGTCAGCATACCCAAGCCCCAGGTTCCATGGCAATGCATAAGATCCATCCATGCACGTTCCCAGGAAGGGATCTGAGTCTAAGGAGCCAAGTGACATTGTTCCGTGGCCACCTCATGAGTTGAGACTCACTGGCTTGGAATTCCAGCCAGCTGGTGGCAGCAGGGTGGAGTCTGACTGAGTCGAGACCAAGTTCATGGGGGGAAGGGCAGCTGCCATCTCTGCACTTTAGTAGATTCAGTTGTTTCAGCCCACCAGCTTTGAAGAGTACAGGCAGTCTGGACAAAAAGGTATCCCCCAGCATAACACAGTGGCCTTGCCAGATCATGGCCAGACTTCTTCTTTAAGCAGGACCCTGATCCATCCCTACTTACTCGGGGAGGCCTCCCTGCAGTGGCTTCAGCCACTCCAGCAAGGGTTCTACAGACAGGGCTCTGAGCTCTGGTGGGAAGGGGCAGCCAGCACCTTTGTGGTTCGGTAGACTCAGCCATTTCAGCCTGCCAGCTTTGGAGAATACACATGGTCTGGATGAGGAATGGTCCTATCCAGTGCAATGCACCTGCTCTACCACAGGGAAGAGAGACAGCTTCTTTGGAGGGATTCCTGATTTTGTTCCTCCTGACTGGATAAGACCTCCCAGCAGGAGTCTCCAGCACCTTCTACAAGAGAGTTCAGTCCAGCCACAGGTCAGTTCTCCTCTGGGTTTGAGCTGCTAGAAGAAGTAGGCTGCTATCTTTGCTTTTATCTTTCCTTCAGTGGTGATAGCAAGCTGTTATGTTTGCTTTCACTGAGGATACCTCAGAGTATGAGAAAAACTGAGGCAAGTAGGGTCTGGAGCAGACCAAAAGCAAACCACAGAAGGCCTACGGAAGAAGGGCCTTACTGCTAAAAGAAATCCCAACAAGCAGAAAACAACAACAACATTAACAAAAAAGGCCACACGAAAACTTCATTCAAAGGGGTCAGCAACCACAAGGATCAAAGTTAGATAAGCCCACAAATATGAGAATCAATGCAAAAATGCTGAAAATGCAAAAAGCCAGAGTGCCTCTTCTCCAGATGACTGCAACTCCTCTCTAGCAAGGGCACAGAACTGGGCTGAGGCTGAGATGGCTGGATTGAAAGAAGCAGGCTTTGGAAAGTGAGTAATAATGAACTTTGCTGAGCTAAAGGAGCATGTCACAATCCAATGCAAAGAAGCTAAGAATCATAATAAAACAACACTGGAATGGACAGTCAGAATAGCCAGTTTAGAGAGGACCATAACTGACCTGGTGGAGATGAAAAACACATCACAAGAACTTCACAATGCAATCACAAGTATTAGTAGCAGAATAGACCAAGTGAAGAAAAGAAGCTCAGAGCTTGAAGACTATATTTTTGAAATAAGACAGGCAAACAAGAATACAGAAAAAATTAAAAAGAATGAAAAAATCCTTCAAGAATTATGGAATTATGTTAAGAGAGTGAACCTGCAACTGGAGTGCCTAAAACAGACGGGGGAGAATGAAACCAAATGAAAAACATGCTTCAGGATATTATCCAGGAGAACTTCCCCAACCTAGCAAGACAGACCAACATTCAAATTCAGGAAATGCAGAGAACACCACTAAGATACTCCATAAGAAGATCAACTGCAAGCCACATAATAATCAGATTCTCCAAAGTCGAAATGAAAGAAAAAAAAAAAAACCTTAAAAGCAGCCAGAGAGAAAGGCCAGGTCACCTAAAAAGGGAAATCTATCAGACTAAGAGCAGACCTCCCAGTGGAAACAGTACAAGCCAGAAGTGGGAGCTAATATTCAACATTCTTAAAGAAAAGAATTTTCAACCCAGAATTTGACATTCTGCCAAAGTAAGCTTCATAAGCAAAGGAGAAATAAGATTCTTTCCAGACAAGCAAATGCTGAGGGAATTTGTCACTACCAGGCCGGCCTTGCAAGTGCTCCTGAATGAAGCATTAAATATGGAAAGAAAAAACCATTACCAGCCACAACATAAGCATGCTGAAGTACACAGATCAGTGATACTATGAAGGAACCACGTAGACAAGTCTGCAAAATAACCAGCTAGCGTAATGATGACAGGATTAAATTAAGACATAACAATACTAACATTAAATGTAAATGGGCTAAATGCCCCAATAAAAAGTCACAGAATGGCAAGCTGAATAAAGACACACATAAGCTCAAAATAAAGGGATGGAAAAAAATTTACCAAGCAAATGAAAAACAGAAAAAAGTGGGGTCCACAATGCTAGTTTCTGACAAAAGACATTAAACCAAAAACAACAAAGAAAAGGATTTATAATGGTAAAGGGTTCAATTCAACAAGATGAGCTAACATTCCTAAATATGTATGTAATCAATACATGAGCACTCAGATGAATAAACCAAGTTCTTAGAGACCTATAAAGATACTTAGATCCCCACAAAATAATAGTGGGAGACATCAACACCCCACTGTCAATATGAGACAGATCATCATGACAGAAAATTAACAAAAACATTCAGAACCTGAACTCAGCTCTGGATCAAGTGGATCTGATAAATATCTACAGAACTCTCCACCCAAAAACAACAGAATACATATTCTTCTCGTCACCATGTGACACTAATTCTAAAATCGGCCACATAATTAGAAGTAAAGCTCTCCTCAGCAAATGCAAAATAATGGAAATTATAACAAACCATTTCTCAGACCACAGAACAATCAAATTAGAACTCAAGATTAAGAAACTCACTCAAAACCACAAAACTACATGGAAATTGAGCAACCTGCTTCTGATTGACTCCTGGGTAAAAAAGTTAAGGCAGAAATCACAAAGTTCTTTGAAACCAATTAAAACAAAGAGACAATGTACCAGAATCTCTGGAATGCAGCTAATGCAGTGTTAAAAAGGAAATTTATAGCACTAAATGCCCACATCAAAAACCTAGAAAGATCTCAAGTTAACAGCCTGACATATCTGAAAGAAATAGAGAATCTAAAGCAAACACACCCCAAAACAAGCAAAAGAGAAGAAATAACCAAGATCAGAGTAGAACTGAAAAAGATAGAGACATAAAAACCCCTTCAAAATATCAACAAATACAGGAGTTGTTTTGTAAAAATGAATAAAATAGATAGACCACTAGCTGGACTAATAAAGAAGAAAGGAGAGAAGAATCAAACAAAAACTATCAGAAACAATAAGGAGTTTATCACCACTGACCCCATAGAAATACAAACAACTAACAGAAAATACTATTAAAACCTCTATGCATATAAATGAGAAAATCTAGAAAAAACATGGTTAAATTCCTGGAATCATACACCCTCCCAAGACTGAATCAGAGATAAATTGAATCTCTGAATAGACCGATAACTAGTTGTGCAAGTGAGGCAGTAATAAATAGCCTACCAATCAAAAAGTAAAAAATAAAAAAAGCCCAGGACCAACAGATTCATAGCTGAAGTCTACCTGAGGTACAAACAAGAGCTGGTACCATTTGTACTGAAACTATTTTGAAAAATTGAGAAGGAGGAACAACTTCCTAACTCATTCTATGAGGCCTGTTATGAAAACTTGGAATAGATACAACAAGAAAAGGAAACTTCAGGTCAATATCCTTGATGCATATCAATACAGAAATCCTCAATAAAATACTGGCAAACTGAATCTAGCAGCACATCAAGAAGCTTATCCACAACTATCATGTCAGCTTCATCCTGGTATGCAAGGCTGGTTCAACATACACAAATCAATAAGAATAATTCATCACATAAGTGGAACTAAAGACAAAAACCACATGATTATCTCAACAAATGCAAAAAAAAAAAAACTTTCAATAAAATTCAACTTCCTTTCATGTTGAAAACTCTCAATAAACTAGGTATTGAGGAAAACATACCTCAAAATAATAAAAGCTATTTATGACAAACCCACAGCCAATATCATACTGAATGGGCAAAAGCAGGAAGCATTCTCCTTGAAAACCAGTACAAAACAAGGATGTCCTCTCTCACCACTCCTATTCAACATAGTATTGGAAGTTCTGGCCAAAGCAATCAGGGAAGAGAAAAGAATACAAGATATTCAAATAAAAGAGAAAGTCAAATCACCTCTGTTTGCAGATGACATAATCCTGTATCTAGAAAAATCCACCATCTCAGTCCAAAAGCTTTTTAAGTTGATAAGCATCTTCAGGATATAAAATCAATGAGCAAAAATCGCTAGCATTCCTATATATCAACAATAGGCAAGCAGACAGCCAATTCATAAATGGACTCTCATTCAGAATTGCTACAAAAAGAATAAAATACCAAGGAATATATCTGACAATTAAAGTGAAGGACCTCTTCAAGAACTACAAACCACTACTCAAATAAGTCATAGAGGACACAAACAAATAGAAAACATTCCATGCTCATGAGTAGGAAGAATATCATGAAAATGACCATACTATCCAAACTAATTTATAGATTCAATGCTATTCCCATTAAGTTACCACTGATATTCTTAACAGAATTAGAAAAAACTATTTTAAAATTTATATGGAACCAAAAAAGAGCCTGAATAGCCAAAACAATTCTAAGCAAAAAGAACAAAGCTGGAGGCATCATGCTACATGACTTCAAACTGTTCTACAAGGCTACAGTAATCAAAACAGCATAGTACTGGTACGAGAATAGACAGACTAATGGAACAGAATGGAGAACTCAGAAATAAGACCACACACCTACAACCATCTGATCTTCGACAAACCTGACAAAATCAATGGGGAAGTTATTCCCAATATAAATGGTACTGGGAGAACTGGCTAGCTATATGCAGAAAATTTAAACTGGACCCCTTCCTTATATCATATACAAAAATTAACTCAAGATGAATTGAAGACTTATATGTAAAACAAAACTATAAAAACTCTAGAAGAAAATCTAGGTAATACCATTCAGGACATAGGCACAAAGAAAGATTTCATAATAAAATGCCAAAAGCAATTGCAACAAAAGCAAAAATTGGCAAATGAAATCTAATTAAACTAAAGAACTTCCACACAGCAAAAGAAACTGTCATCAGAGAGAACAGACAGCCTACAGAATAGGAGAAAAATTTTTTGCAATCTATGCATCTGACAAAGGTCTAATATCCAGAGTCTACAAGAAACTTAAACAAATTTACAAAAAAAAAAAAAAAACAAAAACATTAAAACGTGGGGAAAGGGCATGAACAGACAGCTCTCAAAGGAAGACATACATGTGCCCAAGAAACACGGAAAAAAGCTCAGCATTCTTTCATTAGAGAAATGCAAATCAAAACCACAATGAGATACCATGTCATGCCAGTAAGAATGGTGATTATTAAAAAGTCAAAAGCAACAGATGCTGGTGAGGTTTTGGAAAAAAAGGAGCACATTTACACTGTTGATGGGAGTGTAAATTAGTTCAACCACTGGGGAAGACAGTGTGGCAATTCATCAAAGACCTACAGACCATTTGACCCAGCAATATCATTACTAGGTATATACCCAAATGAACATAAATCATTCTCTTATGAAGATACATGCACATATGTTCATTGCAGCACTATTCACAATAGTAAAGACATGGAATCAACCCCAATGCCCATCAATGATAGACTGGATAAAGGAAATGTGTTACATATATAAATCATGGAATACTATGCATCCATAAAAAAGAAGGAGATCATGTGCTTTGTAGTGACATGGATGGAGTTGGAAGCCACTATTCCCAGCAAACTAATCCAAGAACAGAAAATCAAGCACTTCATGTTTTCACTTATAAGTGGGAGCTGAGTGATGAGAACACATGGACACATGAGTGGGGGGGAAATACACATCTCGTCTGTCAGAGGGTGTGTGGAGGGAAGGAGAGCACCAGGAAGAATAGCTAATGGATGCTGGGCTTAATACCTGGGTTATAGGCTGATCTTTGCAGCAAACCACTGTGGCACACGTTTACCTATGTAACAAACCTGCATATATGGCATGTGTACACCTGAACTTAAAATAAAAGTTGAAGATAAAAAGAAAAGAGAGGCCGGGCGCAGTAGCTCATGCCTGTAATCCCAGCACTTTGGGAGGCCGAGGCAGGTGGATCACACTTGCACATGTATGTTTATCACAGCACAAATCAAAATTGCAAACATGTGGAACCAACCTAAGTGCCCATTAACTGATAAGTGAATAAAGAAAATGTGACACACACACACACACACACACACACACACACCATGGAATACTACTCAACCACAAAAAATAATAAAATAATGTCTTTTGCAGCAACATGGATGGAGCTGGAGGTGATTATTCTGAGTGAAATAACTCAGGAATAGAAAGCCAAATACCTTATGTTCTTATAAGTGGATATTAAGCTATGGGTATGCAAAGGCAGCCAGAGTAGTATAATGGACACTGGAGACTCAGAAGCAGAGAGTGTCGGAAGAGGTGGGGAATAAAAAACTACATATTGGGTACAATGTACACTACTCAGGTGTTGGGTACAATGGACACTACTCAGGTGTTGGGTACATTAAAATCAGACTTCACCACTATACAATTTATATATGTAACCAAAAACCACTTGAGCCCCAAAAGCTATTGAAATAATATATATTTATATATAATGAAATTCAAAAATTCTTCCAGAATGGTATTTCTAAACGTTGTCAAATAATTCACCTGCCAAAGATCCATATATTACCATTAATTTACTCACTCTCTTATCACACATTTAGCTCTTCACATTTTATTATCATTAGTAAAGTACAGTGACTATCATCTTTGTACGTGATTATTTGGGAATGTACTTTAGTTCGTAAGATTAACTATACAATAAGGATATCAATTTTGTATCATGTATATTGCAAAGTTTTCCAACTTTATTATAGTTTTTAAAATAAAAATTACTAAAAAGGTAATATATTTCATGTATCAAAAACCAAATAGAAGAGGTATAAAGTATCTCTTCCAACTTAATCTCCCATCTACCCCATTCCCACCTTCTCCACGCACATAGTTAACTATTGTTATTTATTTCTTCTGTAAACTTTGTGTGTATTTACATAAGGAGATGGCCCCACCCATTTTGTCATACAACTTGTAGCATACAACATATACTTTTTATTTAAGTTACTTAAATACATCTTACTGGTCTTTCCATGTCAGTACATAGAACATGTTCTCATTCCTTTTTATAGCTTATTTGCAAGGTTGTACCATAAATTATTTACTGTGTCATTCTAATGATAGATATTAAGGTTCTGCTTTTACAAACAATGCTGCAGTGAACAACCTGGCACATATGTTTTTAAAAATATGTGTAAATACCGGCATATCTGTGGGATAAATATCCAGAGGTTGATTTATTGTGTTAGAGCTTTATGCATTCATAATTTGATAGATTCCCTAAATTACCTTCAACAGGTGTGCCAAATTATACTGTCACCAACAATGTGTAAAAATTTCTCATAGCCTTGCTAACAGTATTTTATCAAATTTTGGCTGATTTTTTGTCATTACAATTGGTGAAAAAAAATAGTCACATATCTTTTATTTTTATTAACGGGTTTCCAGTTTAAAATGGTCTTTAATAAGCAGTACTTGATGCTGCCTCTCCTAGCTTCTGACTAATATACCAAAGAAGATGCAAAGAGGAGAAAAGCTTGCAGCAACTCTAAAAAGTAAGACTAAGACTGAGAAGGAAACCATTGTCAGAATATGTGAAACATTACCATAAATTCTAAAGTGAGTGATGTAGTTAGTGCCCAATTATTGAATACGATGTAGGAAAGTTTTTTTCTGTTTGTGCGTACACACACACACACACACACACACACACACTTCACTCATTTTTCCCTTGGGACTCTTCACAATGATCCTGTATGTCAAATTATGAGCTATATTTGACAATTGAAAAAACTCTGTCTTGGAAAACTGAAGAGACTTACTTGTTTAAGCCCATATAATAAGAGCCACAGCTGAGGTTCAAACACAGGCCTGCCAGACTCTAATCTATAATAAAACTCTTCAATATTTCACATGCTTTATCCCTCTCACACTTTGATTCCTGGCTCAGGAACAGAAAAATTATACCAGTCAGAAAATTTGCCATCTCCCTCAAACTTTATTAGCACCAATTTCTGAGGTAGTTCAAAATACCTTTCCTTTTTCTATTCCTTCCGACTGTTAGTATCTTCCTTTCCATATCGATAAAGAAACTAGAACTTGGAAACTCAAAGTGTATGTGCAAGATAGGGGGAAAGATGTAGAAGTGACATTAGGGCTGCAGCTGGTAGCCCATTGCATTCTGGCAAGTGGAGAAGAAAACCCAATATAATAATAACGATTAATACAGATTGAGCTTTTACAGTGGTCAGGGACTTCGCTAAGTGTTTTCCAGGCATTAGCTCATTATAACAGCTTCTTGGGATAGGTACTATTATTATCCCTTCATTCTAGAGGAGAAAATGGAAGCTTGAATAAGTTAAATTACTCACGGATGTTTGTAAAAAAGATCTTTTCTCTGGGAGTCAGGAGTATTCTGTGATACTGCTACTAGTTTACTTTACAGTTTTGTATAAGTGGCTGTCCCTTTTCCTGCTTCAGTGTCTGAACCTGAAATTGTTTTTGTTTTTTGTTTTTTTTTTTTTTATGTTGTTTCTGAGACTCTAAGGTTATTAGGGGTGGAATTTGGAATGGTGTTTAAGCACGAATAGGACTAGAAGGGAACACAAAATGTATTTGCTCAAGACATTAGTCTCAGCTGTACCTCCATATGTCTTTGCCCTGCTTCACCCCTTCTCACTTGTTCTCCGGCTCATGGCACTCATTCTCTTCCCTAGTTGCAGATTTCAGTTAAGCCCAATAGGAACTTGACACACTTAGAAAATGGAGGAAAATCCAAGGGAATGATACTTTTGGGACCAATGTGTGAGCTTTTTTAGGCTCCTGCCACCTGTCACAATTTAAGAGATGTGGAGAGCCACTCATGACTGTCAGAGGTTGTGTCAAGGAAACAATAATTTTTAATTACCATGAGGTTTTGGTTTCCTCTTCTGGTGTCTACTTAAATGTGTACCATATGTCCTGTAGGTATTTCAATTTCCTGGTGGCAGCATTTCTGCCACAGACATAAGTCTGTTTTCCTGTGGTTACTTAAGACCTTTATTAATGCACTCTGAGCTTCTCTCATGTTTTGGCTCCTCAGGAAGTCAGGCCATAGTGTTCAAGATATGGGGAAGGTACAAGGTCAAGAGAGAAATATTTGGCAGCTTTGGGAATTTTCTGTTTCCACTGTTAAGGTATGGCCTGAATAAGAGCTGTAGAAGAGTCATCTGTGGCTGACTTCTTTGAGGCCCCAAAGAGCTCTGGCCTGGGCTTCAAGGAATCTGAGACCTAGAGTATGCTCAGCCATTAACTCCCTGGATGACCGTGGGCAGACAACTTCACTTCCCTGAATCTTTGTTTCCTCAAACTTCTTCCAGCTCAAGTATTCTATAATTCATGAAAGCTTAACGGTACTGGAAATTCTTCTGCTCAGGATGATAATGATTTAAGCAGAGAAATGAACGGGCTGGGTAAAGTGTGACCTGCCAAGGGTACATAAAATATTTTTCCAATTAAATGCGCATTTCCTAAGTCAGTTCCCAATTAGTAGAGCCGGTGTGTGTCAGCCTTGTGATGGGGTTGCATAAATAGGAATTTAGAATCCAGGAACAAAGTGGGGCAAATAGGCCCACTCTGCTTCTTATCTGACATAGCAAAAAAGGAGTATGGTACTCAGAGCTAAGCATCACATTTTAGAGAGGATACAGTGAGGCTGAAGCTATTTCAGGGCCGTGGCTAAGGTGATGAGGGAACTCTGAACTATGCCATGTGAGGAAGAGCCGAATGGCCTGGTGATAAGTAACCAAGAGAAGACCTCCAGCAACATCTTGGTCCCTGTTTTTGGCTCCTATGGGAAAGAGAGTGTATTAGTTTGTTTTCTGTTGTGTATCAAAGAATGCCTGAAACTGGATAATTTATAAAGAAATGGAATGTATACAGTTATAGAGGCTGAGAAGTACAAGGCTGGAGGCTATATCTAGTGAGGGCCTTCTTGCTGGTGGGGACTCTCTGCAATGTCCTGAGATAACATGAATAAAAAGCACAAGAACCCCCAGAAAAACATCACATGGTGAGAGAGCTGAGTGTCCTTGCTCAAGTCTTTCTTCCTCTTCTTATAAAGCTACCAGTTCCACTGCCACAATGATCCATTAATCCATTAATCCATGAATGGATTAATCTATTCATGAGGACAGAACCCTCATGACCCAAACACATCTTAAAGGCCCTGCCTTTCCATACAGCCACATTGAAGATTAAGGTTATAACAGATAAAATTTGGAGGACACATTTAAACCATAACAGAGGTGTGTTGTGGAGTAAATGGGGTGACTTAAAACCTGACTTGATAGCTGTACTGCAGGTTCAGTATATAGATGCTACCAAGGGACAGATTTCACAGCAAAAGTCTGGGAAAAATTTTAAGGTAAAATGAAAGTTTTCTGCAGAATGAGATTATTATAGAACTATAAAAGAGAAAATAATCTGAATTTTAGCTGGAGGAAATTTTGGACAAAAGCCTGGATCTGTCTAAGGGCATGGTCCTTTCACTGTTTGACCTCTAGAGAGAAATACAAGTTAATCTGTACAAATTTTGGGTGTACCAGGTAGCAGATGAGAGTGATGTGACAAAGTGAGCTACTTAAGCATGTGTGGGAGTGCTAATGTGTCTCTCTATTAAGTATGTGTGAAAGCCCTAATGAAACTTCAGTAAATACTCCTGAGACTTCATTGGGAGGATAGAGCTGGAGGTCTTGAAATATTGCCTGGGAGTGAAATAAGAGAGATATTACATTTTCAGAGACCTCTCCAAAATTCCAATTATATAAACTTCCATGTTTAACTTACTGGTTTAATTAATCTCCACATTTCAAATATCATTAAATCTGGAATAGAGCAAGGCATGTCACCTCACAGTTAGTACAAAAGTGCCTATCAAATCACATCAAATAGAAAATCCTAAATGATTGTGTCTCAGTTATGTTCAGCATTGTTATGACATACCATAATCCCTCAGGCCACTTAGATAGTTCTTTCACCAGAAATACGTATCAGAAGCATGTCCTTGTGGATCTTATTTAGTGTGGTTGCCACTAGTTTTGTTTCCAACACATAAACCTATGTGTGGCTTTTCCAGCTTACATGAATAGAATACTTACTGACATATTGCAGATCTCCTTGACTTCTATTGCAAGGCCTTCTTGGGAGACCCTGGAGTTTTTAGCCAAGCTGTTCTACATGGAGACCTGGGTTTTGCCCATGATCACCTCAGTTTACCTCTAAGCAGGACAGAATGATCACAGTTACAACATAGGAAATATCCTGGGGAAGGAACACATTTCTAGGCCCTGGGACTCAGGATACTGAGATAGACTCTTCACTCAGATGATTAAAACATGGGAGATGGCAAACTTGACAGGCTGAAATAAGGCAATCTACTTTGTTTGGTATGACCTCATTCTACATCTGTTAAACTTCTTTAGGCTGCAGTGATCAAATTTACAGTCATTGACTTGGCCTATATTAGACAGTTCAGGCTGCTCTAACAAAACAAACTGGGTGGCTTATAAGAAAGAAACATTTATTTCTCCATAGAAGTCTGGAGGCTGTAAGTCCAAGATCAGTGTTTTGGTGAAGATCCTTCTCCAGGTTGCAGACTGCTGACTTCTCATTGTATACTCACATGGTTGAAAAAGAGCTAGCTAGCTCTCTGGCCTCTTGTTATAAAAGGAGTACTCTCATTCACAAAGATGCCACCCTAATGACCTAAATAACCTCCCAAAGACTCCACGTACAAATACCATTACACTGAGAATTAGATTTTAGCATATAACTTTGATGAAATATAAACATTCACTCCAAAACAAAGCCTCACCAAAGTATTGCTGCTGAGTCATCTATAAAAACCTTTGAGTTCAGCTTTCATATTCTTTTTGTAAACTGGGTAGTTATTTGGAATGCCGTAGAGAGCTGTATATTAGTTCTTGCCCAGAGCTATGATGTAAGATGAATCGCCCAAAGTAAAAGGAGAATTCACAATAGAAGCAAGATGCTCAAGTACTTCAAGTTTATGAGCCACATATTTCAGAAGAAAAATTGCAAAAGATGAGAGGGTAATTCCAATACAAAGTAAAGTTTACAACACATCTGATTCAGGAGCCATGCAGCTAAATTCCAAAACTAGTTTAATGATGATGGAGTTCAAGGCAAAGATAAGCTGATCCTAGACTAGAATTAGGCTGATGAATCCGGCTTGTCTTGAATAACAAACCTGAAGGATAGAAAACAAAAAGAAACATACCTGAAGTGATTTAAAGCCAAGAAGTTTATAAAATTATTCATACACACATTCTAATAAACTGAATAGGTGACATTGCCCAGGCAGTGAAAGAGAAGACGAAAAGTATTTATTAGACAAATAAACTCTTTGCTTCTGATATGGTAGTTGGTGCCCACTAGGCCTTGCTTTGGATAGAAATTTAAAAAAGACAAAATTTGGGAATGTTCAAACTGATCAGGCTAGAGAAAGATGTAAGAAACGTTTCAGAGATTCACATAAAGAGAAAAGGTAAATGAAAATCAAATAAAGACAATCATATTTGTTTTCCTGAAAGGACCCAGTCGAAATTTCACAGCTTCTTTTTCAGGCAGAAAATATGGGTGTGCTAGGATGGAAGGGACTTGTCATCATCAATCTAACGGGCTCAACTGGAACAAGTGATTGCATTTTTTTTTTCTCAGATGGTGGGCTACAGAACAAGAATTTATCATTAAACAGACAGGTGGGCCAGTGTTGCTGCTAGTGGAAAGTGCAGCAATATACATGCTACTCCACGATGAGATTGGCCGGTATGCTTTGGCCAA
>PVKV010001586.1:110651-199841 GCA_004027835.1 Alouatta palliata | reverse complement strand
CCCCCACCCTGAGCTCCTCACTGCTCTGTATTTCCATCCCTCCTCTGTGGCCAAAACAAATTACCAGAAACCAGCGCCAGAGGATAACAGGAATTGATTCTTCCACAGCCTGGGCAGGCAGTGCTCCTCCCACGGCTCTGTGGAGGATCCTTCTGGCCAGTTGCAGCTGCTGGTGCCTGCATCAGTCCCATCTCCGCCTGCGCCTTCTCCGTGTGTCTGTGGCATTGCCACGTCTCCCTCATCTTCTTTATAAAGACACCTGTCATTGGTTTAGGGCCCACCCTAACCCCAGGATGAACTTATGTTGAACTCCCTGACTCAATGCACAGACCCTTTTCCCAAATAAAGTCCCATTCGCAGGTACTGGGGTTAGGATGTAGCTTCTGTGGGGGCCACAGCTCAACCCACTATGCTGTCCCTTCTGGGAAGTGGCTGTGGGACCTGAACCAGAGGGTGACAGGGTAGAGGAAGGTGGGTCATTGGGTTTATTTGTAAAGAAGGAGGAAGGTGAGCCGGGATCTGCCACCTGCCTTGCAGAATGGCCCGTGGGACGCACAGCTGCTGTTAGTTCCTAGGTCAGCTACTCAGAGGCTCAGTAATCAGGTAATAAACACGACGTTGAGTAAAGGCACCTCCAGAAAATTGATCATGTTATGGATTTCTTTCTCTCTTTCAAAATGAAAATCGCCTTATTGGTTCCGTTTTAAAATCAGACCATGATATGTGTTCATTGTTAAAATTTTCAGGCGATTCAAAAGGTAAAAAGTGTAAACATCCCCGCAGATTCTACCATGATGCCCGTGCTTGACGCTATGGCCGGTTTCTTTTCTGGACGTGGAAGAACGGGATTCCTCCCGCCTGCTGACTTTCACACCCACTGCCACACCCGGTGCATGCGCAGAGCCACCGCTGGCAGCTGTGCGGGCCCAGTTGTGTGACTGACCTTTTTCTTTTTTCAGACAGAGTCTCACTCTGTCACCCAGGCTGGAGTGCAGTGGCGCAATCTCGGCTCACTGCAACCTCCGCCTCCCGGTTTCAAGTGATTCTCATGCCTCAGCCTCCCCAGTAGCTGGGATTATAGGCACGTGCCACCACACCCAGCTAATTTTTGTATTTTTAGTAGAGACAGGGTTTTACCATGTTGGCCAGGCTGGTCTCGAACTCCTGACCTCAAGTGATCCACCCACCGCAGCCTCCCAAAGTGCTGGGATTATAGACATGAGCCACCGCGCCCAGCCTGCCCTCTCTTGCTTTGGCCTTGTTTCATAGTTTGTCTCTCAGGCTGTCTCCAGTTGTCAATATGGTAAGTGTTCTCTCACAAGGAGTAGCCTCCGTGCCCGGTCACCTGAGGGGCAGTGTGCCCCCTGAGAAGAGTGGCCTCACTGCCATCCCTGGCCTTGGGTGTTACCAGCTGCTCCTGCAGTGGCATCCCAGGCCCCAGCAGCAGGTGTTTTTCCTTTTCAGCTCCTTGCCAAGCCTCTCTCTGCTCCTCTCTGTCTCAGCACGAGGCTAGCGCCTTCATGGAAGGCCAGCTTTGGGCAGTAACCGTGGGGTCTCCTTGCCACAGGCCATGTTCGAGCTGGTGACTTCCGAGGCATCCTACTACAAGAGCCTGAACCTGCTTGTGTCCCACTTCATGGATAACGAGCGGATGAGGAAGATCCTGCACCCGTCCGAGGCGCACATCCTCTTCTCCAATGTCCTGGACGTGCTGGCCGTCAGTGAGCGGTGAGGACAGGGGACAGCCACCTCCCTCAGGGCCCTTCTCCACGCTGGCGGCACGAATGCTCGACACTGGCTTCTCTACTTCCAGATGTTTGGAATTTTCCATAATAAAATATAAATAAATGACCTAAATCCAAATCGCACCGCCCCTCCTGGCAGGGTGGCCAGTCGCAGCCCCCTGCGTCCCTCCCCAGAAGCACCTGTGCCCCCCACGAAGCTCTGCACTGAGCATCCTGCTGGCCCCAGGTTAGACTGAGGCTGAGTCCAGCTCTCTCGTGCATCAAACCCATGGTCAGACAGGTTTAAACCAGGCAGGTCCACGGGAGTCTTGTGACAGGGACTGAGGGTGTCCATGTAAGCTGCTCTTTGTCCTAGCAGAAAGCCCCAGCGTGGCGTGTGCATGGCCCCAGGCCCTGTGCAGGGTGCAGTCCTGGGTTTCCACATCCTCTCCTCCCGAGTGCATTTGCCGTAGCTGGTGGAAGCGGCTACGGGAGCGGGTACTAGGTGAAGCCTGGGCTGAGCTGCAGCGGAGGAAGAGGAGACAGACGTCTGTTCACTGAATCCTGTGAAAAGGAAATGAACCTGGCTGTGTGGCCAGGATGAAAGAGCCCTTGCCCTCCCAAGGGCAGGCCATGGAGTTTTGCAGCCAGAAGCCACGTGGGGCTTAGCTGGGACAGTGCCTGTTGTTCAGACGGGAACCCAAGGCAGGCCCCAGTGCAGCCCCAGTCCTAGCAGTGGGGATCTGATCAACGTCACATGTGGCACCCTGGAAGCAGCTCGCTCTCCGTGGGCCTCCAAGTGGGTCCCTCCACCGCACTCACATCCATCCGTCCGTTTGCAGCCCCCTCACCTCCTTGTGGCAGCCCCGTCTGGTGGATTTGGGAGGCGATGGCTGACTGGGGCCAGAATGGCCTGTGAGATCCCTGGGCTTCTGCCTTGGCACTTTTTTTTTGAGACGGAGTTTCACTCTTGTTGCCCAGGCTGGAGTGCAATGGCGCGATCTCAGTCACGGCAACCTCCACCTTCCAGATTTAAGCTATTCTCCTGTCTCAACCTCCTGGGCAGTTGGGATTACAGGCATCTACCACCACACCCAGCTAATTTTTGTATTTTTAATAGAGACAAGGTTTCACCATGTTGGCCAGGCTAGACTTGAACTCCTGACCTCAGGTGATGCACCCACCTCAGCCTCCCGAAGTGTTGGGATTACAGGCGTGAGCCGCTACACCCAGCCCTGCTGCAGCACCTCTAACTTATGTATGTATTTGTATTTTACTGTGGAAAATTCCAAACATGCAGAGGTAGACACCCATGTGCGCTGGTCACCAGCATCAGCAAAGATCAGCCCAGGGGCCAGTCCCCACCCTCCGGGGGACCTTTCTGAAGCAGATCCCCAGGGTCATCTAATTATCCTCAAACACATCAGCACATGGCTGAAAGATAAGGTCTCGGTGCTACCAGTGCCTTCAGCCCCGTGAAAACACAGTCAGTCATTCTTCAAGATGACCAAATACGCCGCCAGAGCTCAGTGCCCCGCCGACAGTTCTTGTCAGCCCGTACACTCGCCGTGCACACCGGCGTGTCCAAGCCAGGCCCGCACACTGCCCTTGGCGAGACAACTGCTGACCCTACCCCAGCACCCTCCACCCAAGCCGTTGCCCCTTGCAGCTTCCTCCTGGAGCTGGAGCACCGGATGGAGGAGAACATCGTCATCTCCGACGTGTGCGACATCGTGTACCGTTACGCGGCCGACCACTTCTCCGTCTACATCACCTACGTCAGCAACCAGACCTACCAGGAGCGGACCTACAAGCAGCTGCTGTGAGTGTGCCCGGCCAGGGAATCAGGGCCAGGGGGCGACATCCGGGACAGCCACACCAGTGCTGGCCCAAACTCCTTATACAGTGCGCCTCATGGTCCTTCACCTCTGCGTTCCCAAGGTCCACGTGGGCCACAGGAGTCAGCCAGGCTGGTGACAGTATCCCAACCCGGCATGTTCCAGGAGGTTCTGGTGTCACTAGAGAAACATTAGCCCAGCCAGACTCCAAGAGAATGAGCACAGCACCCACTGGACCTCGATCCAGTGGCCGAGCAGAGCTCCATGCAGTTAGAAAAGGGAGCGTGAGGTCAAGTGGCCAATTCAAAGCCCAGGACATCAGAGCCTGGGTTTGCACTAGTGACAAGGGCAGGAACAGGTGGGAAGGAGTCTCGGTGGGGCTCATCCAGCAGCACCTGGGCATTTATTGCTAATCTGCCCACTCTGTAAACTTTCTCTGAGGTTTAGTTGACGAGGTGATTTTCCAGCCAACGCGCCTCTTCTGAATCCTCCGCACTGAGGTTCACTGCTTCAGCGACCGGGGTCAGCCAGGGAGGCCGTGTTGGCTCCCCGCAGAAGTGCTGAGGGACTTTTCCAGTCACGGCGTCTGCACATTGCACTCCACTGGCTTTTCCACCAAGCCATGGGGTTCATGGTGCAGGTTTCAAGCTTGAGTCTTTGGGCGTTTGGATGTTTTAATAGTTGGCGTAGGAAAATTGGAATTGGAGGGAATCAGGATGCTAGTTTTGAGGAGAAACGTTGAGAAGGTCAGCATGCAGCAGGATAAGAACCATTCACAGCGCCCGAGAGCCCGCCCTGCCACGTGAGCGCAGACGCTGAGTGACAGGCAGGGCGCGGGTCCCTGCTGACTTGCATGGGGCCAGGCTCACCTCCAGCTCTCCCAGCCCTCCGTCAGCGTCAGCACTGTGGCCTGGCCCACTGCTGAACCCACCTGTCAGAAATGGCACAGGCTGTCCTGGCGGCGTCTCCAGCTTGTTGCCCGTTGCTGTCACTACGCCGGTTTATCGGTTTACCTTGCCACGGTTTCCCGCTGTAAAATCATCTCATTGTGTGTCTCCCCAACACAACATACTGTGTCGAGTCTTCAAGGCCAGGCACGTGGAGCTACTACTGTGATTTCACTTGTACATGAACAGTCTGTTTTCCTTTTGACCAAAAGAAACCAACGTGTTTCCCGCGCCCGTGGGTCGTCTGGATCCCAGGAGTTTGTGGATGGGGAGGAGGAGTCCCCAGTTCATGCCTCCTGCAGCCCAGAGACCTACTCCACATGTGTGTGTCCCCAGCCAGGAGAAGGCGGCTTTTCGGGAGCTGATCGCGCAGCTAGAGCTGGACCCCAAGTGCAAGGGGCTGCCCTTCTCCTCCTTCCTCATCCTGCCCTTCCAGAGGATCACACGCCTCAAGCTGCTGGTCCAGGTACAGCCTCCTCCCCCTGACCCACGGCCTTTCCTGTGCTCATTCCGGGACCCTGTCGGCTTTCTAGGTCTGTCAGTTCAACAGATACTAACTAAGCTCCTCCCATGTGCACCAAGCACATTTCTGGGCAGTGAGGGTGCAGCCCCTGCTTCCAGGGAGCCCCACGCAGAGGGGAGAGACCAACCCACACACAGCCAGGAAGCCCATGGGGACAGTGAAATGGGCCGGCACCACAGGGGTGGCTGGCTGGCCACTGCCAGTTGCAGGGCTGGGGGCAGGTCAGGAAAGATGAGTGACATGTAAGCTGAGACCTGGCTGACAGGGAGGAGCAGGTGGGGGTGGGTGGAGGAAAGAGCGTTCTCAGCCGAGGGAACCGCTGGTGCAAAGGCCCTGGGACTGCAAGGTTCACGGGCAGAAAGGCCAGCAGCGAGCTCGGGAATGTGATGGGGACGGGGACAGGAGTGGGTGTGGGGATGGAGACAGAGGCAGGACCGGGGCCCGAGGCGTAGGGAAGACATTGGGCCCTGTCCTCAGTGTGGCGGGGGTCCCCTGATTGGACCCACTTTTAAGAGCTGGCCCTGGCTGCTCCGGAGGGTGACGGAAATGGGGAAGGAGTTCCATGGCCAGTAGGGCTGGGTCAGGAAGTGGGGGCTCGGCGGGGATGTCGGGGAATTGAAATCAGCGACTTGCTGAGAGAGAAGAAGTGAGAGTGACTCCTCGGCTTTTACCTTGAGCAGTTTAGGGTGTGCGGCTGTGGCTGAGATGGGGAGCACCTGGGGTGGGGAGGGCTCAGGGTTCAGGGCAGGATGAGCTGAGTTTGAGGGGACTTTGGACAGTTCAGTATTAGGGGTCAGAGTTAAAGGGAGAGGTCGGGCAGGCGCCATTGGCATCAAGGTGGCATTTAATCAAAGAAACCACCAAGGAAGGAGAGAAAGGGCCTGAGACCAAACTCAGGGACGCAGCCAGGACTGGGAAGGAACGGCCGTGAGGGAGGAGGAAACCCACAGAGCTGGAGCCATGGGAGCCTGGGGAGGATGGGGCTTCCGGAAGAGGGAGGCTCCAGCTGGGCGCCGCAAGGCAGGACCGAGACCCCCTCCACCTGACAGGCCCCGAGAGGCAGGACCGAGACCCCGTCCCAATGACAGGTGCTGGGGCCCTGTCTACTGATGCCCTGGGCAGAGGGAGCCATTGGCAGCTGGGTCGATGAAGTGGATGGTGTGGAGTACAGCTGTGGCCCTGAGGGGCATGAGCTGAGGGGGACCTGGGAGCCATAGGTAGCAGAGGTCAGAGGTCAGACAGGTGAGAGGCCAAAGACCTAGGGGCAGCTACTCCAGAAGGGGCAGAATTACAGAGGGGAGGCCCGACCTGGGAGGAAAGGGCCTGGGAGCATGAGGCCAAGGAAGCAGGTGTGGGAAGAAGCCCCAGTCCAGGGCACAGCCGGGACGCGACCCCACACAGGAAGACACTGTGATGAATGCAGTTCCATGGGAAACACCTTTTCAATTTGGAAAGAGTGAAAGAGAAGACAGTAACATTTCCTAATTATGCAGAGAAAAAAAATTTTAGGACATTTTATAGGAAAAGTACATATATGGAGATATTAAAATCTTAGCTTCTATAAGATGAAAACCAACAATAAGATTAAAACCAATAGGAAGCCGGGCGCGGTGGCTCACACTTGTAATCCAGCACTTTGGGAGGCTGAGGCTGGTGGATCACCTGAGGTCAGGAGTTCGAGACCAGCCTGACTGGTGAAACCCTGTCTTAAAAAAAAAATAAATAAATAAAAGCAATAGAAATGGGGTGATTAGGAAATGGTGGAATGGGGATGGGATAGGGTGGGCGCTCAGGGAAGGGCCCAGAGAAAAGGGTGGTGGCTTGGGGGCCATAAGGAACCCATACTGCCCTGCGTTTGAGGCCACAGTGCCACCTGGTCAGATGCAGCTTTTATTCCTGGGAGAAAGGATGGCACCTGGACTGTGCTGTTAAGCAGGGATTTGGAAGTAGGGGAACAGTTAGTGACAGGCGTGGTGACCACATAGAGGGAGGAAGACGCAGGGAGATGGCTGTGAGTCTCAAAGGTCTCTGGCTTGGCTGCTAGGCAGAGGCAGGCAGGTGACCACAGGGTAGGCCTGGGCTGCTGTCAGGGGTGGCATCTGGTGCCACCATGGCACCCAGCAGCTGGGAAGACAGGTTGTTGGTGCTCAGATGCACCCAGCCTATTTACAGGACAAAAGCCAGTCAGAAAACATGGACACGGCAAGGATTGCTAGGAGGAAACCATGCAGAGTTTATAGAGCAGTGCCAAGATTTACAACTTACAGGTAAAGCAGTATGGGCATAATTGAAGAAAATTGAACACTTGGAGAAAAGACTCTTTCTTACACTTTCGTGGATAAGATCAAAGTTAACAAAGCCCTGGGGCCAAAAGAGGGTTCCAGGGAGGAGAGGGAAGCCCGTGGTCCCCCTACCCCTGTCCCATAAGCATTTAGCTCCCCTTGGGGACAGAGCTGACCCTGACAGAGCACAACGGTCCTCTGCTGGATGCCTCACCTGCGGGCTCTTTTGCCCTTCATTTATCGGATGGAGGCTGTGTGTGTGTGCACGTATGTATGCATGCATGTCTGTGCACATGTGTGTGTGGATGCATGTGTGTCTGAGTACATGTGTGTGGGCATGCAGGTATGCATGCATGGCTGTGTGCATTGTGCATGCATGGCTGTGTGCATTGTGCATGTATGCATGTGTGTGCGTGTATGGCTGTGTACATGTGTGTACAGTGTGCTTGGAGTACACATTATGTGCACGTGTGTGTGTGTGTGTGCGTGTGCTGCAGCAAGGGACTCAACTGGTGCAGTAGGGAAGCTGCCACAGTCAAGGTGGGAAATGGGAGGAGAGGTCGGAAAAGATGAAAGTTAACACAGCGTTTCTCTGTGCGCAGAACATCCTAAAGAGGGTAGAAGAGAGCTCTGAGCGGGAGTGCACTGCCTTGGACGCCCACAAGGAGCTGGAAATGGTGAGTCTCGCCCCCTCTCCTGCGGTATCCCAATCCACTGCTTTTCTCATCCAGGCGCACCTTCCCGGCCCTGTTCCCTGTTGTGTCTTTTTAGAAAACGCAAACTCATTTTAAAATTCGCTTTTGTAGGCCAGGTGTGGTGGCTCACGCCTACAATCCCAGCACTTTGGGAGGCAAGGCAGGTGGATCACTTGAGGTCAGGAGTTTGAGAACAGCCTGGCCAACATGATGAAACCCCGCCTCTACTAAAAACATACAAAAATTAGCTGGGCATGGTGATGTATGCCTATAATCCCAGCTACTTGGGAGGCTGAGGCAGAAGAATCGCTTGAACCTGGGAGGCGGAGGTTGAAGTGAGCCGAGATTGTGCCACTGCACTCCAGCTGGGCGACAGAGCGAGACTCTGTCTCCAAAAAAAATAAAAAATAAAAAGATAAAAAATAAAATTTGCTTTTGCAATCCAGAAGAGTCACTGGGGCTTAAAAAAAAGCATCAGATGTGGCTTGGGTAGAGCCTGCTTCCCTGCTCCCGCCTTATGTACCCGCCCTCCGTCTGTTACTGTGCTTGGCATGGATGTGGGGACAGCAACGTGGCCCTCAGGACCCTCTTCACCAGTGTGGACTCTGTAGTCATGCACAGGCACTGATTCTTCTCATTAGCCGCCTGGTGTCGTTCTATGCAGGCATCTGGGGCGCACACAGACCCCAGGCTTGTCTTTGCCTGTTTCTCCATGTAAGAAGCAGTCTCTCTTCTCTCCTGTGAGGCTCATCGAGGTGGTTCCCACTCTCCCTGTGCCCTGATGCAGCCCTTTGCTCCGAACTCATTCCTCCATGCCACTCTCCCGGTCCCTGGAGCTCAGTCGCCCCTTTGCATCTCTGTGAGAGGATTCACTGGCACTGCCCAAGAGTGCAAGGACCTTTCCTCTGGACCATCTCCTGATCCTTAGAGAGAGACGGCTCCTCCCGGGGTTTGCAGCAGAGCAAGGGTTTTGCAGCAAGGGCCAGCAAGTACGTTTCAGTCCTCAGGAGCTCTGCTGCGTTTGGCTCCCGGCCTCAGCTGGAGCTAAGAGCCAGTTTTTGGCGGCTGTGCTGGGGCACCTCCATTGAGCCAGTGACGCCATCATGGTGGAGAGCAAGGCGGGGGATGTCTATTCCACTTCTTTGTCACCCTGGTAAAAAGAATATCACTCTCAGTGGGCATCTGATGGCCATTCTCAGCCACATGGAAACATGAGGACTTCTACCCTAATGCAGTCGGTTCCCACCTTGGGCCTCTTCCGCTGTCCCTTCCCAGACCAGTTAGCCACCACAGTTCCTCTAGCAGTTACACGCTGTGCCAAGTGGGGCAGCCGGGGGCATCGTGGCCTGTGAGGTGGGCAGCGTCTCTAGGGGCCACACCCACCTCTGGAAACACAGCTTCCCTTTTACTTACCGGATGTGAGTTCATTCCAGCCCCTACCAGACAGCAGCCACACGGGGCCACCATGGCCTGTGAGGGGCCCATGTGCCCCAGAAGGTCTCATATACACTGCACATACACACAGCACATGCTTATCACTCAGTACACACTGCACATACACACAGCGCATGCTTATCACACGGAGTACACATGGCACATACACAGTACACACTGCACATGTCACAGTACACACTGCACACACAGCACACACTTAACACACAGTACACATGGCACATACACATCATACACAGTACACACAGCACATACATGGCTCATACCTATCATACACAGTACACACTGCACATACAGCACACACTTAACACACAGTACACATGGCACATACACATCACACACAGTACACACTGCACATACATGTCACACACAGTACACACTGCACATACATGTCACACACAGTACACACTGCACATACAACACACACAGTACACATGGCACATACACATCACATGGTACACACAGCACATACATGGCTCATACCTATCATACACAGTATACACTGCACATACAGCACACACTTAACACAGTACACATGGCACATACACATCACACACAGTACACACTGTACATACATGTCACACACAGTACACACTGCACATACACCACACACAGTACACATGGCACATACACATCACACAGTACACTGCACATACATGTCACACACAGTATACACGGAACATACACAGCACACAGTACACACCGTACACATGGCACATACATATCACACAGTACACACTGCACATACATGTCACAGTACACACTGCACATACACCACACACAGTACACACGGCACATACATATCACATAGTATACACTGCACATACATGTCACACACAGTATACATGGAACATACACAGTACACACCATACACATGGCACATACACAGCACACAGTACACACTGCACATACATGTCACACACAGTACACATTGAGTGTACACAGCACACAGTACACACTGCATATACACACAGCACATGCTTATCACACAGAGTACACATGGCACATATACAGTACGCACTGCACATACAGCACACACTTAACACACAGTACACATGGCACATACACATCACACAGTACACACTGCACATACATGTCACAGTACACACTGCACATACACACACCACACACAGTACACATGCCACATACATATCACACAGTATACACTGCACATACATGTCACACACAGTATAAACGGAACATACACACCACACAGTACACACCATACACATGGCACATACACAGCACACAGTACACACTGCACATACATGTCACAGTGCACACTGCACATACACATACCACACACAGTACACATGGCACATACACAGCACACAGTACACACTGCACATACATGTCACACATGGTACACACAGAACATACACAGCACACAGTACACACCATACACATGGCACATACACAGCACACAGTACACACTGCACATACCTGTCACACACAGTACACACTGAACATACACAGCACATATTGCACATACACACAGCACAGGCTTATCACACAGTATACATTGCACATACAGCACAGGCTTATCACACAGTATGCATGACACATACACATCACATGGTACACACAGCACATACATGGCCCATACCTATCACACACAGTACACACTGCACATACACATAGCACACACTTATCACACACAGCACACACATGGCACATACATATCATATGCAGCACACACTGCACATGTGTACACACAGTACACACACATTGCACATATGCACAGCACACATACGACGCTGCACACACAGCACATGCTGCATAAACACGGCACACACAGCACACACACCACTGTATTCTTTGCAAAAAGGGCTTGTGGCTTAGAAGCAACTTTGCCCCGCATTCGAGTGCATGTGGCGTCCCTGCCTCGCTCCTGGATTTCTGTTCTTGCATATATGCGTAGATCGTAATTATTTTAGGCAAATGTGTTGATGGCCGTTGGGGCTGACAATCACGTTTCTCATTCTAGACGACACTGCAGGGAGCTCCCTGCTCATGCTTCTCTGGGCACGGTGCTCATTGATGTGCCCTGACTGAGAGCCTGTGGCGAGCCTGGCCCCGTGCCAGGCCCCATGTGTCAGTATGGAATTTTCTTTCTTCAGAACGAGTCCTCAGGAGTCCCAGGAAGTGTGGAATTGTTAGGTCCCTTGGTGCCTGGGCTGCCTCCCAGGAGGGTGTGGGGAGAACAGCCTGGAGACTTGCTGGTCCGTCCGGCCTGCAGAGGAGGGATGCCTCATGCATGTGTTTTCTGGAGTTTGCTTCCTACCAAGGGCAAGCAACCTTCTCCACTGGGACTAACAGGTTTTCCTACTCGCTTTGTCCCACAAGGCACTAGAAAGAGGAGCTCCAGCCCAATAGAGACTGGCCGGCCAACCTCGGCTGTGGGCACAGCACCTGGTCACACTGGCCACTCAGCCCTTTCTGGGGCTTGACTCAGCAGGAGGAAGGGGCTGGGACAGCTGGCTGCTGTGGCCTGATGTGCCCTCCTTCTTGTCCCAGGTGGTGAAGGCGTGCAATGAGGGTGTCAGGAAAATGAGCCGCACGGAGCAGATGATCAGCATTCAGAAGAAGATGGAGTTCAAGATCAAGGTGAACCGGAGGGACTGGTGTGAGCCTGTGCCCCTGGACCCGTCCCAGAGGCATAGATCACTGGGCCTGGCTGGCCTTGCTTAGGTCCTTGGTCACTGGCCACGCTTAGGTCACCCCGGCCCCCTGACCTCCCCAGCTGAAGCCACCCTGCCTGCTGCCAGGCATCAAACACCATCATGGTGGCCCGGACCTGTCTCCTGAGAGACAGGAGTGCAGGGCTGATGTGCAGCCGGAGGGATGAGGGCTGTGGATCCTGCTGTCACCTGCCGGCTGTGTGGCCTTGAGCAGACAGTTTACACAGAGGGTGTGGTGGGGGCTACTCCAGGGATTCTCAAACCAGGAGGCTCTGGAGGTTACCAACCTCCCCAAAACTTTACAGAAAACTTCAGGCACTTGTGAGCCCCTAAGGGCCCCTGCGGCCTGAGTTTCTGGGAACTTGGGCACATCAGCACACTGCGCCCACAGAGGGTCCCTGAGGTCAGGCTTGGTTTGGGAGCTGAGCCCCACTCAAGGAGGCAGAGGTGGTCGTGAGGGCATCCCATGTCTCCGGGTGCCAGGCGCCTGCCCTGAGCCGCATCATCTGCCCAGCGACCATCCAGCTGCGGGCCTGGCCTCCTTGCCCCTGGGTCCCATTCTTTCCTCTCCACTGTGAACTCGGCCCCTTCTCTGATTCTGCATCCAACAGGCGGAGCTTGGTGGGGGCAATGATGACAGATACCAGCTGCCACACCCACAGGCACATACGGTATCCACACAGCAGTGCACACACGCACACACGTCAACAGCAGTGCACACGCACATACACTTGAAGCTCACATGTGGGTGCACGAACACAGTCCACACACAAGTCCACATGCACAAAAGCACACGCAAAGCATACTCATGCCCACCGGGGTGCACATTCACACACACACACAGCCCTGCCATCTCTCTGCATCCGTCCAGAACTCAGCCATTCCCCCGACTTGTGCCTCATGTGTCGGGGCCCTGGGCAGGCGTCAGGGAATGTGACACAGGCAGCACCGGGGGCGTGTCCTGGGGAGGGACTTTGTGGGCACAGCCGGCCTGACGCCCTCTCTCCGCCTCAGTCGGTGCCCATCATCTCCCACTCCCGCTGGCTGCTGAAGCAGGGTGAGCTGCAGCAGATGTCAGGCCCCAAGACCTCCCGGACCCTGCGGACCAAGAAGCTCTTCCACGAAATTTACCTCTTCCTGTTCAACGACCTGCTGGTGATCTGCCGGCAGATTCCGGGGTGAGTCGGGGCCCGGGGCACCAGGCGCTCTGCCGGGCAGAGGAACGTGTTGGGCATTGGGTCTGATTGTGGCCAGGGGGTAGCGGGGGTCGGGACAGAGCTTGGGCTTTTGGGTCACGTTTAAAAGTCTGCTCTGCTGTGGCCCAGGTTTGGGCCTTTAGCCAAAGTTGTTTCACTTCCCTAAGCCTCAGTTTCCCCTCCTGTAAAGCGGGGGTTTTATTCCTAGGGCTGTGAAGGGCCCAGCGTCTGATACATAGCGAGTGCCCAGCAGGGCGGCCATGGTGGGCTCGTCAGTGTTGGCAGGACCGTGGTGCTGTCCATTGTCAGCACCTGGGATGGGTCATCCTTTTGGGGTACGGGAGACAAGCGTTCAGGTGGGAGCTTCGGAAGGAGGTGAAGATTGGCCAGCGCTGTGGAGCCAGGCTCACTGGCTTGCCAAGTGGGGCTCTCTTGGGACCCCCACAAGCCTCCTTGAGGCTGACACGCCTGCTCTTCTCCCTGATCTCCAGAGACAAGTACCAGGTATTTGACTCAGCCCCTCGGGGCCTGCTGCGCGTGGAGGAGCTGGAGGACCAGGGCCAGACGCTGGCCAACGTGTTCATCCTGCGGCTGCTGGAGAACGCAGATGACCGGGAGGCCACCTACATGCTAAAGGCATCCTCTCAGTGAGTGTCTCGCCACCGCATGCCCAGTGCCACCCGTGGCACCTTTCTGTGTGGCCTTGATGCCTGTGGGTCTGTCTCCAGGTGGAACAAGGCACCACACACACCCATCGTGGGGCTGTCCTTCCCATCCAGGCCCTGCGGCAGTGCTTTCTGTGAGGCCTCTGGGGGTGGCTGCAGTTTCCTGGGTGCATATACCTGTGTGTGCGTGTGCGTGTGTGTGCTCCCTTGGGGCTTCAGACTCTAGGCGAGTCCCTCTTTTCGGATGGGCTGTTTTAGAACCCTTGAGTCAGGCTGAGTAGGGAACTACCATCCTCCTCCTCCCTGCCTCCCCACTTGCTGTGTGGCCTCAAGCTCATCTCTTCACCTCTCTGAGCAGCTGGGACCCCTGCCCTGCAGCTGTAACCCCCCAGGAGGGACAAGCAAGCTAAGTGTGGGGAGCGATGCTCTGCAGGCCCTGAGCCTGGAGCTTCCTCGTGGCCTGCTGAGCGGAGGCTCCACTCTCCTCCTGCCGCAGCCCCAAAGCTGCCCCTCACCCACAACTCACCAGATAGCCTCCCCTACCCAGACCTGAGGCTGCAGCTAACATGGACCAGGACAGGGCCCATGGGGATGAGAAACTGTGGCTTCGGTGGCGTGGCTGTGGCCAAAAATGTGCTCTTGTGCGTTACCTGGTGGGGGCTGTTACCTTTTGGGCTCACCCTCACTGCCTGACTTTGGAAAGCCTCACACGGGAACATCACGAGGGCACTCCCTTGTCCCTCTGTGGGTTTCTGTGTGGGTCAGACCCTGGACCAGCCCATTCCTGTGGCTCCCCCAGCCGTCCCTGGGGTGGGCTCAAGCGGTGCTCAGGACAGTGGCTGCGGACCAGAGGGGCAGCTAGCTGGGAAGCCCGGCGCACAACTTGGGGGGCTGCTGTTGCTCTGTAGTTGGGGCACTGTCCTCTTCCCTGTGCCAGGAGCGAGATGAAGCGCTGGATGACCTCGCTGGCCCCCAACAGGAGGACCAAGTTTGTTTCATTCACATCCCGGCTGCTGGGTAAGTCACCTGTGGGGAAGGGGCCGCCATTAGGAAGCCCTCCCTGAGTTGGTCGTCACAGAGGCCCGCATGGGCCCCCAGGGGCTGCTTCCAATGGAAACTTAGTACCAGCCAGGAACCTGACATGCCCACGTTGTGCGAGTGTTGGACGGGCCTTAAGTGACAGGTGCCACAAAGTCAACAGGAGGAATCTGGACCAAACTCCAGTGCTATTTTAGGGTTGCCAGTTGCCCAAAAAGCTTATTAAATACAAAAATGCCAGGCGCAGTGGCTCACGCCTGTAATCCCAGAACTTTGGGCGGGCAAAGCTGGTGGATCACCTGAGGTCAGGAGCTTGAGACCAGCCTGGCCAACATGGCGAAACCCCGTCTCTACTAAAAATACAAAAATTAGCCGGGCGTGGTGGTGCATGCCTGTAATTTCAGCTACAAAAGTTCCTTCTGAAGTTTAAACAAAGGCCATCTCACAGCCTTTATTCATGTGTTTTTTCCCAGAACTCCTGGCTATGTTAATAACATTTTCTCTGGAAACAAACCCTCCTCTTCCTCAGACGAGCCTTCTTCATTGCTGTGGGAATTTTCCCATTCTAGGCAGGGCTTAGCCTCGGGCTTAGTGGGAGTAGGCAGGTGGGTGGCGCGGTGGTGGGGACGTGCCTGTGCCTCTTGTCCCTCAGACTGCCCCCAGGTCCAATGTGTGCACCCGTACGTGGCTCAGCAGCCAGACGAGCTGACGCTGGAGCTCGCAGACATCCTCAACACCCTGGACAAGACTGATGATGGTGAGGCTGGGACCTCCCCTTGGAGCCCCCAGGGATGCCGCATGGAGCCCTCCCGGGCAAGAGATGAGGGGGAGGTGGAGAAGGCGATGCCACCGCTGGCTGATGGGCAGGTGGGGCCGGTGCCCTGCCTCTTCTCTCACTCCTTGAGATGTTCCGCTTGGACGCCGCCTGTCCTGGCTTCATTGGCCTTTCCTCGGCTGAGAGGAGGAGTCATTTTTAGTACCTCCCCTGTCCTTCCCTAGAGCTGGGAGGCCCCACCGTTCCTCCTTCACAGTGGGCTCAGCCCAAGTGGTGGCTCCATGTCTCCTTCCCCTGGCCTCGGAACCCCCATCACAGGGGGAGGGAGGACAACCAGGAACATCCTAACCCTGACCTGACCCTGCCCCAGGCCTGTATTTGCATCAAGCTTCCAGGTAAGCCTGTGACCCCCAGGCTCGGTACCCCATGTGGACCAGGAAGCCACCCCCAGCTCCTGGCCGCCCCTGCTGGTGTCCAGAACCAAGTGAAGTTCCTCCCAGCCCCGTAGAATTGAACACAGTCCCCCTTTCCTTTTTCAGATCACATCCCTGTTTCTACAGTAATTGCTCCTGATCCAAATCCCCAGAGTACCGCAGCATTTCCTCCCCAGCTCCTCCTCTCCTGCTGGGTCCCAGTAGAAGGCCTCAGGCTGTGACCTCCAGGGGGAGGCCTCCTCCAGGGAGTCCCTCTTGTGGGCCCCCAAGGCCCAGGGGCTCTCCTGCCCTCTTCCCACAGAATATAACTAGCCTACTCCCCTCCCAAATGAGACGCAGAGGGCACGCCACAGGCTCTGAGCAAAGACCTGCAGGTCTCTAGAGAAGGGGAGAGGTGGAGAAATAGGGCAGGCAGGGAGAAGCCAGGTGACGCTACGACTCCCGGCATTGCCAGTTTGCGACGGGCCCTCTCCACTGACCATGCCGGCCTTCGGGAGAACGCCTGGGGGGATCTGCCCGACAAGAGGTGGATGACACAGTCCAGGCGGCCACCTGCGTGCTTAGTTGCCACCCTCACCGGCCCCTTGAGCACCTCCAGCTTTTTGGAGTGGCCCTTGGGGTCTCCTGGGCTCGCGTACGGCAGCATAGAATTGCTCAGGGTCCCAGAGTGGGTTCCAAAGTCAATGTGGAACTGCGTGGGACGGAGCAGGCCTCGTTCTGTGCAGGTGCCCACGTACCTCCCAGCTTATGGGGGTGAATCCAGTCTGAGCATCTCAGCAGAGGTGTGCAGAGCCCCTGCCTTTCGGGAAAGGCCAGCTGGACCCCATAGTGTCCCACACACAGATGGGGGCCTGGCCGGGAGGGAGTCTCTGTGCAGCCTGGGCCTGCAAGAGCACCTGACCCTCCCTCCGTCCCCTCCCTGCACAGGGTGGATCTTTGGCGAGCGTCTACACGACCAGGAGAGAGGCTGGTTCCCCAGCTCCATGACAGAGGAGATCTTGAATCCCAAGATCCGGTCCCAGAATCTCAAGGAATGCTTCCGCGTCCACAAGATGGATGACCCTCAGCGCAGTCAGAACAAGGACCGCAGGAAGCTGGGCAGCCGGAATCGGCAATGACCCCCACTCAGGGGGCCGGCGGGAGCAGGGCCTGCACGTGACCCCGACAGAAGGTGGGGGGGCTCTGGGAAGCACAGGCCAGCGCCTCCTCAGGTGGCAGGATTTGGCTTGGGGTGCCCGGCCTTCATCCCTGCCCACACAGTGAGTGCTCACGTGTCTTGGCCCCTTGCTCGAAAACTGGATAAAGGGTGCCCACGCCTCTCCTGATGCATTTGTAAGCAAGAAGGTTTCAGCAGTATTACACCACCACCCTCGTGCCTCTGAGGGGGTGGAAGGGAGTGGGCACGCTCCAGGGCCTCCCCAGTCCCTGGCCCCCAGGGACTGGAAGAGGCTCCCAACCCAGAGTGTCCCTGTGGGAGGCAGGCAGAAGGTGACAATTGACATGATCTCCTGCACGCGTCCTCCTCTACCTTGGAAGCAGTTAGAATCCACCAGGCACAGGTGGGGCCGCCCTTGCCTGACGGAGCTTGATGAGCAGCCCTTGGTCTCCGGTTCACAGGACTGAGAGCCCAGCCGCCTCTGTCCACCCCTCCCCGGGCCTCTGCCAGCCTCTGGCTGCACGGTCAGGCCCTGCTCCACGGCAGGCCTGCCAGAGCTTGGCTGGGGACCCCTCCCGCCTCTGGCTCCCTGATGGGCTGGATGTAACTTGTGTCTTCTGGCCCCTTAAGGAGCCCAGGTGTTTTAAGGAATGAATTGGCCACTGCATCTTGTATCGATTATGGTTCTGAGAAAAGCAAATATCACTTTTGGCTGCATTAAAAGAAGCATCATATATAAAATAAAGGAGATGAAGGTCTACTCTTTATTGCCCTGGTACACAAAGGAAAGGGGTGTTTGGTTCCAGGCAGGGAGAGAGGAGCACCCCTTCAAGGCCGGTGGAGGAGGCTTGTCCGAAAGGAGGGGCTTGAGGAGGTTTCCAGAGCAGCGGGGAGCAGCGGGGCCTCACTTCAGCATGGGAGTGGATTTGGGCAACACTTGTAGACTCCAGAAACAGAAGGGCCTGTTTGGGGGAGCTGCGGATGACCCTCTGCTGCAGTGGCAGTGAGGACACAGCTTTGGAAGGCCACGGAGGCCCTGAAGTGTCCCTGGTGGGGGCCCTACAGGGGATCTAAGCACAGGCGTGAGGCTGGGACTTCTGCACGGCCCAGACACAGGCCTTGGGCCCTTTGCACCTTCTGCTACCCAGAGCTGCAGCCCCTCCCCTTGCCCCAGCTCCGTCCCAGCATGTTGAGGGGTCCTGCGTGTCCAGGACCATGTTCTCTGCCGGGACAGTTTCCCTGCTCGCCGGAACAGGCCTTTGATTTAGATCCAGTGGACTCTATAGCGTCTTCCCACGAGCCACAGCAGGGTGCTTGGCGGTCCTGAGACCTCGGAGCCTCTGAGAATCAGGGATGCACAGGTGTGACGCTGGTTCCACCAGCGAGGAAGGGCCCCCTGGTCCCAGTGACAGGCTCGTGATGCACCCCTTGGTGCAGGAGGGCTTGCAGAGTGGGGAAAGGGAAAGAGGGGGACATCTCTGATCCCTGGAGGGGAGGGTTGGGAAGGAGTGGGTGGCCATTGGTCCCCTGTGCTTTGTGACACTATTGAGGATCATCCGCTGTAATGAAGGCTTTGGTTACTCAAAGTTATGTGAGATGAAATAACCGATTAGGAAAATGGGTGCGTTTCATAGCACTCCTTTATAAGCAGAATCGTTTAGGGGTGTGTTTTGGGGAGACTAGTCGAGTCGGAAGCTGTTAACACTCGGATGAGGCCTTGGCCCCATGCCCCAGTGTGAGGTGCGTGGGCATCACCTGGGCTCCTCGAGTGTCCAGGGGGAAAAGTCATGGCAGAAAATGGTGCCATGGGGAGCTCAAGGACACCAACGAGGCCAAAATAGCTGCCGGAGAAAATAGTTTTTAAAAAAAGAGGAGCAGCTTGCCCTCCAGCAGCATCCCACTCTGCAATCTCCAGATGCATTAAGCTGCCCCCCAGGGGTCTGCTGGCTTCCAAACTGTCCCGGCCTTCCATCCAAAGGCCCGGGGAACTGGGGTGGGGACCAAGTTCCCACTTCCCCGCTGCAGGTTAAATGATCAAAGGATCAAAGTTTACATCTCTAAATACTTTCGAGGTGGGGACCGTGGGCTGGGCGGCTCCTCATTCGCTCCTCCCCCACGCTCTGAGGGTGGAGTGGGGTGAGTGGACCTGGGAAAGCCGTTTTCTCTCCCTGAACAGACGAACCCTCGGCGTGGCGGCTGCCGGCTCGGCCCAGCCAGGCCTGGGGGTGAGCGTAGGAAGCAGGGCGGGCAGCGCCCGGCGTCGGCCGTCGACTCATCCGGCTCCCGGGACTCCCTGGGCAGAGGGGTTCCCGGGGGGCCTGGGGCTGCGGGTCTGTGAGCCCGCGGATGGGGCCCTTTCCGTGGAACCCAGAGTCACAAGACGTCCCCCAAAATAACGCGGCCTCTGGCTGGGAGCGCCGACGCCCCCGCCCTCCGCCAGCCCGGCCTCAGGGAGCCGCGGGCCCCGGGGTCTCCGTCGGCCTTTCCGGCCCTCGCGCTTCCCTCCTCACGGAACGCTCTGGACCTCAGCGGAGCGGAATGGAGGCCAGGCCCTGGAGAGCGCGGCGAGCGCCAAGGCCCGGGCCCAAGCAGAGGAGGCGGCGCCGAGAGCAGTGGCCGCCCGTGGCCCCAGCCGTGACTGTGCCCCTGACCAGGCTTAGAGCGCCGGCCGCACACCCGCTCGGGCGCCCTGGTGGCCCCGGCGCACGCGCACCGCGCGCTCACGCGGCACTCCAGCCGTGGTGCACACGGATGCCGAGCGGCGCGGCCCTGCGCGCGCTCACGTGCACGCCACACACACGCGTGCTCGGACTGGCCGTGCGCTCACGCGCGCCCCTGCGGGGAGTGAGGGCGCGCCTCTGGCTCCCCCTCGCGCGCGCTCACGACGCCCACCCTCGCCGCCCCGCGCGCGTTCACGACGCCGACGCCGACCCCCACCACCCCCGCGCGCGCGCACCTGCCCCTCGACCTGCGCGCTCGCCTGCGCGCTCACGCTCTGGCACACCTGCACGCGCGGACACACAGGCGCGCCGGGAGTGCAGCCGATTCGCGCCGCGGCCGGGCGCGGCCCCTTTATTGGCTTCAGGAGGCGGAAAACTTTCTCAGCGCGACGACCACGAGCGCCAGCACCACGCAGGTGGCAAGCAGGGCGGCGATGACGATGGCCGCGATGGCGCCGGGCCCCAGCGACCCTGCGGAGGACGGAGTACCGTGTCACCCGCAGGCCCCCGCCCCGGCCGGCCCTCCTCCCCGCGCCCCCCGCCCCTCCTTCTTACCCACCCCCGCCCCGCCCGTACCGCCGCCCTGGTCCAGCCGCTCCTGCGCGGTGCTGTCCTCGGGTCCTGGCGCGGCGGTGGGGGCTGGGGGACCGGTGTCCACGGGCTCCCGGCCGGGGCTGGTGCTCTCCACAGGGCCTTCTCCCGACGGCAGCTCGGCTGGCTCGTTCCACAGCGTGGGCACGGGCTCCTGCGGACCCTCATCTGCAAGGCCAACCAGAGGCGCTGGGGCCCCAGGTGACAGGGCCGACAGGACGTCACCCCCCACCTCCAGGTTAAGCAAGTTGCAGGTGGCGCTGTGTGAGGGGTCTGGGCCCAGCGCTGCACTGGCCCTCTCATTTCCTAGGCAAGGCAGCTTCGAAATCGCCTCCCAAAACCAGGAGACCGCATGCCTGTCACCCCACAGTGGCTTCTGGGGTCAGGCTGCCCCAGAAGAGGGAATAAGGACCTCAGAAGGCCATGAGAACGCTGGGCTGGCAGCAGAGGCCGGGGACATGGGCCCAAGCCCCAAGATTCTGGGCAAGGGCTTGGCCTGTTCCATCTGAACTGCAGGGCTCTGTGGGCCTGGTTGAAGTGACACTTGTGAGGGTTCCCTTCCCACAGGGCAGACGACACAGAGCAGCCTTCATCCTGGGAAGAGGCTGCGATCCATGGGGGCTCCAGTGCTGCAGGGAGTGGGAGGAGAGGCCCACCGGGAACCCTAGGGGCACAGGCACTCTGCTTCCCTGCCTTGGCCCCACCCTGCACCAGGTGTGGGGCCCGCAGGGCACAGGTCCGGCCCGGGCCTCTGTAGCCTAAGAAGCTGAAGCCAGTGCGTTGGTGCGTCCTGAAGAGCAGGGCTGGTGGTGGGCAGGAGTGTCTGCTCAGTGTAAGAGAGGTGCCCCCCAAAGCCCTTCTCTGCTCATAGGGTTGGGAGTTAGCAAAATTTAGGGTACCCAGGGACCAGAGAGCAGGAAGGAGACATTCTCAGGTCCCACAGAAAGCACTGGCTGAGACGCCTGCATGATAACCGGGCCCTGTGCCCTCACCAGCCAGCTAACCCCAGTTGTCCTCCCCCATCCACCACCCCAGCCCTGGGCCATTCTTTCCCGGCAACCAGACAGGAGGCCCCAGAAACGCTAGAAAGCTCAAGATGGGGATGGTTGGCCGGCTCTTGGCCTCACCAGCCCAGCCAGACCAGCTAACATCACAGTGTTAGCAGGGCAGGGCCTGCCCATGCCCGAATCTCTCAGGGTTTTGTGGGGTTTTTTTCGTTTGTTTTAGTTTGTTTTTTTTGTTTTTTTTTTTTTTTGAGATGGGGTCTTGCTCTGTGGCCCAGGCTGGAGTGCAGTGGCGCTATCACAGCTCACTTCGACCTCCACCTCTGGGATTCAAGTGATTCTCCTGCTTCAGCCTCTCAAGTAGCTGGGATTACAGGCACTTGCCACCATGCCTGGCTAATTTTTGTATTTTTACTAGAGATAGGGTTTTGCCATGTTGGCCAGGCTGGTTTGGAACTCCTGACCTCAGGTGATCTGCCCTCGTTGGCCTCCCAAAGTGCTGGGATTACAGGTGTGAGCCACAGTGGCGGGCCTCATGCCCTAATCTCAACTAGGACAGAGACTGATCCAGAGACACTCGACCCTGAAGCAGGTCCCTAGGACGAGCTGGGGGGTGTCCCGACATCTCATCTCTTTGACTCCAGCTACTCTGGTGTGGGAACTGCTTTTATCTCCATATCAGAGACGAGAAAACCAAGGCTTGGGGAAGTCAGGTGCCGTGGTGGTAGGCGCTGGGGGTGAAGACCTTGGACAGTCGCGGGAGTGGTTGTGCTGCCCAGAAACCGTGCAGGAGGCTGCCGTGCGAACAGGTCATACAGGCCAGCCTGCGACCTTAGGGCACCTTTTGGCCCTGCGGGTTCCATCGCTGAGCGCTGGGGCACGGGCACAGCATCAAGCCAGACACTTGCCCTCCTCCTAGGCTCGCCAGCACCCAGAGAGGGGGATGCTGAAGAAGACACAGGTCCTTCAGGGTCCCCGGCCAGCTGCGTCCATCTAGGGCAAACATGCAGAAACATCAGCCCACCCACACTCAGGGTCAGTCAGAATAACCGGGCCTTCCCAAATGTCACAGTCAGGAAAATCAAAGAAAAGCTGAAGGTTCCAGATCAGAGACTAGGGAGACAGCTCGGTGCAAGGTGTGTTCCTGGACGGGAAGGGCCGGGCCTGTGATGGGAGACGCTGGGGTCTGCTGGTGAAGTTTGAACAGGGTGTGGCTTAGGACGGCTTCAGCACTCATTTCCTGGGTTTCATAGCTAACTCTGGTGTGTAAGAGAATGTCCTTGTTCTTCGGATGAATTTAGGGGCAAAAGAGCATGACTCCTGCAACTTACTCTCAAGTGACTCAGCATTCAGATACAAAGAGGATTCAACAATGTGGCAAAATGCTGGCAGTTGGCGAGACTAGCTGGATGGCCTCCTGGAGTTCATTGGATTATTTGTGCAACTTTTCTGTAAACCTAAAATCCTTCCACAATAAAATGTTAGCAGGACCTGGCTTCCTGGGCCTCTCTCAAGCCTGGAGAGGTCAGTTGCCAGCCTCAGCTCTGAGACTCGGCTTGCTGACCTTTCAGCTGACCTGCCACTTTCCCCAGGTCTGGCCCGAGGCAGAACCTCTTTCCAGAAAAGACCTCTGGCAGGAGGCCCCAGGGCTGGAAGGCCCACTGGCCCTCACCTGGGGGAGGCTTCCCTCCTGAGGGGCCCAAGGACTGTGGCACTGGTGTCTGTCAGCCTCTCACCAACCTTGAAGCCCACCCTGAGAGGAGGGGGTAGTGACCCAGCCAGGCCTCCCATGTCGCAGCCTGAGAGGCAGGCGTCTGCAGCCTTGCAGCCTCCGTGGAGGGCCCCAGGCCTCCCAGGTGTGCTTGCCTCAGGCTTCTGGGGGCTGGGCAGGAAAAAGTCCTGAGTGTGCCCACCGCCTGGCAGGCACCAGAATCTAGGCTTACCGACTACCTGTCTCGCCAGAGAAATAGACAAATGACCTACCCAAGGCAGACCAACAGGCAGGCACCTCCCTGCATCTGGAGGCCGCTACAGGGCTGCTGGGTACCAGGCTTAGCTGACCCTGGTGGCATCTGCAGGAAATCACCCCTGAGCTCAGGACAAGGAGTGGCAGGGCTCAGTCCCAGGGCCAGCCCAGCAGGGGTGAGCCGCCACCCTTGTGGGTGCCCTCTGAGTGGGGGGAGCTCCACTCCAGCCCTGTCCCCGTCTGTCTCCCGTGACCCAGCCTCTCTCTGCTGTCCCCAGCACCAGATATACCTGCCCCGGCCTCCTCCCACTGTACACAGCCCCTCCTGCCAGCCAGGCCGTGAAGCTTTCTAATCAGGAGGGCTGGGGCCTGTCCTTGCTCCATCGGGCTGTCACCCGGGGGCCCCAGCAGCTGGACTTCATGCCCCAACTCCACCTTCCTGGCCTGTGAGGTGGGGGTTCAGACTATGCTGTTGAGCATCTTCCACAAGGAGGTAACTGGGAACATCAGCATCTTCAGCTGCTGCCTCTGGCCTGGGGCGCTCTGGACACAGGCCCAGTTGCTATGTGTCTGCAGCTGCTGGCCGTCCTGTCACAGGAATCCCTCACAGCTGGCCCAGGACCTATCTGCACCCAAGCAGCCAGGGCCCCAGGGGTCACCACCTTCCTGCCAACCTAGGCTGGTGCCCAAGTGGCAGACACATGTGTTCATAATGACAGCCTGTACTCAGCCACTGAGCCACCAGGAAAAGGGGTGCCACTGCTGGGGAGGGGCCGAGGCATTTCTTATCCTCATCTGTTTCTAGAATTTGCTCCAGTAAGAAGGGAATGCACAGCTGAGAGGCAATTCCCATCCTCCCCCAATTCTATCGTTTGGGAAGCCCGGAGCAGAGCAGTCAGTTTCCTAGCAGGAGTCCTGTCTCGGAGGGCAGAGACAGGATGGGAGCAAAGGTGTGGAGGACGGAACTCATGACATGCCGGGCGAGCAGTGAACAGGCCAGGGGGACAGAAGTGAAGGTGGCAAAGGGGTGGGGACACAGAGGACCCCGAAAAAGTTCCATCCGTCTGGGCAGTAATAAGGCCCAGACTCCATTGATCAGAATTAGCCACGTGGTGTGACTAGGCGCTCTAACCCAGGGAAGCAGGGTGGCACTGCCACAGGCCTGGGCACCACGGGCTCTCTCCCAGCCCCACTGGCCCCAGCCACCCTGCCTTTCAGTAAATAAGTTTGTTCTGACCACAGGGCCCTGAGGCTAGGCGCCACCACTCACAGACACTCTTTGTGTGGGCCATGAAGGGCCTTTTCATCCCTGCCCTGGCCTCCCGCCCACTCAGCCCGGCCTGCTCCCACCTCAGTAGCTGAGGCCACAGGCCCCGACAGGGAGGGCCTGTGGCTCAGATGGGGCCGGAGCCTCAGCCCACGAGGCTGCTCCTTCCCTTCCTGTCTGCTACAGGACCCGAGCCCACAGAGCAGAGGGCCAGGGGTACACACCTGCTCAGAGCTCCCAGCCCAGGGTTGGGTACTGAGAGCCTCCCAAATGCCCTTCCCCTGAAAATGGCAAGAACAACAGCCAGAGCCCCAAAGACCCCGGCCCCTGCCCGGGGGCCTGCCTGCTCCTGGTAGGACACATGGAGGGAAGTGGGGTGGTGAGGCCAGCTGAGGTCCTGGCTGTCCCCAAGGCATCCTGTGGTGGCAGAAGAAGCCCACCAGCCCACAGTGATTAGGGACAGTCTGGCCCGGGAACTCTGGCCGGCAGCCTGGGTGGGGAGGGTCAGCCACACAGAAGCTGGAACCTGGGCCGGAGCACAGGCAGTGCCCCAGGGCCCAGCAGCCAGGAGCCAGGGCCTCCCCCTCCACCCACATGGACCACCAGGCTGCAGAAGCAGCGTCATCCTGGTGAGGGGGGCCGCAAAGATCACAGCCCCAGGATCCAAGCCAGGAAGACGCCACCTTCACCTTTAGGTCCCTCCCCCACTCCTGGGGACACCGCATGGCTTGCTGGCGCCTCTCCCACCACAAAGGAGGTTGGCACCCTCCCAGCCTGCGGGAGGAGGTAGAGTTCTGCTGAGACCACCCTGCGCCGGGGAGGTGCTCAGGCCATGGAATCCGCATTCCCCTGACATTCACTGAGTGCTACCGGGATACGGGGCCCATCCCGAAAGCTCCGCACATCTGAACTCACAAGGTCTCACAGCCCCTGCAAGTGAGGCAGAGCGTGGCGGTGTCACCATCCTACAGATGAGGGGAGGGTTCAGAGAGGCTGAGAAACCACCCGGCCGAGACTGAGCACACCCCAGCCTCCAACTCCTACCTGGGTGTGCAGGGAGAAGCCAATAGCCCCAGGGCTCCTTGCTGTCACCCAGGCCTCCCAGGGTGGCCAAGGGGGTCTCCCCAGGCCTGTTGTCCCCCAGAAACTCTCCTCAGCCTGTGCTCTCATGACTGTGGTCCACTTATCTTACAGGCCCACGGGCACCCTTCAGAAGGTGCAGGCTGCAGGCGCCTGGACACCCGTGACTGTGACACAGAAGCTGGCTGCCCTTTGGTCCAACTCCTGGCCATCGGGAGCAAAGACCATCCGTGACCCGTCTGCGCCCTTTGTCTCTCAGGCTCTGAAGCCAGCCTGGGCCAGTTTCCCCTCCACCGCCCCCCACACACAGGACCTCTGGGAGCCTGCCGGAGGCCTCTCTTTCATGGGACCCCAGACCCAGCCACTCTGATCTCAGCCCAGAGGTCCACATTGTTTTGCAGAGGGATCTTGGACCTTGTGTTCTCTCTCTCTCTCTCTCTCTCTCTCTCTCTCTCTCTCTTTCTGGAACCTTTCCCTAGATGGGGACAGTACGTGGGTCTTCATTCTCTAAGAACATCACAGACATCAGCAGGGAAGCTTTTGAAAAGTAATCAGCAAGGCGCTTCGTTCTTTGGGCCCCTCAGCCACTTGCCCTGTGCCTGGTGCCCCCGGCTGCCTCCCAGACCTGGGAGACTTCAGATTTTCAAGTGCTAGAGCAATTCCCATGTCCCCCCAATATCGAAACATCTCTGGGACTGCCCCCAGGTCATCCTCCCTCTTCAGAGGCCGTTATCCCTGCTGCTAACGATTTCCAGAGACGTCCATCCCACACAGCGCTGCCAGCCGGTCTCACGAGAGCTCTTCGCAGAATCACCCCAAATGGCCGTCCTGTCTCCTGTGAGGGGGCTTCCTCCCCAGTGGACGTTGTAGAATCTGGCCCCAAGGTAGTTATCGGCCCTGGGAGGCTGGTGGTGGCAGAGACGGGGGCCTTCACTCCTTACCTGTGAGCACTGCAGGGGCCAGAACCCCAGAGACCAGCAGCAGCGCCATGCGCAGGGCCAGACAGGAGGCCATCCTGGCCAAGAGTGAGCGCAGCGGCGGGCGGGACGCTCGGAAGACTGGGCTGGCTAACTTCAGGGCAGTGAGAAAGGCATCAAAGGGCTGGGAAAGGTTTTCATCAATGCAAACTCTGTCCTCCTGGGACACCGTGCCCGCCCCCCGCGCGCACGCACACACACACACACACACATAAAACACACACACACACACACACACACACACACACACACACACACACAGAGCAAGAACTCACAGAACAGACATGCTTTCCTGAACCTGGGAGCAGCCCCACTCTTGGAAAGAGGAAACTGCTTGTGCTCTGTCTCCACCCGCCAGCACACACGCACCTCCTGCACTTACTCCTGGACCACTGAAAGTGAAACGTTTTCAAACTTTCTTATGCAAAAGAATCACCCAGGGAACTTGAAACATGCAACTGCCTCTGGCCACTGTGTTTCAGTGGGGCTTGGGTAGGCCCGGGAATGTGCATGTTAGTGCCGTGGCCCAGGCTCCAGGAAATTTGGCCTGAAGCAGGCAGCACTGAATACAGGCTGGACTCCACTCACCCCTGGGTTCTCCATGCCCGGCCAGGAGTAGGCACTCAGTGCTTGTTGAAGAAGCACTTTTATTTATTTTTTTATTGAGATAAGAGTTTTACTCTTGTTGCCCAGGCAGGAGTGCAATGGCATGAACTCAGCTCACTGCAACCTCCACTTCCCGGGTTCAAGTGATTCTCCTGCTTCAGCCTCCTGAGCAGCTGGGATTACAGGCATGTGCCACCACGCCCGGCTCATTTGTTTGTAGCTTTAGTAGAGACGGGGTTTCTCCATGTTGGTCAGGCTGGTCTTGAACTCCCGACCTCAGGTGACCCGCCTGCCTCAGCCTCCCAAAGTGCTGGGATTACAGGCATGAGCCACCACGCCTGGCTGAAGAAGCACGTTTAAAGCAGTTTTGATCCAAACCCTCAGGTAGCTCTAGTCTTTCCTAAAATGCTCCTGTCTCCTCCTCTGCTCTCTGCTCCCCTAGACCTCTGCACACTCACGACATCCATTGGGCCTGGCTCAGAACTTGGCCCCACGGCCCACTTTGCCTCAGCAGCTCCAAGGGGTAGCTAACGAGTGACTCGGACTTACAGTGTCAAACGCAAATCTTGACTCCACTGCCTCTTCCCTCACTCAGTAAGTGGAATCCCAGTCTCCCCTCCCAGATGTCCTAGCCACACACTGAAGTCATCAGAGGTCTCTCTTTCTCTCACTTCTGATGTCCGAGCCCTCAGAGTTCTGCCAGCGCTCCCCTTTCATACCATGACAGTTTCCTGCTGCAATACGGGCTTGCCTCAGCCCTGCTCAGCTCCCTACCCACACTCTCTCTGTTTCAGTGCACTGGCCATGAGGAGGCTCCCCCGATCCACACCTGATCCTGCCTCAGGCCTTTGCACGTTCCCCCTCCCTCTCCCAACACGCAGTCCCTGTGCCCATGACTGGCCACCCCTTCCATTCAAGCCTCAGCTTGAAGCCTCAGCTTGCTAAGTTGGCCCCTTCCCCTGTCACTTCACTTTTAATTTCTTCTTAGCATGCATATTTATATGAAATTACCTTGTACTTTTGGTTAGTTTTTGGAGGAGCAACACATATTCTGTAAAGCACACAAGTCTTTTTTTCTTTGACATGAAGTTTCACTCCTGTTGCCCAGGCTAGAGTATGCTGGCACGATCTCGGCTCACTGCAACCTCTGCCTCCCGGGTTCAAGTGATTCTCCTGCCTCAGCCTCCCCTGTAGCTGGGATTACAGGCGTGCACCATCACACCTGGCTAATTTTGTATTTTTATTAGAGATGGGGTTTTACCATGTTGGTCAGGCTGGTCTTGAACTCCTGACCTCAGGTGATCCGCCTGCCTCAGCCTCCCAAAGCGCTGGGATAACAGGTGTGAGCCACTGCACCCAGCCGACAAATCTTCTGTTTACAGATTGATGAGCTTTTCTATACATACACACCTGGGCAAACACCACCCAAATCAGTAGAGACCCTTCCCAGCACGGTAGCAGGGTTCCCTGTGCCCACCCCAGTCATACTCCCAAGGTGTTCTTCCATCTTCTACCTCCATAGCTTCATTTGTCCACTCTTCAGCTTCAGAAACTGGACTTACAGGAGCTCCTGTGTCTGGCTATTTTCATTCCACAGTGTCTGTGAGATTCATCCATGTTGTTGTGTATAGGAGAAGCTCATTTTTCCTGCTGAATAGTATTCGATTACAACTATGCCACAGTTTACCCATTCTCTTCTCCACACCATCCATGTATTTATCCTTACCCATCTGAGTTGTTTCTAGGTTTGGGCTCTTATGATTGCAGCTCTTGTGAATATTCTTGTGCAAGTCTTTTTTGTGGCGGTAGGTGTTAATTTCCCTTGGTTGTATAATTGAAGATGGAATAGCTAGGTCAAGGGTAAGTACATGCTTAGATTCTCTAGATACTGCTAAGAAGGCCAGGCGTGGTGGCTCATGCCTGTAATCCAAGCACTTTGGAGGCCAAGGCAGGCGGATCACCTGAGGTTGGGAGTTCAAGACCAGCCTGACCAACATGGTGAAACCCCGTCTTTTAAAAAAAAAAGAAGTCTCCAAAGTGTGAGTTCCAGTCTCTGCTCTCATCAGCAGTTGGAGAGTTCCAGTGCTCCACGTCTTCATTCATACTAGCGATTGCCAGTCTTTTTATTTTTAGTCATTCTGATAGGTATGTAGCGTATCTTATTAGAGTTTTAATTTGCATTTCCATGACTAATAAAGTTGGGCATCTTTCCATATTTATTGGCCCCAGGAATATTCACTTTTGTGAAGGGTCTGCTCCATTTGTTTTGTTTTTTGCCTATGTATTTTTTAGGGTGGTCTACATCTTAAAATTTGTTTTTAGTTTTTGGTATATTCCAGATAAAAAATCCTTTGTCAGATATATGTAACGGTGCCTTCAAATGAAGGGTTGGTTTTCTTGTCCGTCGTCACCCTGTGATTGTTCAAGGATAGTAGGGGCTTTCTGTGTTCATCAATGCAGTCCCGGAATCTAGCACCTTGCCGAGCCTCACAGCAGGAACTTCATATTTCAATCCCATCAGCAGGAACTTCTGGGATACATTTAACATTGAATATTTTCTCACTCATTTTTTTCTTTTTTTTTTCAGACTAAGTCTCACTCTATCATTCAGGCTGGAGTGCAGAGGCACGATCTCAACTTACTGCAACCTCCGCCTCCTGAGTGTGCTAATCTACTTTGTGTTAGCCTGACAGACTCCATCTTGCTGAGAGCCAGACTCCATCTTAACCTCTGCCTCACCCCTCCCACCATTTCTCCCTTGAGTGCATACCTGGGTCATGCTGCTGTGCTGGGTCATGCTGTGCTTACAACTACAGAGGCATATAACCATTGTAACCATATCCTGCTTGGCAAGCCCACTTGCTATTGTGAATACCCTCCTTGACTGATTGTATGACAAGTATGGAATACCTGCCTTAGCAATCAACAACCATAGGAACCTCCTGCCTCCTAGTTACTAGCCTCCTTATCTAACTTGCTTTGTTCTGCTTCTGTAAATCCCACTTCAGCTAGATGCCTCCTTCTCCGTCTTAAGCAAGGTATAAAAAAGAATCAGCCTTCTTCCTCAGGGCCAAGAGTTTTGATCATGAGCTGACTCTCGATTGCCAGCAAATAAAGGACTCTCAATTGGAACTCAGAGTGTGGCGCTTTCCTTCTGACTTGCTTGGTTATAACACTGAATTCAAGGGATTCTCCTGCCTGCTGGGTAGCTGGCACCACAGGAATGCACCACCACACCCAGCTAATTTTTGTGCTTTTAGTAGAGGTGGGGTTTCACCATATTGGCCAGGCTGGTCTCAAACTCCTGACCTCAGGTGATCCGCTTAGGCTCAGCCTCCCAAAGTGTTGGGATTACAGGTGTGAGCCACCGTGCCTGGCCATCGTTTGCTCATTTCTTAGCTTGTTTGCTCTCACCCCCTGCCCCTCTTTCTGTGCTCTGCCATGTACTGTAGCAAGGCCATGTAGAATCAGATCCCCCATCACACTCCTGACACTCTCTTGCCAGCTGCCTGCCTGTTGGGGTCTGCCGATAGAAGGCAGGGTGGGAGATGGAAGGTGGAAGGGAGATGTGACTCTGCTTCAGATTTCTGATGATTTCTTGGGTGGTGGCAGCAGCACTGGCTAGAGCACCATCAGTGACAAAGTCAGGTGGTGGTGGCTGCAGGGACAGTGACAGAAGGCTAGGAGTGTAGGCTCCTGGATCCCCCTTAAGCAGCTGGACTGTGACACCAGGAGCCTTAGTGGACAGTGTTCTGGTATCTGAGTGATTTCTGCTCCTCAGTCCAGGGTGTCATCGATTTTCTAGTTACAATGACTCATATTTTTTTTGAGACTTTACTGTTGTCCAGGCTGCAGTGCAGTGGTATGTTCTTAGCTCACTGCAACCACCGTCCACCTACCAGGTTCAAGCGATTCTCTTGCCTCAGCCTCCCTCGTAGCTGGGATAACAGGTGCCTGTCACCACATCCTGCTAATTTTTAGTACAGATAGGTTTTACCATGTTGGCCAGCCTGGTCTTGAACTCCCAATCTCAAATGATCTGCTGGCCTTGGCCTCCTAAAATGCTGGGATTACAGGCATAAGCCAACTTGCCCAGCCAGTTGTCTTTTTTTTTTTGAGACAGGGTCTTTCTCTATTGCCCAGGCTGGAGTGCAGTGGCACAATTATAGCTCATTGCAGCTTTGAACTCCTGGGCTCAAGCAATCCTCCCACCTCAGCCACTTGAGTAGCTGGGACTGAATAATTATTTATTTTTTGTAGAGATGGTGTCTCACTGTGTTGTGATCCAGGCTGGCTTGAATTCCTGTGCTCAAGCCATCCCCCTTGCTTCAGCCTGCCACAGCACTGGGATTACAAGTGTGAGCCACTACGCCTGGCCTAAAGTGATTTTTTTTTTTTTTAGAAACGGAGTCTCATTGTCACCAAACTGGAGTGCCATGGTACGATCTCGGCTCACTGCAACCTTCGCCTACTGGGTTCAAGCGATTCTCCTGCTTCAACCTCCTGAGTAGCTGGGATTACAGGCGCCTACCACCATGCCTGGCTAATTTTTGTATTTTTAGTAGAGACAGGGTTTCACCATCTTGGCCAGGCTGGTTTCAAACTCCTGACCTCGTGATCTACCTGCCTTGGCCTCCCAAAATGCTGGAATTACAAGCATGAGCCACTGTGCCTGGCCTAAAGTGACTGATTTTTGAGTAACCTTACCTTCTCTCTTTTGCTCCTTCAGTCCTTTAAACATTGTTGTAACAAATTCCTGTGTTAAATCTCTTCTGTTTGAAATACTTAGAGTGGTCTCTGTTTCCTAGTCAGACTCTGACCAGTACAGTATCATACGTGGTACTTGGAATGGCCCCAGAAAACAGACCCTCAGAGATCTGTTTCTGGCTTGAGCTTGAATGCAGTGAAGACCTCACTGCCAGTGGAAAATGAGATACCAGCAATATATGGCATGTCAATATATAAATATGTGTGGTTGTTCAGCATGAAGGATCCACTGAAGACAAGATTTAAAGGACCAAGGATGCTGCACTTGACGTTTATGGTGGTGACTATGAGAAAAAAGATAGTGAAGTAAATTGGCTACATTTTCTTTTTTTTTTGACAGAGTCTCATTCTGTTGCCCCGGCCAGGGTGCAGTGGCACAATCTTGGCTCACTGCAACCTCCGCCTCCCAGGTTCAAGTGATTCTCCAGCCTCAGCCTCCCCAGTAGCTGGGATTACAGGCGCCCACCACCAAACCTGGCTAATTTTTTTGTATTTTTAGTAGAGATGGGGTTTCACCATATTAGCCAGGCTGGTCTAAACTCCTGACCTCAGGTGATCCACCCACCTTGGCCTCCCAAAGTGCTGGGATTACAGGCATGAGCCACCACGCCCAGCTTAAACTGGCTACTTTTTACAGCATGCTCACAGAAAATGACACACTCAGGGTTTTAAATTCTAAGGTCAAGGCATGATCACAGAACAAGAGCATTTCTATGGTAGTCTTTTAAAGATATATATATATATTTTTGGTAACACAAGGTCTTACTCCCATTGCCTAGGCTGGAATGCAATGGCATGATCTCAGCTCACTGCAGCCTCAAACTCATGGGCTCAGGTCATTCTCCCACCTCAGCCTCACAAGTAGCTGGAACTACAGGTGTGCGCCACCATGCCTGGCTAATTTTTGTATTTTTTGTGCAGACAAGAGTTTCACCATGTTGCCCAGGCTGGTCTCAAACTCCTGGGCTCAAGTGATCTGCCCAACTTGGTCTCCCAAAGTGCTGAGATTATAGCTGAGGCATCACATCCAGCCAAGATCTTTTTTTTTTTTGTAGCAAGTATCGTAACTGGCAGCAAATCAGTCCCAAAATTTAATTATGCATGTTGCAGAACTACAACGCCACGGTGAATTCATAGCCTTGCCAGTTCCCTTAGGTGAAATTTAAGGCACTGATTGGAAAGGAGTGAGATCTTGAGAGTTACAATAGAAATATAAGGATCTTCCACTCACAAATCTTCAGGCCTCCCTTGGAGAAGCAGCAGGCACTTCTCCCCTGTCTGAATAGCCTTTCCTTGTTTGAATAAGAACGATCACATCTGTTAAGTTCGCTTGCAAGAAAATAGGGTTGCTTCAAGGGAAAACCCCAGTTTAGGGTGTTGTCAAGACCCACCCTAACAACATCTTGCCTCCATATCCAGAACTAGAATCAGGTATCAGCATTCCTGGGGAGAACAAGCACAAAGTGTGACTTAGGAGGAAGTAAGTACAAACTGAAACTACTGTTAATTTAGGCAGCAATGAATTAGTCACCAAGCATCAAGTAAGTAAGATGCGAATTCTGCTAACTTATATGAATAGAAATCTGGTGTGGGAATGAATTCCAAGCTGTCTGACTAAACAGGCAGGATGTGAGTATGACATTAGATCAGGCCACACTACAGATAGGAGCGTGCCTAGTGAAGACTGACTGTAATGTTTTAGCCTAAGCATCTAGGAGCAGCCCTGTTGGCTGGCTGACCAAAACCTAGGCACAGTAATAGCCTAGATACAATGAAATCGAGAAGCCTAACATAATGAAGAGGGGACACCAACGGCTTAGTAAGAAAAGAGTGTTGGGGTGGATTTATCTTCGGTGACTCACACATTCACCAACCCCACTAAGTTCTCTAGGTCCCAAAGTACACTCTATTCACTGAGGCACTGAGAGATGCATTAGTTAAGACTGGCAACTGTAAAAAGAGAGGTGGTGACTGTTCTTTACAGGCCAGAGTTGGTGATGGGATCACCCATTTCGAGGAAAGGTGTGATTCTAAAGTAGCAGAGGCCAAATGCAGCACTCAACTGCCAGAGGCCAGGTGGATGCAAACCCTGCCATGGATGGCAAAGATAAAACGATCCAGCTGGGCGCGGTGGCTCACGCCTGTAATCCCAGCACTCTGGGAGGCCGAGGCGGGCGGATCACCTGAGGTCAGCAGTTCAAGACCAGCCTGACCAACATGGAGAAACCCCCTCTCTACTAAAAATACACAATTAGCTGGGCATGGTGGTGCATGCCTGTAATATCAGCTACGCAGTAGGTTGAGGCAGGAGAATTGCTTGAACCCGGGAGGTGGAGGTTGTGGTGAGCAGAGACTGCGCCACTGCACTCCAGCCTGGGCAACAGAGCAAAAGCTTCGTCTCAAAAAAAAAAAGTTAATCTCATAAACTGTGGTGAAAAAAAAACACAGAATTTAACTTACTAAAAACTTAGATTCTTGGTAAATACTGAAAAATTTCTCAAAACATATCAGTTATTCAGGAAGTAGTTATTGACTGCAGGTCCCCAAGCATGTCAAGCAAACACACAGCTCCCAAAAGAAGGGTGTGGTCCTTGGCCACAGTGGATACATCCTACAAAATGAATGTAACTGCTGGATGACAGAGAGAGACTCTGTTTCAACAACAACAACAAAGTCTTCCTTATAGAAGGTTGACTAATCAATGTAAAAGGAATGCTTGGCAAGCACCTTGGTAAATATTCCATTAAGAATCATCAATGGGGCCGAGCGCGGTGGTGCACACCTGTAATCCCAGCACTTTGGGAGGCCGAGGCGGGTGGATCACAAGGTCAGGAGCTCGAGACCATCCTGGCCAATATGGTGAAACACCGTCTCTACTAAAAATACAAAAATTAGCTGGGTGTGGTGATGCGCACCTGTAGTCCCAGCTACTCAGGAGGCTGAGGCAGGAGAATCATTTGAACCTGGGAGGCAGAGGCTGCAGTAAGCCAAGATCGCCCCACAGTGTTCCAGCCTGGGTGACACGGCGAGACTCTGTCTCAAAAAAAAAAAAAAAAATCATCAGTGAATGTTAAATCTGCGTGGATAAACGCTTGATGGGAAATGTTGTCTCGACAGTGTCTCCCATAAAGACAACCATCATTACAGTAGAGACATCTGGCAGACAGCCAGATGTAAACATCACCAGTGTGGCTCAAACTGACCTCATGTCTCCTGGTGTGATGGACGGAGGACCAACATCACTTCTGTAGTATTCCTGTCAAAACGGCATAATCACAATCAAATCATGAGAAAACATCAGGGAAATCCAAATGGAGGGCATTCTAAAAACCAACTGCCCTCCACTCTGGTTAAGGTGTGAAAGAGTAAGACAGACTGAGGAACGGTTCCAGATTAAGGGAGATTCAAAAACATGATAACTAAATACAAAAAGTGATCATGGATGACATCCAGTGCTTTTTTGCTTTTATTAAAAATATTAGTGGCGGTTAGGCGCAGTGGCTCATGCCTGTAATCCCAGCACTTTGGGAGGCCGAGGTGGGTGGATCACGACGTCAGGAGTTCAAAATCAGCCTAGCCAACATAGTGAAACCCTATCTCTACTAAAAATACAGAAACTTAGCTGGGTGTGGTGTTGGGCGCCTGTAGTCGCAGCTACTCGGGAGGCTGAGACAGGAGAATCGCTTGAACCCGGGAGGTGGAGGTTGCAGTGAGCTGAGATTGCGCCACTGCACTTCTGCCCGGGCGACAGTGCAAGACTCCATCTCAAAAAAAAAAAAAAAAAAAAAAATTAGTGGCCTGGCTGCAGTGGCTTGTCTGTAATCCCAAAACTCTGGGAAGCCAAGGTGTAAGGACTGCTTGAGGCCAGCAGTTCAAAACCAACCTGGGCAACATGGAGAGCCTCTGTCTCCACCAAAAAAAAAAATAATAATAATTAGTTGGGCATGGTGCCATGTACCCATAGTCCGAGATACTCGAGGCTGAAGTGAGAATGGCTAGGGCCCAGGAGTTCAAGGCTGCAATAAGCTATGGTCAGGCCACTGCACTCCAGCTTGGGTGACAAAGTGAGACCTTGTCTGAAAAAAAAAAAATTAATGGAACAATTGGTGAAATATGAATGAAGCCTGGCTATTAACAGTACTGTACTGCCAATTTCCTAATTCTGATAACTGCATTGTGGTATGTCAGAGCAGGTCCTCATTTTGAGGAAACACACTGGGGTTCAGGAATAAGGGACATGATATACGCAAATTAGTCAAAAATGATTCATTAAAAAAAAAAACCCAGTTGTGACATTATAGTTATTGAGAGAAGATGACAAAGTAGGTATGATCCAACGTTAACAACTAGAGAACTCGGGTGAAGGTGACGTGCAAGGCCTTTGTGCTGTTCTTGCAACTTAAAGTCAAATTATTTCAAAATAAAAGTAATCCTCCCCACCAAAAATCCTAATTTTTCAACTAATTATGTATCTAGGCAATTGTCATCAAGGAATGTTTAACCTGCTACATGTAAAAGCAATAGGACTTTTATAATGGGTGAATCTATCTGATAGCAACGGAATTGATGAATTCTGACATCAGTAAAACTAGAACAACCAGACAACAGTGTAACTGCGATACAGAGGGAAGGGCACCACGTCACCAACAAAGTATTCTTGAGGGGTGGGGAAGGGAGAACTTGGTTTTAGTCAAGCCTCCAGATCTGATTAAGTCACAGAAAACATGGCGAGGTGGGGGGATGAAGAAATTGACACCATTAAGACGCTGCTTGCTAACTCCAGAGAATATGAAATGTTCAATGAATAAATGATCTATTTTTTCAACCTTTTCTTTTTTTTTTTTTTTTGTAGGGAGAACTGTTAAGACTAAAGGAGGCCGGGCACGGTGGCTCACGTCTGTAATCCTAGCACTTTGGGAGGCCGAGGTGGATTACCTGAGGTCAGGCGTTCAAGACCAGCCTGGCCACCATGGTGAAACCTCATCTTAAAAAAAAAAAAAGACTAAAGGAGACTTAAAGCATAATAACCAAATGCAATGAACAGTTTTGATTTTGATTCAAACTTTGTGAAAAGACACATTTGAGACAATCTGAGAAAATCACCTATGGACCTGATAAGGCATTGTGGGTGGTTCTTTTTCTAAGATGTCCTCTGTTATCATATTAATTAAAATATTTATGAGTGACATGATAGCTAGGATTTGGTTTAAAATATTCTAAGGGAACAAAGTGGAATAAATGCAACAAAATGGGCAAAATGTCAGTTATTGCTGAAGCCAGGTTGTATTAGGTAGGAGTTTGTTACAGGAGTCTACTTCTATGTATGTTTGACTTTTTTTTTTTAGCTTTCACATTTTTCATCAATCCCTAGAATATTTTCTTTTTTCTTTTTAATTTTTTTTTTTAAGACAAGGTTTCCCCATGTTGGTCAGGCTGGTCTTGAACTCCCAACCTCAGGTGATCTGCCTGCCTTGGCCTCCAAAGTGCTTGGATTACAGGCGTGAGCCACCACACCCAGCCAATCCCTAGAATATTTTCATTAAAAAGAAAAATTTGGCTGGGCGCAGTGGCTCACGCCTGTAATCCCAGCACTTTGGGAGCCCGAGGTGGGTGGATCACCTGAGGTCAGGAGTTCAAGACCAGACTGGCCAACATGAAAAACCCCATCTGTACTAAAAATACAACAATTAGCCAGGCTTGGTGGTGTGCACCTATAATCCCTGCTACTTGGGAGGCTGAGGCAGGAGAATCACTTGAACCCCGGAGGCAGAGGTTGCAGTGAGCTGAGATCACACCATTGCACTCTAGCCTGGGCAACAAGAGTGAAACTTTGTCTCCAAAAAAAAAAAAAAAAAAAAGAAAGAAAGAAACAAAGAAAGAAAAGAAAAAGGAAAAACTGGTCTTGAGAAACAACTAATTGAATATGACCACAACCCAGTGACCTTAGGCTTGCTAAAGACTCAGACCCCTCACAAATGAAGGTTCAGGCCACCCAACAGATGAAGGGCTGGCAAAGGGTGAGTGGAACTTAGAAGGGGCAGTAAAGACTTTAAGCCAACACACTCCACAGGCTTGTGATCAGGTACAGAAACAAGAACGGCGGCAGCTATGTGCATGTTATCCCTTCATATATATATATATATATATATATATATATATATATATATATATATATACGTTTGCAGATATAAACCAATTTTTCTCCTACTTTCTCCTACTAATTTAGATAAATACAATTTATTACTTAAGATGTCAAATAGTCAGGTGAGACTGAACTTGAAGCTACTATCACCTAAAGATGAACATAACGAATGAACGACTGATAGGTGGGACGAGTGGACACAGTGTTAGTGGCTTCCCTACAGTTACCAACCTTCAGTAACTTTCCCCAATGTCGCTCCCAACACTTCAAACACCAATTCTTTTCCTTTTTTACGTTTATCTAGGGTGGTTTCTGTTTCATGATAGAACCCTGACCTGCTTAAGGCTCCATTCCATGTTACCGAAGTCAGAAAATCCAGGCAGGTGACTGTTCCCCTATGCAAGGCTCACCATGCTTGCCTTTCAACTTGGGTCTCCTTCAGTAAAATTGCAAAGGGTTACTAGTCACACACCGTCAAGAAACCAAGCCTCAACGGTACTGCTGCACACATGCCTTACGCTCACACACACACTAGGAAACCGGAGCTGAAATCTGAGAGCTAAGCTAGGCTGGTGAGTCCCCACTGAGGCTGTCCATTTAGAACTCTGGGGAATCTGAAAATAATTTCCTATGCACAGTCCCACCCCAGGTTAGAAACTCTGGGACATGGAGCTTAGGGATCGATTTTTGTTTCAAGTTCCTTAGGTGATCTGGGCCAACCCCCTCATCTAACAGACAAGGAAACTGAGGCCCAGAGACAGGTCAGAAGAGTGGTTAATGAGGTTGGTGCTAAAATGCAGCCTTCTGGAACCTATACCACATTGCCTCTCTAAGGGTTACTTCTTTGCACTAATTATAAGACATCTAAGAAGGTGTTTACCCAGATTTCATATGCTCTACTGCATCAACATATGTGCCCATGAATGCCCTTCACACTTGCAAAATGGCCTACAAGTGTTAAACTTTTTTTTTTTTTTTTTTTAACGGAGACTAGCTCTGTTACCCAGGCTGGAGTGCAATGGTGCGATCTCTGCTCACTGCAACCTCCACCTCCCGGTCTGCCTCAGCCTCCTAAGTAGCTGGGATTACAGGTGGTGTCACCACGCCCAGCTAATTTTTGTATTTTTTAGTAGAGACTAAAATATTTTTGTATTTTTGTATTTTTTATTGGACAGGCTGAACTCGAACTCCTGACCTCAGGTGATTCACCTGCCTTGGCCTCCCAAAGTGCTGGGATTACAGGTGTGAGCCATCACTCCCAGCCTTGTCAAGCACTTTTGTGCTGGGAATGTACTATGTAATTACAATTTTCTTGATCACAACTCCCTGATAGTTGTCGTTTCACAGATGGGAGAAAAATACAGAGAGAAACTTGCCCCAAGTAACTGAACAACATGCAAATCTGACAATTTGATTCCAGGGTTCCCATGCACAAAATCACTCCCAGGTTCATTCCATAGGGTGCTTAAAAAAAAAAAAAAAAAAACAAATTCCAGGCCAGGCGCAGTGGCTCACGCCTGTAATCCCAGCACTTTGGGAAGCCAAGGCGGGTGGATCACCTGAGGTCAGGAGTTTGAGACCAGCCTGGCCAACACCGTGAAACCCCATCTCTACAAAAAATACAAAAGTTAGCCAGGCATGGTGGAGGGCACCTATAATTCCAACTACTCAGGAGGCTGAGGCAGGAGAATTGCTTGAACCTGGGAGGTGGAGGCTGCAGTAAGCTGAGATCGAGCTACTGCACTCTAGCCTGGGTGACAGAGTGAAACTCTGTCTCAAAACAAAAACAAAAACAAAAAACAAAACAAAAAGGCTAACCCCAGATTCTAGGTAGAATTAGGAAATACAACACACACTAAAGTTGAGTCACTGGCACCTGCTCTGGGTCCCTGGCTCTACACAAGAACAGAAACCAGAGCTTACTGAGTCCCCTCACTGGGAAAGACCAAGATCCTAAGACTACAGGCAAAACTGGCGTACCCATGAGGACTTTTTCCCCATGGCCAGTGCGCGCAAACCATCCCACATGTTCCCACTTCAAAACAGAAGACTGCAAAGAATGTGGTAGAGACTGCAACTGCCAGCGTAGCAACCATTTTCCCAATTTCACAGTAACAGGATTCCCAATGGCATTTGGGAATGAAAGCACTCAACTAAAATCCCACAACTTCCACAACTAACTGTAGTTATGTATCCACATTCTGGCTTATAAGACTTAAGATGCTGGATAGGGCTTCCCAAAAATCTCCTTAAACAGGGCTGACCAAGCAGTAAGGTGTACTGTTTGCCTCACCTCACTCTTTCCTCTTGCCTGGAATATGGGCATGATGGCTGGTGCTGTAACAGTCACCTTGGACCATGAGTGACCCAGAAGAAGAAAGCCACAATCAGGATGCTGAAACAAAGAATCTGGGCCCCTGGGCCACCCCACAAGCCTTGGACCAATGACCTATTTCACTTGAAAATAAGCTATTTTATTGTCACTGTTGCTTTGCCATTTTTGTCAGACGCAACCAAACCCAATACCAACCCACTGACCATTCCCAGGATCATTTCTCATGCTAAAGGAGGAATTCAAAGACAAAGGCAATCTGCTGCGAAGGGAAACCAACCTTCTACTCCCACAACTGGGGGACAAGTAAACCAGTCCTTAGGAAGTGATGTTTCTGCTTCTTATGATCAGCTGGACTGAACCAAGTGTGGAGGTGATTGTGAGTTCCAACTCCATGATGTCATCACTTTACCAGCAACAAAAGGGGATGCAATGACAGCTTTTAGGTGGAAGATCAGCTCTTAGGTAAAGAGCCCACTTCTTCCTTCCCAGCATCTAGGTGCTGTTTCTCCCATGTGGTGCCCCACTGCTATGGCTACTTTTGTTGCAAAACATTCCCACTGATGAATTCTTTAGACGGAAACTATCCTCCTGAAGGTTTTAGGCTCCCAGTCCAGAACCAGCACTACCAAAAGCTATACATGTCCATCGTTCTCAGGCAACACCTGCAAGTAAGGATCACACATCTGGCTGCTTCAAGGCTCCCACACTCTCCAGGGTCCTAGAAGGCACTGCTGCTTCCTCACCAGAGACTGAACTCACGCAGGACCAAATTCACCCTTCATAGCTGGGCTTTTGTCGTTCTAAGAAACTCATCAACTATAAGGCCAATTTCCATTTGGAATGTGCTCTGGGTGTACTTTACTCTCTCAAGAATGTGCTTGCCTGCTACTCTGTTGGAAATGCTCTATGTCACATATTGGAAGGACAGTATACAAATATGTTCATTTCAAAGAATCACTTCTGTTTAATTCAAGTCATTCGCATACTTTTATTAATGCACAGTTGGGCATTTTATACAAAATTACCAGTTTTGTTATCAGGTCAACTTTAAAGTAGGATGCAATAAATATATGTATATAACATATATGTATATATTATATATTGAAAATGTAAAACATATACTTTTATATACATATATGTATATATAAAAATATATGCATGTATAAATACAATAGTTTCCCTAAAAAATTACTTAAATAAAGCCAGAAGTACCATTATCTATCCTAACATTTAAAAAACAGAAACAAGCTGGGTGCACGGGTACATACCTGCAGTCCCAGCTACTCGGGAGGCTGAGGCAACAGGATCACCTGAGCCCAGGTGTTTGAGACCAGCCTGGGCAACGCAGTAAGAACCCATCTCCAAAACAAAAACCAAAACCTTGACTTAAAGCCAATGAAAATAAAGTCCTTCATGTATATGCATAAACTCATTTTATGCAGATATTTCCCAAAAATGGCTGTAATATCTCCTATCCCCCTTGCTCTTCTCTAATGTGACCTTGCCACTCCTTTTCAAGAGGGAGAGGCTCATGCTCCTTCCCTTTGAATCTGAGTGGGCTTGTGACTACTTCGATGGAATACAGTGTCACGAAATGACTATGTGACTCCTGACCTTAGAGCTCAAAAAAGGTAACACAGTTTCTGCCTGGTTCTCTAGGGGAACCCAACCACCACTTAAGAAGTTCAACTCCTCTGAAGCTGCCATTCTGGAGAGGACACACGTAGCACCTCCAGCCATCAACCCAGATGAGTTCCCAGCCTACAGCCAACGTCAACCATCATTACTCGAGTGAGCCCTCTCGGACAGCTCACCCAATTCATTAAGCCTTCATAGGAATGCAGCCCTAGAAGACATGTGACCAAAACCAAAGAAGACCCTAGGCAAAGAAGTACTCAGTTGAGCCCTACCCAAATCCCTGACCCACAGAACGAAGCAGCTGTTGGAAGCCATCTGGAGGGGATTTGTTATGCACAGCAGCCACCAGCACACCAGTCTGCCTGGGGAAAGTCTCCATCATCAAACTGTCTTGTCTGGTGTGTTTTTAAATTTCTGAATTTAAACAAACCAACCAACAAAACTAGAGCTGGGCACGGTGGCAGACACTTGTAGTCCCAGCTACTCAGGAGGCTGAGGTGGGAGGATCACTTGAGCCCAGGGGTTTGAGACCAGCATAGGCAACATCACTTGACCCCATCTCCAAAAAAGCCAACCAAACAAAAATCTGGAAGCAAACAATGTACAAAACAAATACTCCAAAACTCAGAAAGTTAGAATTTGGAAATAAGTTCCTAGAATGGGATGAAAAAATGGTGGCTTTAAGTGAAAGAGTGAGCAAATAAAAACATGAAAGAGCAGAACTGAGAGAGACAGAAACAGACGTTCCCAGGGAAGTCTCCTTGGTTAAGCAAATGGATGTTCCATGACCAAAATGACTTTGTTTCCCCTCATCTACCCACTCCACTCCCAATTTTTCAAATTTATTTTCATTTTTCCTGAATACACACACAGTCTAGTTGAGAAGGTGTGGGCAGGCTCTGGAGGGGTGTGTGCAGAGGAGGTGTGTCTGTGGCATGAGGGCAGGTGCTGACCCACGTTAGCAGAAAGGAAGAGTCAAAAGAGAAAAGACACTTGGTCAACTTACCTACATCTGCCTTGACCTCTACATTCTCAAATACAGAACCAGCCAGTGCTGCGTGGTCTGGTAGGGAAAGAAGCCATGACTGCCTCCATGTCTTGGGTGCTTGGAGCTTTTCCATGGTATCAAGAGCAACAGTTTGGTGCAGAACTCAGCCTCCATAAGGGTGAGTACAAGAGGTGCACTCAGAATACAACCAGGTTTTATTTAAGTTCTTTTTTATTTTCCTCCACGCTGGCAAAAGTTCCGAGGGAGCCTAAAGTTTTGTAAACATTTTAACTATCCCTCTTACCCACCCCAATTTTGAATTTACAAAGCAAAGGAGAGTAGGAGCCCCAATTTTTTAATCGTTTCCTCTCCCCTCATGCTATTTGATCCAAAAACTATATACAATTTTGTAGCAGTCTCTGTATAGTTATTGTACATGTTTAGAAGGGAGGGAGGCAAGAAGGGATAGGGATAATGGTGATCCAAAATAATAAAAATAGAAGCCAAATATAATACTCCAAACCCAAACTGCTCTCAGAGCAACTCCAGCCTTCTTCAGGCAACAATGACAGGAAGCAAAGGTGCTTTTCCAGGGCTGCCCAGACCACAGCACCTCTGGCACAGGCACAGCTGCCCAATGACTCCAACCCAGTGTGAGTGGCAATTCCAGGTGATGTTCGGTAGGGGTTTGGTGGAGGCAGGAAGAGTATTTGTTTATAAACAGGGCTTGAGTACATTTCTACTTGAAGTGAAAGGTATTAGGAGGCCATGACCAGAAGCCAGGCCAGACTTCCTGCTCCCGTTTTCGCCCATCCCCTCCAGCCCACTGCATCCTCCTGTATAGTGGATTCCATGGATGAAGGTCTTAAAGATGGTCAGGTTTTGTATGTTCTCTTTTCAGAAAAGGCAAGCAACTTGCCATCCCAGAATCTTTAAACAAAACCTTTTCCAGGCTACAGCAAGACACACACGCAATGCTCTGAGGAACCAGATGAAATTCCAGGCTTTTATCGGAAGCAAAAGTTTATCCCTATCCAAAAATGAAATTATACAAATTCATACATATGGTAAAGATCCTAGCTGCCTCTTAAACGAGACAAATTTTCAGCAGAAGGGCCCAAAACAAACTGGTCCTAGTCCTCTGAAGTAAAAATATTTATGGGAAAAATCAGTTTTTGTAAGAAAGAAAAATTAAGAATAGTCTCTCTCCCAGGCCACAGGGCTTCCTTTGTCCAATCAGGTTGGAGTATGCCAGGGGAGACCAGCTTGCTCAGAAGTCACTATCTAATGAAGAAAAACATAAATCCTTTCAGAGAAAGGATGCTCAGAAAGAACAGGTGAGGAGTGTGTAACATCAAACCAATCCAACCTCATCGTAACCCCACTCAGGGCCTCTCTGATGTAATCTCAAAGTTAGCAGTGGCAATGCAACTTTCAGACTGGGAGAACTCTGACTGCCTGTTAGATACCGGAGTCACAGTCCGTGGGGTGTTTCGTTGCTGGCCAATGTCTGTTAATCATTAACTCTCTTCATGATTGTACCAGTTAGACCTCTTGCCCTGATGGGGGAAAAAGAAGAAGAAAAAACAAAATAGAAGAAAAAAAGTGACAAGAGAAAGCAAGCTGCTAATGGCTGATCCCAACACACTTTCTGGGAGACAGTAGATGAAATCACAGTACAGTGAACACATGCTGCCTAAAATCAGCCTTGTTGGGGAGTAATCCCAACTGCCACCCCCAAGACACACAGTCCAGTCCACTTATCTATAGTCTGAGATGTTCACCAACAAAAATGGATTAAAGAATCTTGGACACAAGGGGCCAGAAGAAAAAGCCTGAGATGATCGGTTCTGTGATTTGTTGCAGAGTGATACAGAGTAAATGGTGAGTAAGTGTTGTGTCCAAAGCTGGAGACTCCACGGTCAGCAGACAGGAGGGGGAGGCCAGTACACCGGCAGGCGCTCAGTAGTCATCCAACGTCTCGATTTCACCCATGTTGAGTCGCTCCGATGATGCATTGACTGAAAATCCTGCAGAAAAAAACTGGCTATGAGTGATCACATCCAGGCAACCAAGTGGCTCAAATTCTAGGCCGTGAGCTGGAATATAAGTCTTTGTTTTTGAGACAAGGTCTCACTCTGTCACCCAGGCTGGAGTGCAGTGGCGTGATCTCGGCTCACTGCAACCTCCACCTCCTGGGTTCAAGCGATTCTCATGCCTGAGCCTCCCAAGTAGCTTGTATTACAGGCACATGCCACCACCACATCTGGCTCAGTTTTCTATATTTTTAGTAGAGACAAGGTTTCACCATGTTGGCCAGGCTGGTCTTGAACTCCTGACTTCAAATGATCCGCCCGCCTTGAACTCCCAAAGTGCTGGGATTACAGGCGTGAGCCACTGCACCTGGCCGATCTTTTGTTTTTGAGCATACCATAGGAGTACTATGGGGAGACAAAATAAAGGTCACAGTAGTAGCTTTCTATTCTTCAAAGGAGAGAGATTCCTTATTTTCTTAAGGTTCTGGTATAACTCAATCAGGAAGGAAAATAAAACAAAATAATATCACCAATTAAAAAGAACTGCAAACTACCTTGGAGAATCAGAGAAAAAAATGGGATGTGGGTGTGTGTCAAGGATGGCCTGGGCTGACCCTGGGGGGGAAGTTCATGCAGGAGGTCTACCTTAAAATAAATGGGGGTGGGCAGGGGGGCTACCATGGGGTGATATATACACTAAGTACTTTGTAACTACTTGACCCCATGACTTTGAAATCTGAGTTGGATTAATACCCCTTCAAACCCAAACCCTCTTTAATAGGAATACTTTCTCCCACCAATCAAAAACTTTATGAAAGTTCTGGGCCAGAGCTTTTGATACTCAGGGATGACAGGCTTCACAAGGAAGACACACTATAAGATCCTTAGAGCCCTCGCATATTCTCTCTTTCCCACAGTAGACAGAGCAAGAAGATTAAAGTACTTTATCTAACTTTATCTACTGTAAGTATATCTGCAAAGGAAAAGTATTTCAGTTAGCAATATTTGATTAACCAAAATGGAATTTGGCTTAGAAAAGGCAGTACTAGCATACCCATTGAAGGAGATAAGCAGTACTCACAAACAAGACTGACAGTTGGAAAACCTAATGCTGGCTGGGCCCGGTGAAGGCCGAGGTGTGTGGATTACTTGAGGCCAGGAGTTCGAGACCAGACTGGCCAACATGGTGAAACCCTGTCGCTACTTAAAATACAAAAAAATTAGCTGGGTGTGATGCTGCACGCCTGTAATCCTGGCTACTTGAGTGGCCGAGGCATGAGAATCACTTGAACCCAGGAGGCAGAGGTTGTAGTGAGCTGAGATCACATCACTGCACTCCAGCCTAGGCAACAAAGCGAGACTTTGTCTCAGAAACAAAAACAAAAACGTAAAGCCAAATGCCCAATGGTAACATGTATGTAATTTTTCCAAAATTATAATTAGAAGTTGATAAAAATTGTGATGAACAACCTCTTTAAACTAAGTGACTCCCCAGAAATGTTCCAGTTCCTTTACCTTGAATGAAATCCCAAACTGTTTTAGCTGCTATTTGAATACCAAAAAGTAAACAGGCAATGTCCTTATTCTAAAAGCAGTTCTGTTAATATTAGCTGGGTTTTTTGCAGCCTCTTTATTGTTTTTTAATGTTCGAGTTTGGAAATAAATACACATTTGAAATGTAACACTAATAAACAAAAATGTCTTACATAAAAATACCTTAATTAACTGGCTCAAAAATATCATGATTCGAGAAAATAAAGATGCCTATTTATCAACCAAAAAGGCTGTGGTACAAACTGCTTACAAGGCCAAATACAGGGAGAAGCTAGGATTCCAAACCCCATCCTGAGTTTGACCCCATCAACTATGTTCCCATAACCCACAGGTCTTTTTTTTCCCCCCTGAAAATAATTAAAGCCTTAATGTTTACGTGTGTGTGTGTGTGTGTGTGTGTGTTTAAAGATAGCGTCTCACTCTGTCGCCCAGGCTGGAGTGCAGTGGTGCAATCTTGGCTCACCTGCAACCTCCACCTCCAGGGCTGAAGCGATCTTCTCACCACAGCCTCCCCAGTAGCTGGAACTACAGGCATGTGTCACCACACCCAAATAATTTTTTTATTTTTTGTAGAGACAGGGTTTTGGCATGTAGTCCAGGCTGGTCCTGAACACCTGGATTCAAGTGATCTGCCCACATCACCCTCCTGAAGTGCTGGGATTACAGATGTGAGCCACCATGCCTGGCCCTAACATTTATATTTTTAAAGTAACAGTTAATTAGGTAAGTACAAGAACCTAAAGGTCAAACAGTCTATGAAATAAACTATTACTCTATTCTGAGGCAGGTTTTTTCATTGACTTCATGTATATCTTAAGAACTGATAAAATGTGATAAAAGGCAATAATGAACTACATGCAATAGAAGTGGAAATGAAATTTTAAAAACTAAATTAATTTTACTCATGGAAAGACAGGAAGGGAAAAGTCTGTGGCCAAAAAAAGTTGATTAATATGTTAATTATTGGTCTAGGCTTTTAGCAAACATACATGTTCTCATTTACCTGTCATTTTAAAAACCAGCGGAGATATGCATTCATACTTTTGGCTGAATGCTATTCTTTATCAAATTCAGCCATCTGATGGAAGGGAAAGTCCTGGGTACCATGAAACACAAGGCAACACAAACAAGGATTCAATCCACTATGCCTGGCTCTAAAGATGACATTCTGTGAAGTTCAGAACATAGTCTCACTCCTTTAAGATTTGTGAGATTGTTCTTATAAGGAAAGTCCAGGGAAAAGCTGTATTGTGTGTTTATCACATCTGAGTGCAGGTTGCTGATTCACAATGACCACCTGAGGAGCTCTAAAAAAAACAGGAAGCCTAGAGTAGTACATTGAAGAATACTGACAATTAAAATGAGGCAGTGGCTCCCTACGCTGGTTCGTTTTAGAAGCAAGTTTTCTTTCAAGTAATGACTGCGTTTTCAACAAAGAATTCCTATTTTTGCATTTTATGCATGGGGAATGTGTAGCTAATGGACAGTCATTAATTTTTTCTCAGTCTATAAATTATATTAAATATGTAAATTAAAAAATAAATGAAAATGAAATAAGTATAGGAAAAAAATGAGCAATTATGAGAGGAATTTCTAGAGAGGTTTAGGTGAGCAGTAATTTTCATGAAACGGTTCATGTGAAAGCCCACCTCAGTGAGTATCCTCAATACTTAGTTTAATATTTGCTTTTCTTCCCCTTCAAGGTATATGGATTCCTTAAACTCTATTCCTAGGATGACCTATCTCCCACTCCCTTGTAGTGAGGTTTTCTTAAGTCCCCTCCTTTCTTAAATCTGTAATAGAAGATGGGATCCAAAGGAATATTTAAGTCCAAATGGTCTGACTTTATTTTCAGAGTAACCTTTTCCCTAACACCCTACCCTCAAGTCCCAAAGCTTCTTAACTAGCACCCACATTTATAATTTAAGCAATGTTTTGAAATCTATTCACCTATTTCCATTCAAATTGGATAAAATTTCAGGCTACTCCATTTACCCTTAACATCAACTTTTGAGACAAGCAAAGGAAAACAGAATTGTACCAGATCTACAAGTTCCCAAACCAAGCTTTTAGGCACCAATTCTTCATTATTATTATTTTTAAATTATTATTTTTTGAGATGGAGTCTCACTCTGTTGCATAGGCTGGAGTGCAGTGGCGCGATCTCAGCTCACTGCAACCTCTGCCTTCCAGGCTCAAGCGGTTCTCCTGCCTTAACCTTCCAAGTAGCTGGGATTACAGGCGCCCACCACCATGCCCAGCTAATTTTGTATATTTAGTAAAGACAGGGTTTCACCATGTTGGCCAGGTTGGTCTCGAACTCCTGACCTCAAGTGATTCACTTGCCTCAGCCTCCCAAAGACATGAGTCACCACTTCTGGCTTCCGGCACTGATTCTAAAGGACAGTCCTGTAAGTTAGGTTTTACTGCCATGTTGTTTTCACCAGGGCAGGAAGGCTCTGAAGGAAAGAGAGGATCCGCCAGGGCAGAGTAAGGTTACCACCTGCCTCTCACTGTGCGGGATCTCAGGCGCTCCATGATGTCAAATGCAAACCAGTCAGCACTCAAAACACCCTCCCATTCCTCTCAGCCTGCTCCATGTTCCGCTGCTTATCATTTCACAGCAAATGGCAACACCATCCATCCATCCTGTTCCCAAAGCCTGAGACCTTCCCACTCTTCTTGTCCAGCTAATTCTATCCCTGACATTTCTGAAATCCATCTAACTCCTTTTCATCCCCACTACCAAAACCCGATTCCAAGTGACTGGTATCCTTCATCTGGTCTATACTGCAGCCTCTGCACTGTTCTGCCCTCGTGACAGGACAACATCCGGAACTTCCATCTTTGCTAAGATATTCTATCACAGACAACATGGTTTTATATAGCAACTAAAACACTCACAAATAGAAAATAATTTCAGGGCCGAGCATGGTGGTTCACACCTCTGATTCCAGCACTTTGGAAGGCCAAGGTGGGCAGATCACCCGAAGTCAGGAGTTCAAGACCAGCCTGGCCAACATGGCAAAAGCTCGTCTCTACTAAAAATACAAAAATTAGTTGGGCATGGAGGCATATGCCTGTAGTATCAGCTACTCCAGAGGCTGAGGCAGGAGAATCGCTTGAACCCAAGAGGTGGAGGTTGCAGTGAGCCAAGATCCTGCCACTGCATCCCAGCCTGAGCAAGAGTGAGACTCTGTCTTGAAAAAATGAAAAAAAAAAAAAAAAAAAAAAAAAACCATAATTTTAGTTTCATCACTGTTACAAAAAATATGGGCAGCCTATACTGTCTGTTATTCCTGAAACAATATTACCCATCCTTTCTGCCATTCTTTCAAAGCCCAAATTCAGATGTCAGCTTTTCCAAGAAGCTAGAGTGCAGTGGCACGATCACAGCTCACTGCAGCCTTTAACTCCTGGTAAAGGAATCCCCCATACCTCAGTCTCTCAAGTAGCTGTGACTATCAGTGTGCACCACCATGCCAGGCTGTTTTTAAAATTTTTTGTAGTGATATGGTCTCGCTATGTTACCCCAGTTGGTCTCAAACTCCTGGCCTCAAGTGATCTGCCCACCTCAGATTTCCAAAGTACTGGGATTACAGGAGTGAGCCACTGTGCCCAGCCTGCCCTGCCTGGTCCATAATGCTGGACAAAAATAGCCATGGGTAACAGAGAAGGGTGGAAAGAAAACAGCCCTGTTCTGAAATCTCAGCCTCCCGTAGCCGAAAGCTATGTAACGCTGGGAAATGTTCTGAATCTCTGAGTCTTGGTCTACTCATTAGTGAAACTGGGATGTCACCACATAAGGCAAAGTAATTCTGAGAATTTTATGATGCACAGAGTGATTACCAACACATACTGGTTCTTTTCTTGGAGCACCTGATTGGATTAATGGTCTGCTTTCAATACAAATCAGCTTTTAAGTTTTCTAACATACTTTCAGTATCATCCATTATTAGCATCATTTTCCAATTAAATTACTAAAGATCCTCCAGGGAAATTCATGTTAAATATAAAACAATGCTTTAAAGTTTAAAGCACCATACAGTATACGCTGTTACTACATGAAGCATAGCTCCTGCACTGAGATGCCCAGTAAATACTGGCTACTTATTTTGAACCAGTTAAAACATTAGTTATTGATAAAAAGAATTATTTCCCTTCTTGAAAAACAATGCTTCATGGAAACTCACACAGAATAACGGCTATCACCTGCACTCCTCCAACACACAGCTGAGACTTTAGGACAGTGCTCACCTAATAAACTGGGATCTGCTCGGACCATCTTCTGCTTTTTCTTCTTCTTGCCACTCTGCACAGCCTCAAAATTGGATTGTTGGTTGTTGCTTTGATTGGTTTGAAATACTGAATGGAGTGTACTGTGGTTCATCCCCCACACAGAGTCCTGTGAAATAAGCAGCATGACTGAGATTATACAGCAGATTCAGACTTGGTTCACCCTAGGAAAACGCTTGGCTTGTCCTCACCTTATCAAGTATGAGTTTAAAAACAGAAAAAACAAAAAGCTTATCACATGTTCTAATAATAAAACCAATAGGCCACCGAGCCACCATTTTCCTCTATTTAGACCAAGACATCCCACTCAGGCTCTGTGCCTCCACAAAGCCTTTCCTGGTAACTCTGGTTTCCACCCTGCTGTGACAGCAGAACTTCTCTACTGTATATACAGTCTGTACCAAACACTAGGACATGAATATAGCAAATAATCATAAGCAGACCACTGCACCCTGGCAATATACAACTTTCACTTAACCAAGAGCGGAATGTCCCTTTGTTCCCTATGCCCCAGGACAGAGAAGACAGGGGTGGCATATTACCAAACAAGGTTAAAGTTGTGTATCTTATTCCTATCAGTAATCCCAGAAGGGATCTGTCCCCAAAATATTGTCTGTATAATTCTACCAACTGATTACACTATGAAATTGCCTATTAGCCCTTCACGCCTATTTGTAGCTCTTATTAGCATACTTCATTTTAACTTGGGATCTGTTTCAATGAGCCAGTTAAGGCACAGGTGGTAGTAGTGAGGGAGGAGTGGAAAAAGCTCTGTGGAAGGCCAAGCCTGGTGGGATGTACGTGTGCGTGTGGCCCACGGATGCACATGCTTACTGGGCTTCCACCTGCCTGTTTTAGCCCACAGAGGAGCCACTTCACCAATACAAAGAGTCTTCTGTATTGCTATATGATGCCTTCTCCTTAAAATATTTTTCCTAGCGTTCCAGTGTTTACCTCTTTCACTTTCCTTCATATTATGCCTGTTAGCCCATTACCCAGTTGAATGTTAAATGCCTTGTACTTCTCTGAATCGTCTACATCCTTGGAATTGACCCGTAATGCATACTGATTATCTTCAGAATAATAAAGGAGTAAAGGATATGAATATCTTTAAGCCCTCCCATGAGCCTTACCAACTTGTCTTTCAGAAAACTTGTACAATTGAGTCTCACAGATTCTGTATTTGTGAATTCACCTACTTGTTAAAATGTATTTGCAACCCCAAAATGAATACCTGTAGTGCTTTTATGATCATTCTGGAAATGCACATACTCAGAGCAAAAAACATGAGATGCTAAAGGTAGTCAAGGTAGAACAAGGAAACAGTATCTTCTTGTTATAGTTCTCAATACTGTCAGCAAGTGTCCTTTTTGTGGTCTATTTAGTGCCATATTTTCCTAATTTTTTTGCTTTTTGTTAATAATTTCACTTTTTTTTCTTTTTTAGACAGTCTTGCTCTGTCACCCAGGCTGGACTGTAGTGGCGCAATCTTGGTTCACTGCAACCTTTGCCTCCTGGGTTCAAGCAATTCTCCTGCCTTGGCTTCCCAAGTAGTTGGGATTACAGGTATGTGCCACCATGCCCGGCTAATTTTTGTATTTTTAGTACAGAAGGTGTTTCACCATGTTGGCCATGCTGGTCTTGAACTCCTGACCTCATGATCCACCCGCCTCGGCCTCCCAAAGGGCTAGGATTACAGGTGTGAGCCACCACGCCCAGCCGGATTTCACTGTTTAAAGTGGCCCTCAACTACAGTGCTGAAGAACTGGTTGGTGTTCCTAGGCACAGGAAGGCTGTGAGATGCCTTAGGAAGAAAATACGTATGCTAGATAAGCTTCATTTGGGCATGAATAATAGTGCTATTGGTTATGAGTTCAATGTTAGTGAATCAATACATATTAAATGAGGTGTCTTTAAAAAGACACCCACATAAAACAAGGTTATATAATAATCGGGTGACAAAAGTGTTTTGACTAGAGGTTTATGGGAACCTAACCCGGTAATAACCCCTAGGAACAAGGGTCAGTATTTGCTCAAATTTCATTTATATTTCCTGTTCAGTATCTGCTCTCATTATTCACAGTAGTTACATTCTGTAAAGTCCCCATGAACTTCCGTAAACTTGTAAAGTTCATGGGGACTTTACAGACTGTCACTACTGTGAATAATGAGAATCCCTGCTGTATCTTTTAAAATCCCAACAGCAACATGAACTATTTGGCACGCTGCAGTGTTGTCAGTACTAAGTACAGTGCATCCTGAACACTGGAAAATTCAACATTTTAAGTTTTAACTTTTCTTTTTTTTTTTGAGATGGAGTTTTGCTCTTGTTGCCCAGGCTGGAGTACAACGGCGTGATCTTGGCTCACCGCAACCTCCGCCTCCAGGGTTGAAGCGATTCTCTTGCCTCAGCCTCCCGAGTAGCTGGGATTACAGGCATGTGCCACCACACCCAGCTAATTTTGTATTTTCAATAGAGACAGGGCTTCTCCATGTTGGTCAGGCTGGCTTCAAGCTCCCAACCTCAGGTGATCTGCCCGCCTCAGACTCCCAAAGTGCTGAAATTACAGGTGTGAGCCACTGCACCTGGCCAAGTTTTAACTTTTCAAAACCAGATCTATGGGTTTGACATGTTGGAATTTGCAATCTAACAATGACACACACACAAATCAAGAAAAATGGAACTGGTAAAGCCAGTGTTAAAATGAATAACTGTACTTGCTATTTGGGAGATACACTAAGGTACCTGGACATGTAATTTGAAAATACGAAGTCTACACATTTTTAAAAGCGTGGTTAATGGATATACAAAAATGGTACCTTTGCATTAATTTTCATTTCTCTGGTTACTCAACATTTAAAGGTATTAATCCTCAGAGGTACTTCATACACTGCGCTACTTTGTACCTGCTGCTGCGGCTGCTGCGGCTGTGGCGGCGGCTGCTGCTGTTGCTGCTGCTGCTGCTGACGCTGCTGGTTCGCTTTCTGTTTGGCACGACGCTCAAGGAACTGCTTGGCAAACTCCTTAGCCTCAGAAGTATCTCCCAAATAGGCCCTGATATAATCATGGACCTCATAAGGAGATTCTACTTCTTTCAGGAAAGAAACAAATGTGGGAACTGCAAAATGGGAAGGGAGAAGACAAGAGTAACAAAGAAATAATGAAAGATAACATATAAAAATCAGTCTATTTTTAATATATCTTTGCATCTAATCAGACATTAATGACAGAAACTTGGTAAGTATGCAGTAAATGTGTTTAAATATTCTTTAAACTACCTTACAGAAATGAAAAAAAAAAAAACTATCATTACAATGCCCATATCATATGCTTAATTTCACTGAATGTTATATTGACTGAAATAGTTACTGGACTAAGGCTGAAGTAATCTGGGGATTCATTCTTTCTTTCCTGAAGAATCACCAAATTCAATCAATATTTATTAACTCCTATGAAGTGTGCCAGGCACTACAACATATACTAAAGAAAACAGCTATGTCCTCCTGGAACTTCCAATCCACTGAGATTTTTTAGAGAGAAATCAAATGGAAAATGTAAGCAGTGTGTGGTATAGGAGAAAAGCCATCAGTTAGACAAACATGGATTTAAAACCTCACTCTGAAATTTGCTGGCTGTGTGACCTTGATGAGTTATTTAACCATTCTGAGCCTCTGTTTCCTAATTTATAAAATGGGGATAATATTACCTATCTTATAAAGTATCTTTAAAAATTACCGCAAACATCAAATAACTAGGATACTACATGTTAACCCCAAAAGAGTGCCTCGCACATGGTAGGTGCTTAATGCATGGCAGCCATTACTGTTATTTAAAATTGTTTTCTCTGTAGACTTTTAAGGCCGTTAGATAGTGTTACAATGCTGCAAAGTAAGTTCTTAATTTCTTTACTGCTGTTTTTCACAGATTCTTGGCTTTAGACAGGATGTCAGAGGTGGACTAGTTCAATTCAGTCTTTCAGTTATGGGAATCCTGACACGTTGACCAGTCTCTCTTCAAACATTCAGGGATGGGAGATAGGTCTGTGAACAGCTAACCATGAGCAAGTTTTTCTCTAAACTGTGCCAAAGCCTTTTCACTTCCGCACACTGGTCCTAGTTTTGTCCCACGCAAAATAAGTGTACTTGCTTTATCACAAGTCCCACTCCCTCCCACAAAGGTAGAAAGGGAATGATGTCACATCACCTCAGCCATCACTTGTCCAGGTTGACCTTTGTTCCCAGCATGACAGTTACTTTTTTTTTAACCTGATGTAGCTGGCATTGTCCCCCATAAAATGAACAGTATGGAACTATGACCTCCTCTGTCCTGTGTATCATTAAGGCAGTCTAAGATGGCATTTACTTTTTAACAACCACCAATAACCTATTTGAGCTTAGTATTACTGGACTTTTCTCACAAGTAATACTATTAAAGAGTCAAGTTCTTACGGTAGGCGCAGGGGTTGACCCCATTAGATTTCATCTTCTGACTTTGGGCCCATCGTTCCAATTTGCCAGCCTCTCTGTGGGTCCTGCTCTGTCATTCCACATGCTGAGTTTCCCTCCCCAATTCTTACCATCCAAGTTATTTGCCGTATTAAGGGCATGAAGCATCTGTTCACACCACTGGGTAAATCCATCTTGGGCTTTATTTACTCCCTGAAAGAGCTTCAGCAACTTTTCTTCTTCTTCTACTTTCTTATTCTGCCGGTTAGACACACCTACAGATTTACTAAAGCAAAACAATAGGGCGATATTATATTCCCAGAAACTATATGATTATAATACAACACCATAAATAGATAATGTCTTGGCAATACTGGCTGGATGTCCAGTGATCCAATGCTTGGCTCCAAAAATAAAAAAAATTCAAATATTTGGATTGGATATACCCTTAAAATCTAGCCTCAGCTAATATATCCTTACTTGTGGATACAGGGCTTCTATTTAGAAAAAATGATGAAATTCTTCCTATGTATCCTTAGGGTAGGTTGTTTAATTTTACTAAGCCTCAGTCTCCTCATCTGTAAAATGGTACTAACACTTTTTTGGGTTATCATAAGTAATAAAGATAGCGTATGAAAAGGCCTAGAGCACAGTGCCTGGCAAAGATGCTCATAAACTAACAGAAATTAATTGTCCTGTTCGTAATACATTAGGCCCTAAATCAAGAAGAAACAATCTGACAACACTACCATTTATTAAGTAGTTACTATGTGCCAGGCACTTACTACTTGTCATGGATTCATTTAATCTTTACAATTACATGCATGAAGTTGTCATTATTATCTTCATTTTACCGACGAGGGAACTGAGGCCCAAAGAGGTTCCCTCTTGCCCAAGGTCACACAGCTAATAAGTGGTAGTGCTGGGATTTGAGTTCATGTACTTAACACTAAAACCCATGCTCGTTCAATAACACGGAGGAAAGAAAGATGAAGACGAAAATGTAACTAACTTGAAAAATAAATAGGTTTAAGGTCATTACAGAAGTATTTTTATAATACTCATATTAATAGTATACATCACTTAAAAATACAAATTTAGGAATAACGCTAAGGCATCTAGAGAATACCTTGGAGAAATGTTCAACAACACAACAAAAACATTATACTATTCCTAATAATTATTAAGTGGTTACCACGTACTAGGCAGCAGAGTAAGTGCTCAGCACAAGGAGCCCCAATAAATAATACAAATGCGTGTCTATAGGGAAGAAAGCAATCACCATAATTATGACTGCAAGTGCTTGAACACAGATTAAAACTAAGTAAAAACTAAATGACCACCTTTTACTGTCCACCCAACATCCCACTTCCTCCATCCCCACCTCCTAACCAACCAAGGTGCATAGGTGTGGTCATTTTGAGCCCTACCTGAGACTGGCGTTGTTTTTATTTTTATTTGTTGAATTCCTAGGTCCCACCTCTTTCACTGCATCATCCCAGAATCCCATGTTGGAGTTTTTAGTGTCAGCATTACTCCAAATACTACTGACTAGGTCAGATGCCCACTGGTTAGGAGGACCAGTATTTATAGAGCCCCAAACAGAATTCCCAATGCTGGTGTGCAGATTGGAATGCTGTTAAAGAAAAAGAGAAAAATGGTTATTGTTAACAATGTTACAAAGAAGACAGAAAAGATAAAACTAGTCCATACAATGACAGCTCAGGAAAATGCACACACCGTATTGTTACGAGCTCTGTTTGGTTGCTGGTGCTGCTGCTGCTGCTGCTGCTGCTTCTGCATTTGCCTGGCTTCTTCCTGCTGAATCTCCAGAAGAGATTTCGTGGTACCTGAAGGTTTGCTGACATTCCCCCAACCTGAGAGTTTTTGCTGTTGCTGCTGCTGCTGCTGCTGGAGAGCTTTCATCAACTCCCTCTGCTGGCGCCTTTGCTGTTGCATAAAAACAGAAGCTAGCTGAGGATTCCTGTTTTTAGATCATAGTTATAAATATCCAGTCTACTAAATGGAATGCAAATACATAGTAGCTACATAAAATTAACTTGATGGGATTAATTCTGCTACTGCAAATAAAAATGTAAAGTGCTAACAGTATTAAAAAGGAGAATGAGAACACCAAATGCAAAATTACTTCTTTTTTTGTTGTTGTTGTTGAGACGGAGTCTCACTTTTTCGCTCAGGCTGGAGTGTAGTGACACACAGGCACAATCTCAGCTCATTACAACCTCGTATCCCAGGTTCAAGCCATGTCTGGCTAATTTTTTTGTACTTTTAGTAGAGAGGGCGTTTCACTATATTGGCCAGGCTGGTTTCAAACTCCTGGCCTCAAGCGATCCACCTGCCTCGGCTTCCCAAAGTGCTGGGATTACAGGTGAGAGCCACTGTGCCCAGCCTCAGAATTACTTCTTAAAAATTAAGAAGGCTTTTGGTTAAGCATAGAAATGAAACACATGTTTACTTCCTAAAGCTCCCATCAAAATGACAGATTGTATATATACACAGCATAAACCCATAAGGACAAAGAAAACAGAATAGATTTTTTTTTTAATCTGAAAGCAGATAAATAATGAGAACCCTAAAGGAGTTCAGAAACAGGTAGATTCATACAGAAAGCTCAGGAACTGGAGGTGTTGAGTCTCTCAAACAGAGGAAGACTGCCTGAAAGTCTGTAAAAAGATGCAGTAAGACTCCACATTGCCTCCTATACTCTATGCAGTCAGACAATTCTCTCTCCCTCACCACAGCAGAAACCTGAACATTCCCTGTCTGGAGAAGCCAAACCAGACTGGCACATTATCCTACGGCAAAGCCAACCAGCACAAGAGAACACACCTATAGGCAGGTGCCAACAAACCAGGGAGCTGGGGGTGGAAGTCTCCAAAAGAACAACCCAGCCAGAAACTATCATGGGAAAGCCCACCAAGGTGATGTACATACCAGAACCTCCAACTGGCTTTTGAGTGCCTTATTTATAAACAGGAACAAACAGCCTAGAATTACCAAACATTTGACACAAAGTTCTAAGATAAAAGCCAAAGACCAAAACAAACAAAAATACAAAATTCAGCAGAAATAGATATAAGATAATGGGAAAATAGGAGTTGGCTTTTTAAGAAGCTATCAGAAAGTATTAATATCCTTAGAGAGGTAAGGTGGTACATTCAATTAAAGAAGAATGAAAGGCTATAAAAAAATACTTAACAAAATAAGGACTCACAGGCATTTAATATAAGATAGCATATGTTAAAAGCTCAGCAGGGCTGGGTACAGTGGCTCATGCCTGTAATACCCAACATTTTGGGAAGCCTAGGCAGAAGAATCACGTGAGCTCAGGAGTTCAAGGTTACAGTGAGCTACCATCACACCACTGCACTCTAGCCTGGGTGACAGAGCAAGACTCTGTCTCTAAGGAGAGAAGCAGGGAGAAGCCCAATAGAAGGACCACAGGTAAAATTGAGAAGATGCTCCACAGAAATGATAAAAAGGGAAGGGCACAGTGGCCCATGCCTGTAATCCCAACACTTTGGGAGGGCAAGGTGGGAGGATTGCATGAGCTCAGGAGTTTGAGGCCAGCCTAGGTAACACAGTAAGACCCGTCCCTACAAAAAAGTTTTTAAATATAAGCCAGACATAGTGGCACACACTAGGACCACTAACCCATAATCATGCTAGACATTCTGGAAACTGCTTGACTAGATCCCTTTTACTTGAAAATTTTACCTCTTCTCGAAGCTGCCGTTCTCGTTCTTCTTCTAGTTTTTGGATTTCAGCCAACGACAGGGTAGCCTGGGACTGACACGCTGTTGTATTGGACTGCTGGCCCCATGTTGAAGAAGAGGGAAGCTAAAAAAAAAAAAAAAAAAAAAAGGGCAGGCAGAAAAGTTCATGAGGAAATGTGTACAGAAAACAAAGAAGCAATAATGCATTATGTACAGCCAGAATATCTGCATTTCGTTCAACTCCATTTACCACATTCAATTCAAATTTCCTTCCTCATTGCTTTTACTTACCATCCTCTCAGCTTCTTTTGCTTAAGTTGTCACTGCTCCAAACCTAGGTTTATTTTAAAACAACTTACAATACACATATACACTTATATTTGATCTACCACTTGGTGACAACAAGTTTGTTACATCTGGTACTGACATATACAGCAATATACAATATATATAAAGAGAAGTAAACAAAAGAATCACTAACTTGGCTTTAGAATTTTTTAACTGACAAAAGCAACAAAGGACATGATCCGCTGCTGTCCAGTGAAAGGCTTAAGGACACGATTTCTGAGGGCAGCACCATGGAAGGCAGCTCATGAGAGATGCTGGCACAGTCCTTGATCAGCCTTTATGAAAAGGAGCCACTGTTTACCAGGCTGCAGCTTCTAGTCACGAGCAGTAAGCTGCTTTTAATCAATAATTTTATTCTTCCTATTCCTTAAGATTATTGACTAAAATAACGAGTATAAATTTCTGGGTCCTGATTACTTCAATATTCTCAAAATCTTGTTATTCTCAGAGAATCCCTTGCTCCTTGTGGCCAGAAAAATATACACTTTTAATACTGAGACATCAACTAAGCAAACACAATAAAAAAGAAACCTAACCAGACTTACAAAATATATTTAATAAAAATAATACAGGAACATAGATCAAAACAAACAAAATGCCAAATAGTCTCCCAAAAGAATGGACCTACAGTAGAAATCTGCAAGAGTGGATACTTACAGGATAAAAGGTGTAAACAGTTTAAACCATCACTGATATTGTCAAATAGCTCTTCAAAATGAATGTCTTTAACACTACTAAACATAATCAACCCTCAACATTTTTTGGCCAATATGACAGATAGCAGCATTTTTCTCAAAAAATGCACCTGCCCCGGGAGAGTAGAGGATGCAGAGGGAAGCTAAGAAAGACTGGGCAGGGAGGTGCTGACAGGCAAAACTGAGCAAAATTAACTTTTTCTACATAGGAAATGACTCATTTGAAGGCACCATCAAGATCAAGTAAGGCCGTAGATCTCAAACTGGCAGCAGAGCCTGAAGGGACCAATAGCCCTGGCTCTACCGCACCTAAAATCAGAAGATCAGAAAGGAAGGCAGGAGAATCCGCGTATTTTAACCATTCTGATGCAGCCAGTAACCACTGACGTTGTCTAAAATCACAGTAGACATGTCACTTCACTGTAACCAGGAAACAATTTCTAGCCCTCTTCAGCAGACCTCAACCAGCATTGAGAATAGAGGCAATGCCTTCAGAAATGGCCAACTATCCTCACAGGCACCTGTGAGAATCTTTCTATTGCTGTGTCAAAATATATTTATTCTCTCTCTCCTCCCCGGACCAACTCTCTATTTCTCTATCTATACACACACATACATATGCATATATATACATATACATACACAATCTCCCTAGCTATATATACACACAAACATATAGTCTATATTTCATAGGTCTGCTCTCTAGGGTAACTGCAGACCAAAGACTTTTCCTGAAGTCTTCTTTGTACTTAGGAAACAATATCCCAGAGTTCTTTCAACATTGCCACATGACACTTACCAGTCCAACCAACACCCTATAATGCCCACTCAAAGAACTGCAGTGTGTCAATCCTTCTTCTCAGAACAATCCTTTGCCAAATCAAAAGCAAATAGGAAATGTAGCACATTCTTGACTCCTGAATGCCTAATATCCCCTATCCTTCATTGATTTTTAAAACTATACTCTTCTTGTTCTGCCCTGACATTGCTACCTTACATTTCAACACTGGTTTTGCTTTAAGAAATAACTGTTTCACTGTCGGGTGACAGCATGAGGAGCTGCGTGGACCTGCTCCCTGGCAAAACTGGTGAAGATCTTTTTTTTTTTTTTTCTTTTTTTTGAGACAGAGTCTTGCTGCTCTGTCATCCAGGCTGGAATGCAATGGTGCGATCTCAGCTTACTGCAACCTCTGCCTCCCGGGTTCAAGCGATTCTCCTGCCTCAGCCTCCCGAGTAGCTGGGATTACAGGTGCCTGCCACAATGCCCCACTAATTTTGTAATTTTAGTAGAGATGGGGCTTCACCATGTTGGTCAGGCTGGTCTCGAACGTCTGACCTCATGATCTGTCTGCCTTGGCCTCCCAAAGTGATGGGATTACAGGCGTGAACCACTGTGCCCAGCCAAAGATCATTTTTTAAATAATAATTTAAAAGCTCTAGCTGGGAGCAGTGGCTCACACCCATTGTCCCAGCACTTGGGAGGCCCAGGCGGTGGATCATTTGAGGTCAAGAGTTTGAGATCAGCCTGGCAAACATGGCAGAACCCCATCCCTACTAAAAGTACAAAAAAAAAGTAGCTGGGTATGGTGGCACACACCTGTAAACCAGCTACTTGTGAGGCTGAGGCAGGAGAATCCCTTGAACTCAGGAGGTGGAAGTTGCAGTGAGCTGATGTTTTGTCACTGCTGCACTCCAGACTGGGTGACAGAGCCAGACCCTCAAAAAAAAAAAATAAAGTCTTAAATATATAAATGAAGTCTCAAAAATAAATAAGTAAATAAAGTTTCTGGAAATACTCCTAAAAGTATACAGTAAATTAAAAAAAAATTTATTCAAGAATATTTGCTAAAACTCAGTAAGAACAGCAAGAGCTGGTGATACTTAAACCAAGACCTATTCTCTCCTTCTCTCCTTCCAGCTTAATGAGACAGAAACTCCACTCTAGACTGGTACAGTCAAGACAAGGCTCCCTTCTCCCCTCAGCCACCAGTCAGCAGGATTTCTTCCCGGAAAAAGCACATCAGTGTGTTTCACCCTGATGACAGTTACCTGTGACAAAGGCTAAGTTCCAAACAAGTGCAATAGATCTGGAGGCTCTCTTCTTGTGCCCAGCCCCACTGGTAGGATGGAAACTGTTGACCACAGCAATACCAACACTAGGGCACAGACTGTCAATGCAGCTGGCCGGGCCAAGCCACCAGGAGAGGCAAGCCAAGAAGACCTGAGGCTACTATTCTGTCCACCCTTCAGCAAATGTTAGAGAAAAGCAGACCACTGTGCCCACTTCCAGAGCTGACTGAGAGATTTTTGTCTGAGGGTAGGAGTGTAGGAAACAGGCAGAAGAGAGCTTTAGGTTTCTTCCCAAAGGAACTGATTTCATTTGCAACGGATACTAATAGTGCTTTCAGAAACAGAAGATGGGGTAAAAGGCAATTGGGAGGAGACTGGTAGATTCATAGGAGATACAGGCTAAACTGTAGGAGGCTGCTACCTTATCTGAGAAAACTAGTTAAAGAAAACCGGAAGGAATCCCTCCGGAGTCAGAACAAATCTTAGACTTCAAGAACTATTTCTTCAAAGAAGCCTGAATTTAACTGGATCAGTCTGTCAATGTATGCCTCGGGGCGTATTTTTTTGAGGGGGTGAGGGGGGTTGGGAGATGGAGTCTCACTCTGTCACCTACCTCCACCTCCCAGACTGAAGCAATCTTCCCACCTTAGCCTCCTGGGTAGCTAGGACCACAGGCACCCATCACCACGCCTGGATAATATTTTGTATTTTTTTTTCTTTTGTAGAGACAGAGTTTCACCATGTTGCCTAGGCTGGTCCTGAATTCCTGAACTCAAGCAATCCACCCGTCTCTGCCTCCCAAAGTGCTGGGATTACAGGCATGAGCCACTGCACCCATCCATTTCCCATTTGCCCCAATAATATTTGCTGGCAGTGCATGCAGCTGCAGTGTTTACCCAGAGATAACTTGCAGTTTTTTTTTTCCAGATCATTTGGCATCTGTTTTCTGTTCCAACAAGTTGTTCCAATTGCATCAGTGCCGTTTGGATGTAATTCTCTGAAAAGCATTTACGGGTAAGGTTAGGACTGTAATCTGAGAGTTATCTTGAGGTCAGTGCAGCAACTGCATGCACCTCCAGGGATATTCTCAGGGCAAATGGGAAACAGGTTAAGAACAACAGAGCAATCGGCTAGCAGTAAGTACAGTCAAACAGCTGAGTGTGGAAAAGACAGTCAAAGAGAGCCCTGCCAAACCCACTGTCACCTCAGAGTCACTCTGGGTACACCCAATGCTGTACCCCCAACATGGGCAAGAGCAAAGGCTTCACATGGTCAGGGGGTGGAGGAGGGAGTTAGACTCCACTAAAATAATCCATCCAGTCACAAAACAAATAAACAAGTAAGAAGATCAAGCTAGGATGGGCAGGTGGAGATACCCAGAGTTGCTACAAGACATTATCAAAAAGTCCAGAGGCCAATAAAAAATTATGAGACATGCAAGAAACAAGAAAGTAATAACCCATACACTGGGGAAAAAAGCAGGCAACAAAAACTGCCTGTGAGAGTGAAGAAGATGTCAGACTTATAGAAGTTGTTCAGAGAACTGAAGGAAGCTATGACTAAAGTAGTAAAGGAAGGTATGATGACAGTGTCAAATCGAATAAAGAACACTGATAAAGAGATAGATGCTATTTTTTAAAAAACCAAAAGGAAATTCTGGACTATAAAAGTGTAATAACTGAAATGAAAACCTCTGCCCATCGATGGAGGACTAGATAAAGAAAATGTGGTGTTTATACAAAGCATGGAATGCTACTCAGTCACAAAGAAGAATGAAATCATGTCTTTCACAGCAACACAGATGGAACCAGAGGCTATCATCCTAAGTAAAATAACTCGGAAACAGAAAGTCAAATACTGCATGTTCTCACTTGTAAGTGGGGGCTAAACGATGGCTACATATAGGCATACAAAGTGGAATAAAGAACACTAGAGACCCCAAAAGGTGGGAGAACAGAAGTTGGGTAAGGGTTGAAGAATCACCTGCTGGGTACGATGCTCACTATTTAGGAGGTAAGCACATGAAAAGCCCAGCCTTCATCACCATGCAATATATGCAATTAAGAAACCTACACTCCTATGCCCTGAATATATGTAAAAACATTTTAATTAAAAAAAAAATCACTAGAGGTACACTACAGTGTGTCTGAACTGGCAAAAGAAAGAAAGAAAGAAAGATCAACACAAATTGCACAATCAAAGAACAGAGAGAAAAACATGAAAAAAATTGAAGAGAGCCTTAGAGAAATAAGACACTATTAGGTACATGAAGTGTAAGCATTACTCAAGTGCCTGAAGGAGACAGAGAAAGGAACAGAACATACAACTGAAGAAATAATGACTAAAAATTTCTCCAGTTTATGGAAAAACATTAATCTACACATCCAGGAAGAACCATGAATTCTGAGTAGATTAAACACGAGGAGATCCACAAACAGACACGTCATAGTAAAAATGCTGAAAGCCAGACTCAGTTTGGAAGTTACCTTTTTTTCAAGAAGCCTTTCCAAACTTCTCAGACGGACAGTGGTTCTCACATTTTAGAGAGCAACAGAATCCCTTGTAGGGTTTGTTTAAATACAAGATTGCTCACTTCCACCCCTAGAGGTTCTGATTCAATAGGTCTGGGGTGGGAATCTGCATATCTAATAAGTTCCCAAGTGACCGAACTCTGAGAACGACTGACTCCATGTCACCTCTCCCACTACCCTCACCACACTATATTCTACTTTCCTGTTTAGATGTCTACCCTGTGAGCTCCCTGAAGACAGGGGACACTAAACCTTACTGCTCACTGCAGATCCAGCATGAAGGTATGCAGAACCTGCCATAAATCTGCTCCTCCCTTCCCAATTACTCCAATTTCATCAACAGTTCTACTATCTTCTCAGTCACTGAAACTTACTCTAGGGGGCACCCCAGCTTTTGCCTTCCTCTCTCAGCTCCAGAGAGTTATTAAGTCTTGCTGACTGCTATCAGGCCAGCTCCCTCCTGCTGGTCTCTCCTGTTCATTATTCATACCATCACCAACATAGCCTCTTAACTGGGTTCCCAGTATTCACTTTCTCCTTATTTCAAAAAAAAAAAAAAAAAAATGCTTTGAATCCTCTTTAAAACACCACTTTGTGTATATCACTTCTTAATGTAACTTTCAATAAATGCCCATGACCAACTCTGTTTCAAGCCCTATATTCTAGTTCCCATTTACACATCTGAATGTTTATGTGCCTATATTTTTGTGAACTCTCTGGGGGCAACTGCCATGTTTCACTTATCTTTGTCTCAGCAGTGCTGAACTGGTATGGAATAGGCACTCCAGTGTTTACTGAGCCACATTAAATTTACAAACCAAACAGATTTACTGGTTTTGCCTACATTGCTGCTCATGTCCTATCCTCTTGTTCACTCATTTAAATGTCTAATACAAAGTATGTGCATTATATATCTTGTTGATGATCCCAGATTTTCAAGACCAGCCTGGGCAACATGGTGAAAGACCATCTCTACTGAAAATACAAAAAACTAGCCGGACATGGTGGCATGTGCCTATAGTCTCCACTACTGGAGAGGCTGAAGTGGGAGGATCACAAGAGCTGCCCAGAAGTTGAGGTTACAGTGAACCGAGATCACACCACTGCACTCCAGCCTCGGCAACGGGAGTAGGACCCAGTCTCAAAAACAAATAATTTAAAGTATTTTAATATTAAAAAAAGAAAGTACAGTTTTACTGCTACTGGTACAGCCAGCACCCACCTAACTAAAAAAGGTTAGCAAGGAGCTCCTCAGGTTGATGCCTAGGGCTTTACCTTCATCTGCGCCAGCTGCTGCTGCTGCTGCTGCTGCTGCAACCTCCGGAGAGCCTCCTGCTGCTGCTGCCTCTGGCGCATTAACTCCTTCTGCCGCTGAACCTCCAGCTCCTTCCTCTTCCGTTCTTCCTCCTCATGCTGGAGTCTGGCTGCCTCCTCTTCCATTCGCAGCCGGTTCTCCTCTAATCGACGCTGGGCTTCTTCTTCTTCCCGGGCCCATTTTGCAGCCTCCTCTTCCTTTCCAGAAGAAAAAATTAGAGAGAAAAATTTTATTAATTGTGGGAGGAAAAATCTGACTCACTTTTGAAGGCTTCTGTCAAATGGCTATAGAAATGACAGAGAAAGCAGAAACTCTGTTTATGATGATGCAGGGTAGAAATAACTTTTCTTTTAAAATAACTTACAGTAGCCACAAAGGCCTGGCATGCTTACAGGATGAATTTTTGAGTAAAGGACTGCCACTGTAAACATGTGTGGTAAAAGCCCTAATCTTGAAGCAGCTCACCATCAACTGCAGGCAAGTCTCCTGGAAACACTGCTCCAACATTTAAGGTGAGCAAGCCTTTCAGGGTGCTGAGCGCTAAGAGCTACCAACATCCTATAAGGATGCTGGCTGCCATGACAGCATCAGCCAGTTGTGGAAGCAAAGCAACTTTCCCAGACCACTGAATTCCATCCCCTGGCTCTTGCCTCTTGTGGCCCATAGGCCCTTCAGAACATCTCTCCTCAACCAATCCTCCACCATCTACTACCTTTGCCCTCACCTGGGCTCATTTTCCTTCTGCTTCCTTCCCTCAAAAGCATTCCATTGTGCCCTCCAAAACTCATTTCACTGTTAAGAAATTCCCTTCACCTCTGCAGTCTGCCTGCTGTGCCTGTAATGCTTTGTCTTATCCATATCACATTCCTCTACTTCATACTCTAAAACGTCGGTCTTCGGGCAGACAGAAGTCAGCCACTCGGAGACTCATCTAGTCTTTAGGAGGTAGACTTTACCTCTGCCTTTTGATTAAGGTCAACTATACCCTGTCTTTATCTATTTGCTTCTAGTCCACCTGTGGCAGCTACTGTTTCTACGTATCCAATAACCACTACCTTTGTCAGGCTTCTTCCTTGTAGACAAAGCCTCCTGCCACATCAGAGGTTTAAAATGTCAGATTTTGCTTTTAAGCTTCCAGTGTAACTAGGGGGTAGCCAAGTGATCCAACTGGGGTCAAAGAGATGTCTACTGGGAGACCTCTAAGGAAGAAATTCTTCCCAGATAAAAGGAAGAAAGCATGAGAGAAAGGCCATTCCCTATTTGGATACAGGTTGCACACAGTGTGATATCCAAAACTCTTAACCATGACGTAAAATATCTAAACTCAAAAGTCAACACACCAGGAAATGGTAGAGGAGTATGCAAAGGCCATAAATCCTTAACGCCATTCACTGAAGCAAGTGTAGAACAGGCTGATGGGCAGACCTCTTAAAGTGTAAGGCAACAATGTCATTTATTATTTAAGCCATCTTAGGTGGGTATTTTGATTTTGGAGCTGAAAGTATCCTAATGATGACGCCTACTTCTTGTACATTCATCACATACATAGGCTGTGCTTCTTGAGGACAGAAACAATTTCCTAATTGTCTTATACTCCACCAGAAAACAAGTACAATAACTGGCATATAGTACATTAACTAAACATATTAACTGTTAAATGAATAAACCAAAGAATGAATCAACACACAATCTAACTTGGAAGCTATCTATCTCTAATAGAATTCAGGTTTCTGAAAAAAAATTTCAATTTAGAATGCAGGCAAAAGTAAGCAAAACTCTACATTCTTAAGTGTGGACTGCACAGAGTGACTTCCAAAGAGTCAGTATCGTACTGACTTACAGTACTACTTACAGCAGTAAGGGGGAAAGTGACTTATGGTGGAGAAACCTGACAAACACTACTTCAGCTAGGTGATCGAGGTCTACATCAGCAGTCCCGAATCACGTTGGCAATATGTACCTCTTGATTTGATGTGATGAAGATGCCACTTTGCCTCTGTGATCTTCCTCCCAAATACCCATAATCCAGTCTATTCATGAGAAAAACTTCAGATAAATTCCAATCAAGGGAGACCCTATAATATTATTTCTTAAAACTGACAAAGTCATCAAAAACAAGGAAAGACTTAAGAAACTATTGTAGCCAAGAAGGGCCTAAAGAGACATGACAGCTAAATGCAATATGATATTCGCTTTTTTACAAGTTATTATCATCATTATTTTTTTGTAGAGACAGGGTCTCACTATGTTGCTCAGAATGATCTCGAACTCTTGGCCTCAAGTGATCCCCCTGCCTCAGCCTCCTGAGTCGTGGGGATTACAAGTGGGAGCCACTGTGTCCAGCTAATATGATATTCTGAATGGAATCCTGGAACAGAGAAAGGACATTAGGGAAAATCTTTAAAAATCTCAATAAACAATGGATGTTTAATACTAATGGATCAGTATTGGTTCATTAGTTGTAACAAATGTATCATACTCATGTAAGATATTAATAGCAGGGGAAACTGTAAGCAAGGGGAAACATGAAAGCTCTGTATATTATATTCCCAGTTTCTCTGAAAATCTAACGCTCTTCTAAAAATAAAATCTATCAATAATAAAAAAAATCTATGTTCTTTAACATTAAAATAAAATGATTTGGGGGTTCTAGTTTCTTGTAATGACAGAGTACTATGGGTGGACCACCTGTTCCACATATAATTATAAAAGCTGAACAAAATACGAAAGAACTAAAAACGAAAAAAAGAACAGGTATACTGAGCCAGGCCCAGTGGCTTCTGCCTGTAATCCCACCTACTAAGGAAGCTGAGGCAAGAGGATTACATGAGGCTAGGAATTTGAGACCAGACTGGGCAATACAGTGAGACCCCTGTCTACAAAAAACTAAAGTAGAAATCAGCTATGCATGGGGCATGTGCCTGTAGTCCCAGCTACTTGAGAGGCTGAGACAGGAGGATCACCTGAGCCCAGGAGTTCAAGGCTGTAGTGAGTTATGATCATACCACTGCACTCCAGCCTGGCCGACAGAGTGAGATGCTGTCAATAAAAACAAATAAACAAACACTACAGAGAGATCAAAGAAGAGTCTACCTTCCCTCCCCGCCACCTGTCTATTTATCAAAAAAGCATAACTTTAAAAAAATACATGTGGCCGGGCACAGTGGCTCATGCCTGTACTCCCAGCACTTTGGGAAGCTGAGGCAGGCGGATCACAAGGTCAAGAGATAGAGACCATCTTGGTCAACACGGTGAAACCCCATCTCTACTAAAAATACAAAAAATTAGCTGGGCATGTTGGCAAGCGCCTGTAATCCCAGCTACTTGGGAGGCTGAGGCCCAGCTACTCCGGGGGTCGAAGGTTGCAGTGAGCCGAGATCGAGCCACTGCACTTTGGCCTGGCAACAAAGTGAGACTCCATCCCAAAACAAACAAACAAACGAAAAGTAGGATTTTTATTTATATTTCACCTAAGGGCACTCCCCCATTCACCAGCAAAGGGCTCAAAGTGTTACTAGCAATTCTGATGGTCAAAAGAGAGAGTTCTGGGATAGAAAAACAATTGGGGGAAGATTGGAAGGGGGCCCATCAAAAGGAAGGGAACCAGAAAAGAGATGAGCCCCCAAATCTGCTGAAATCCTTGGCTGGTGTAGACCTCAGGATAAGCCAAAAGGAGCGGCTGGAAGAACTCAGTAGAGATTAGAGATTTCTGCTGCTCTACCATGAGTGGGGCACAATGTTGAAGATTGAATTCACCAAGGTAAATGTCAGCCAGAACTAAACTCTCTCTTTAAAGTGACAAACCAGAATGTATAATCTCATAACCTACCATTCAGAATGTTCATTATACAATTTTTTAAAATTATAAATATAATCAGATATACACAAAAATGGAGTAAGGGAAAAAATATATACCATGCAAACACCAAAGACAACTAGAACGATGTTAAGGCAACTGTATATGCAAATAATAACAGAGCCTCAAAACACAAGAGCAAATACTAACATCTACAGGGAGAAATGAACAAATCAAAAACTGTAGTTGCAGATTTTAGCATCTGGTTTATTAAGATGCAAATGCATGGCTAATTTTAAAAAAATATTAGCATCTCTCTCAGTAATCAATATAACAACTACGTAAAAATTAAGTAACGATATAAAATACTGATGCTATCAACCACCCTGACCTAATTGTCATTCATGAAACTACACTCAATAATTGAGAAATATACATTCTTTTCAAATGTAGGAGGCCAGGTGTGGTAGCTCCTGCCAATAATTCTAGCACTTTGGGAGGCCAAGGCAGGAGGATTGTTTGAGGTCAGGAATTCAAGACCAGCCTGGGCAATATAGCAAGACCCCATCTCTATACACTCCATATATTTTGAATTTTTTTTCCTTTTATAAAAAAAGTCAAGTTTAGCAGTGGGGGTTTGTATACTAACTTCAGTGACACTAATAATGTTAATAAGTTCTGATAACCCACTACCATTGGACCAGCCAAGACCCTGACTCTATAAAATTTTTTTTTTTTAATTAGTGATGCATAGTGGTATATGCTTGTAGTTGCAGCTACTCGAGGCTAAGGTGGGAGAATAGCTTCATCCAAGGAGTTCTAGGTTGCAGTGAGCTATGATCACACCACTGCACTTCACTGTGGACAACACAGCGAGACCTGGGCAAAAAAAAAAAATCCCACAAATGAACGTAAAATAATTCACAGAGACAGACCACATACTGAACCAAAAGAAAAAAGTCAATAAATTTTTAAAAATTGGGATCCTACAGACTATGTTCTCTGATTGCAACGTAATTAAGTTAGAACTAAATGTTTCATGCCTATAATCCCAGCACTTTGGGAGGCCAAAGCGGGCTGATTGCTTGAGCCCAGGAGTTCAAGACCATCCTGGGCAACATGGCGAAACCCCATGTCTATAAAAAATACAAAAATTAGCCAGGTGTGGTGGCACATACCTGTGGTACCACCTACTCAGGAGGCCGAGGTGAGAGTATCACCTGAGCCCAGAGAGGTAAAGGTTGCAGTGACCTGTGACCATACCACTGCACTCCAGCCTGGGTGACAGAGACCCTGTCTAAAAAAGAATATAAATAAGATTACCTGGAAAAGGCAGGCTCCAAATACTTGGAAATTAACCCATTCTCAACTCATAAGCCAAAGTAGAAATTACAAGAAAAATTCAAAAGTGCTTTAAACTAAATAATAAAAATGCAACATATTAAAAACTGTGACATGTAATTAAAGAAGTGCTCAGAGAGAAAAATGTATTGCTTTACATGAATTTACTAGAAAGGAGAAAAGTTTTAAAATTTATTATCTAAATTTTTGTCTTAAGAAACTAGAAAAAGACAAGCAAAATCAACTTAAAGTAGAAGACAGAAAATAACTGTAAGTATGGCAGGAATCAATGAAAAGATAAAATAAGTAACAAAGCCAAAAGTTGGTTCTTTGTTCAATCTTTCAAAAGACTGATAAACAGAACACAAACCACCAATATGCAGAATAAAGGGAGGACTACTGTTACAGACCAAACGTAAAAAGAGTAACAATGAATAAATTTGTGCCATTGAATTTGACAGCTTTGTTAAAAGGACACAGATGACAAACACTGACAAAACAAGACAAAACAATCTGATTAGCCACATAATTCAAAGAAACTGAACTTTATAAAAAATTTCTCCACAAAGAAAACACTAGGCTCTGATGGTCTCAATGGTGAACTCTATCAAATAAAGGCGTGCCTCCAAGATACTGCAGGTTCAGTACCAGGCCACTGTAATAAAATGAAGACTGCAATAAAGCAAGTCATATGAAACTTATGGTTTCCTGGTGCATATAAAAGTTATGTTTATACCATACAGTAGTCTATTAGGTGTTCAAAAGCATTATGTCTAAAAAAACAATGTCTATACCTTGAAAATCCTAAGGGTCCTAGGATTTTCAGAATGGTAAATGAACACTGGCTTCAACTTAAAAGACAGCAGCTGCATTAGCCCCTAACAAGAGAGTCAGCCTGTCCTTTGAGGCTTTGAAGCCAGGCACTGACTTCTCCTCTCTAGCTATGAAAGTCCTAGTTGATAGCTTCTTTTATTAGAAGGCTGTTTCACCTACATTGAAAATCTGTTGCTTAAAAAATGCAACAATCATCTGAGCTTTCAGAGAGTCATATTCTTTCTGCTGGTGGATGGTCTTGCCTCGTTGATGCCTTCTGACTGATCAGGGTGGTGGTTGCTGAAGGCTGGGATAGCTGCAGCAATTTCTTAAAATAAGACATCAGTGAAGTTTCCTGCACTGACTGATTGACTTTTGCTGCACTGACTCTGATTTCTATGAAAGATTTCTCTGAAGTATGTGATGCTGTTTGATAGCATTTTATCTGGAGTAGAACTACTTTCAAAATTGGAGTCAATTTCTCAAACCCTGCCACTGTCAACTAAGTTTATGTAATATTCTAAATCCTTTTTTGTCATTTCAACAATGTTCACAGCATATTCACCAGGTGTAGATTCCATTTTAAGAAACCACCTTCTTTGCACATTCACATTTTACCATGAGGTTATAGCAATTCGGTCACATCTTCAGGCTCTACTTCTAATTCTAGTTCTCCTGTTATTTCCACCACATCTGCAGTTACTTTCTCCACTGAAGTCTTGAACCCCTGACAGTCATCCATGAGGGTGGGAATCAACTTTTTCCAAACTCCTGTTAACGTTGACATTTTGACCTCCTCTCATGAATCACTAATATTCTTTAATGGCATCTGGAATGGTGAATCCTTTCCAGAAGGTTTTTAATTTACTTTGCCCATATCCATCAGAGAATCACTATCCATGGTACCCAGAGCATTATGAAGTGTATTTCTTAAATAGTGATGCCTGAATATCAAAATTAATCCCTGATCCATATGCTACAGAATAAATGTTGTGTTGGCAGGGATGAAAACAACATTAATCTCCTTGTATATCTCCATCAAAGCTCTTGGATGACTAGGTGCATTGTCAATGAGCAATAATATTTTGAAAGGAGCAGTAGGTCTCAACAGTAGGTTTAAAATATTCAGTATACACTGTAAATTTATGTGCTGTCATCCAGACTTTGCTCTTCCATGTATACAGCACAGGCAGAGTAGATTTAGTATAATTCTTAAGGGCTCTAGGATTTTCAGAATGGTAAATGAGCACTGGCTTCAACTTTAAGTCAGCAGCTGCATTAGCCCCTAACAAGAGAGTCAGCCTGTCCTCTGAAGCTTTGAAGCCAGGCACTGACTTCCCCTCTAGCTATGCAAGTCCTAGATAGTATCTTCTTCTATTAGAAGGCTGTTTCCTCTACACTTAAAATCTGTTGCTTAGTGCAGCCACCTTCATCAAGGATCTTAAGTAGAGCTTCTGGATAACTTGCTGCAGCTTCTCCATCAGCACTAGCTGCTTCCCCTTACGCTTTTTAATGTTATGGAAATGGTTTCTTTCCTGAAACTTCATGAACCAGCAGCTGCTAGCTTCATACTTTTCTTCTTCAGCTTTGTCACCTCTCTCAGCTTTCACAGAACTGAAGACAGTTTTAAGGCCTTGTTCTGGATTAGGCTTTGGCTTAAGGGAATATTACGGCTGGTGTGATTTTCTATTTGGACTACTAAAACTATCTCCATATAAGCAATAAGGCTGTTTGGCTTTCTTATCATTCACATGTTCACTGGAGTAGCACTGTTAATTTCCTTCAAGAACTTTCCCGCATTTACAACTTAGCTAACGCACAGGGGGCCTGGCCTTTGGCCTATGTGGTCAGCTTCTGACATGCCATTCTCACTAAGCTTAACCATTTCTAGCATTCAATTTAAAGTGAGAGACATGTGACTCTTCCTTTCACTTGAACTCTTCATGACCACTGTAGAGTTATTAACTGGCCTAACTTCAATAATGTGCCTCAGTGAATAGGGAGGTCCAAGGAGAGGAAGAGAGACAGGGAACAACCAGTCAGTAGAGTAGTCAGAGCATCCACAATAGGTATGGATTAAGTTTGCTGTATTATGTGGGTACAATTCACAGCACTCCACAATTTCCATAGTGACATCAAAAATCACTTATCACAGATCACTTTAATTACATGTCACAGTTTTTAATACATTACTTTTTGTTTTTTACTATTATATCACTTATAACAGGTATAGTAGTAAAAAAAATCTGAAACATTACAAGAATTACCAAAATGTGACACAAAGTGAGCACACGCTGTGGCCAACAGACTTGCTCAATGCAGGGCTGCCACAAGCCCTTCAATTTGTAAAAAATAAAATACATGCAAAGCACAAGAAAGTGAAGCACAATAAAATGAGCCGTATTCAATGAAGAAACAATGCCATTCTTATACAAACTTTGGAAATAATTCTAACCTTACACAATCTTATACAAACATTTCAGAAAACAATAAAAAGTATCACATTTCAATTTAACAGGCCAGCATAAACTGACACCAAAATGGAACAAAAGCATTATAAGAAAATTATAGGCCAGGGATGGCAGCTCACTCCTGTAATCCCACCACTTTGGGAGGCCAAGACAGGAGGACTGCTTGAGCCCAGGAATTCAAGATCAGCCTAAGAAACACAGCAAGAACCCACATCTCTACAAAAAATTTTAAAAATGAGCCAGGCATGGTGGCATGTGCCTGAGGCCCAAGCTACTAAGGCAGCTGAGGTGGGAGGCTTGATTGAGCATGGGAGGTCAAGGCTATAGTGAGCAGAGACTGTGCCACTGCACTGCAGCCTGGATGACAGGATGAGACCATCTTAAAATAAAAAAGAAAGGAGAACAGAAGGAAAATTATAGATCTATCTCTTCCTCATGAACACAGATGCAAATATTCTTAACAAAAGTAGGGTGGTAATCCAGGAACACAAAATTGGCTTAACCTTCAAAATTCAGTTATTAATAGTATAATTCATCATATGAACAGAATGAGAAAACTAAATGATCATCAATCAATGCAGATAAAGCATTTTACAACCTCAATATCTATTCGTGGAAAAACTTTCAGTAAACTAGGAGTTGAAAGAAACTTCTTCAGTTGGATAATAGATACTTATGAAAAACTATCAACATATTTAATACTGAAATACTGGACATTTTCTCCCTAATACTGGAAATAAGGCTGTCTATTATCCATTTTAACCATTTCTTTCCAAGGATGAAAAGGAAGAATTAAAACTGTTCCTATTTATCAATAAGATTCCATAGAAAATACTAAGGAATCAACAAAAATACTATTAGAGGTAGTAAGCTGAGATTCACAAGGTCTCAGGATATAAGATCAGTATATGAAAATCAATTACATTTCTATATAGAAATGAAAAATAAACTTTTAAAATTCCATTTATAATAGCAAAAAAAAAAAATCAAATTTTTAAAGATGTACATAACCCATATAATGAAAACAAAATGGTACTGAGAAAACAAACTAGGAAAACATAAATAAACGGAAAGTATACCATGTTCATTGCCTGGAAGACTCAAGATAACTTAAAATGCAAATTATCCTCAATTTATAGATTCCACACAATCCAAATCATAATCACAGTAGGCTTTTACTTATATAGAGATTAAGAAGATAATTTTAAATTTTAATGGGAAGGCAAAAGATCTTAGTCAAGCAGTCTTGGATAAAAAAGCAAAGCTGGAAGACATACTGATTGACTTCTAGTTACTACAAAGCTATAACAGTAATCAAATCAGTGCGTACTCATTTAAAGGCAGGCAAACTTACCAGTGGAACAGAAAGGAAGAGTCCATTAAAAAAAAAAAACCACAGTTATACAATTGACTTTGACAAAAGCATCAAAAATTCAATAGAAAAAGTAAAGACTATGCGAAAACTGGCACTGGAACAACCCATACCTCACATCATACAGAAAAAACAATTCAAACTATTTGTAAAACCAAAACTACAAAGCTTAAAAAAAAAAAACCAGGAGATAATTTAATAATCTGTAGGTGGGCAAATGTTTCTTATATAGAGAGGAAACAAAAAAACCCCACTAATAATAAAAGACAAATTTAATAGGATTTCATCAAAATTAAGTATCTCTGCTTATCAAAAGATGCCCCTAGGAAAATAAATAGACAAGCTATAGCCTGGAGGAAAGTATGCACAACATTTATCTAACAAAGAACATGTACTGAGAATACAAAGAATGTAAACCTGAAAGAGCTAAAAGTATACAACTTGTAAAAAAAAAAAAAAAAGATAAATTGGACATTATTGGCCAGGTTCAAGGAATCACACCTGTACCCCAGCACTTTGGGAGGCCAAGGTGGGCTATCATCTGAGGTCAGGAGTTCAAGACCAGCCTGGCCAACATGGAGAAACCCCCTCTCTATCAAAAATACAAAAATTAGCTGGGCATGGCAGCACATGCCTGGAGTCCCAGCTACTGGGGAGGCTGAGGCGGAAGAATTGCCTAAACCTGGGAGGCAGAGGCTGCAGTGAGCCAAGACTGCACCACTGTACTCCAGCCTGGGCAACAGAGTGAGACTTCATCTTAACACTCTGTCTTAAAATAAGTAGATAAATTAATAAATTTAATTAAATGATAAATTGGACATGATCAAAGTGAAAAAATTATGTGTTTCAAAGATTACAGTCAAGAAAGCAAAAAGACACACCTGTAATCCCAGCACTTTTGGGAGGCTGAGGCAAGCAAATTATCTGAGGCCAGGAGTTGAGACCAGCCTGGCCAATATGGCAAAACTCCGTCTCTACTAAAAATACAAAAAAATTAGTCAGATGTGGTGACGCATGCCTGTAGTCCCAGGTACTCAGGAGGTGGAGACGTGAGAATTGCTTGAGCTGGGGAGGCAGAGGCTGCAGTCAGCCAAGATTGCGCCACTGCACTCCAGCCTGGGCAACAGAGTAAGGCTCCTGATCTCCAAAAAAAAAAAAAAGCAAAAAGAGACTATAAAGCCCAGAAATAAATCCACACATTTACACTCACTGACACAGATGCCAAAAACATACAATGGGGAAAGAACAGTCTCTTTAATAAATGGTGATGGGAAAACTAGATATCCATAGGCAGAATGATATCAGAGTCTCATCTCACACCATACACAAAAATCATTACATCAGAAATTATTGTTGGGCGATTTATGTTGCACTATTCTGCTTATTTTAACTTTTAAACTGGCTTAAAAAAAAAAACACTTATTTTACAACATTTCCACTATATAGCTAAGCAAAAACCAGAAAGATAAGACAAATTTTTATTTTTCCTGGAGAAAATAGGTTTTCATTTGAAGAAATTCAGACAGAAGTAATAAGAGCCAGTTAGGTTTCTTTGGTAATTTTTAGTGACCTGAAAAAATTTTAGATAGGCTATCTTAATGTCCTAATAGTTTCTAAATCACTAATTCCCAGCTTCAAAGGAACAATTAGAAGAGAAAACCATCTGGTCACCTGTTTGCGTAACAATTCTTCCTGCTTCCGCCTTTCTTCCTCTTCTCTTCTCCTCTCTTCCAGTCTTCTAAGAGCTTCTTCTTGCTGCTGTCTTTCTTCCTCTTCTTGCTGTCGCCTTAATGCAATTTCTTGCTCCCGCTGGCGACGCAGAGCCTCTTCCTAAGGACAAAAGATAGAGGGTGTGGGAGGGACTCAGGTCTATCAATCAATTTATTATGTCATATCTGAATAGGCTATGTGATGCTAAGAATCTATTAAACAGTAAATATAAAAGTATATAATCAGGATCTGGAGTAAAAATTATACATGTAAGTTGGGGAATAGAACACATTACAATATAAAGAAAACTGAATTTAAAATATTAGTAGTTAAATTACAATACACTGTAAGTCTATCTTGGTTTCTATATTAGCTAAATAATTGACTGATTAACCCTAGAAAGAGCTACATTAGAATTAAACCTTTGGTTTCTCTACTGGTATCTTTAATCCCTATTTCTTAATCAACTGGGAACTTAAGGCATCAAGAGGGCAAATCAGCACAGCCACCAACAATTTTGGGTAAGATAAGTTCTCTCAGTTAGAAGTATTGAGTAAAAGCCATGTGTCCCAGAACATGTTTTGAAGATCAAAAGTCCCACCAATACTATTAAGTATTACACACAAAGAGGTCCCATTTTGGAGATCACTCATAGAAAACTGAGCGACACAGAATTAAACATACTTCTTTACTGCAATATTCCTTGGAGCCTCTATATGCTACGGTGTAGTGTGATTCTAAGAATTAACAGTAGTTCTAACTACATCTCAGCATGGATATTTTTTGTTTTTCACAGAGCACCTCCTGGGGCCAACAAGTAGGAAACAAGTAGTAAAGGCTAGACCATAGAGGGCTATTACGAGTGTGGATCCTTTCAACTGGAGTCTAGGAAAACCCCAATGGAAAAATGAGCCAAGCACATTAACAGTGAACTCCCCCAACAACAACAACAAAAAAAAACAAACACCAAAAAACATTAAAAATGTTACACTTCTCTAGTTATAAATCCTTAAGCAAAGACAGCTACAAGGACTTTCACTCAAACAGTTATCCAACAGTAACGAACTGGAAACAACGCACATGTCCAACAATAGGGAACTGGTTAGCTTACCATAATTTACTTATAAAGTGAAACTTTATACAGCTAGCAAATATGATGTAAATTTTTATAATTAAATTTTTAGATATATATTTGACGTGAAAAGATGACATAATTCATTAATGTCAAAAGGAGGGTTATAAAACAAGTACAAATGATATATACCTCCAGCCTGGGCGACAGAGTAAGACTGTCTCCAAAAAAAAAAAGGAAGAAAGCAGAGAGAGAATACAAAGCCCAGAAATAAGTGCACACATTTACACTCAACTGATTTTTCACATAGATGCCTGAAACACACAATGGGGAAAATGGGGAAAGAATAGTCTCTTTAATAAATTGTGGTGAGAAAACTGGATATCCATAGGCAGAAGAATGAAATCAGACCCTTATCTCATACCATACACAAACATGGTTACATTTGAAATTATTGCTAGATGATTTCTGTCTAAATTTCTTCAAATGAAAATCTATTTTCTAGAGGGAAAATAAAATTTGTCTTATCTTTCTGGTTTTTGCTCAGCTATATAGTAGAAAATGTTATAAAGGAAATATATGTGTAGATTTTTTTTTTTGCTCCTTATTTTGAAACACTAGTCATTAAAATAGAGAAAAGAGATTCATTAAGGGAAAGAATACAGAGAAGGCAGAGGTCTTAGTCAAAGACACTTTTTAAAAGTACGTCTGAATGGTCAATAACCATGTGAAAAGATGCTCAACAACACTAATCAACAGGGAAATGGAAATCAAAACTACAATGAAATACCACTTCATACCCATTTAAAAAGCCATTATCAAAGAGAAATAAACAACAACAACAACAACAACAAAAAAGTGTTGGTGAGAACGTGGAGACACTGAAACGGCTGTGCATTGCCAGCAGGAATGTAAAGTGGAGCAGCTGCTGCTGTAAACAATATGGCAGTTCCTCAAAAAAAATAAGAGAATTACCATATGATCCAGCAATTCCACTTCTAGGTGTATACACAAAAGAGTTGAAAGCAAGGACTCAAACAGGTATCTACATACCCATGTTTACAGCAGCATTATTAACAAGAGCCAAAACATGGAAGTCATCCAAATGTCCAACAGAGAAATGGATAAACAAAATAGGAATGGATAAACACACAATGTAATATTATTCAACATTCACAAAGGAAATTCTGATATATGCTACAACATGAATAAAACTTAAATGAAATAAGCCCATCACAAAAGGACAAACACTGTATAATTCTACTTACATAAGGAATTGAATTAGTTTAAATTCACAGATACAGAAAGAAGAATGGTGGTTACTAGGAGCTATGGGATGGAGGGAGTAGGGCTCCTTGTTTAATGGGTATGCAGTTTCAGTTTGCAAAGTTGGAGAAGTTCTGCAGACACGTTTGTGAGGGCTGCACAGCAATGTGAATGATTATACTTAACACCACGGAAAGTACATTTAAAATGGTAAATTTTATGTATATGTTAGCACAATTTTCTTAAAGTCCATGTGGCTTTCAGAATTTGACATTTAATGCTGCACATCAGTTACTTTTCTCATTGTTTTTAGCCACAAGGACAGAACTTCTAAAATCTAACTCATTTATAAAACCCTAGGAAATATGCAAAGAAAATAAATTCCAGTGGTTTACTAGGACTGAAGAATATCCCTAAGTGGGTGTTGGTGGAAAACAGAGATTCTTTCCAAGGTGAATGAGTCTTCTAAGGTTCTAACCCCAATCCTGTGGACTTCATCAAGCACTAATCCTATGGTCAGAGTTCCCAGAGATATACCTGTTTCCTTCGGGCAAGTTCTTCTTCCTCTCGCCTTTTCCTTTCTTCTTCCTGCTGTCGCCGAAGAATTTCCTCTTGTTGTCTTCGGAGTTCTTCTTGCCTCTTTCGCTCTTCCTCTTCCCGTTTTGCCCTCATTTCTGCCTCTCTTCTCTCTTGCTCTAGCTGTGATGACACAAGAGTACTCTTAGAAAATGGAAACCAAGCACAAGAACACTCCCAAAGGACTGACTAGTATTATCCATTCAATCAGTTACTTGTACTGTGCTGCAACTGGGTGATCCAACAGATCAACAGACAAACAAAATATGGTATATACATACAATGGAATATTAATATTATTCAACCTTTAAAAGGAAGGAAATTCTAATATATGCTACAACATGAACACACTGTAAGAACTCTAAGCTGTGACATATCACAGTAATTAGAAGAATTTTATGCTTGTTGCAACTGAATACACTTTCCTCCCACCTGTACTTGCCTCCACACTCCACGTTACCATTATACCACATAGAATTTTCTGATTGAACATTTAACAGTGTGGCTATGTTTTAATAGCAATGTTGAATGAACTTTTCCATATTCTGGGCACTCTAAGGAGACTGTCACGCCCTCAGGGGATAAGACTGCATTGAGTTTAAAACAGTAACAACACTCTCTTGTAGGCATGAGAAATTAAAATCATTACGTAATTGATCAATTACGACATTAAGTAATTGATCTAGACATTCTTTTCTGGCAAGTACTAAAACCAAAATTTAAGATTTAGCTCTTCCAAAAACTGAATGGAACTCACGATTTAATGTTACTGCTGGGCTTTTTGGCTGGTATGTCTGAGGATATTAAGAAACATAAACAAACACCACTATAAAGATTCAATGGGAGAACTCAAGCCACATATCAGGAGTCTCATCCACAACGTAGTAGATATTTTTTCAGTATTCTTATTTATAACAAATGTTCATACCATAAATAATGTAACTAAAATATATCTGTGTCTATAATCATCAATATGCCAACTAACCAATCCAAACATAGTAATTTAAATTCTGTTTGGAAATTTTTTTGGGAGAAGAGAGTACAATAAAGACACAATACAAATGTACTTATACCAGCTAAGCAGCAGTAAAGTGAAAGTAAAAAGTATAGCTAGCTAACTAGAGAGATGAATAAACAGCAATGTTTATGTCCTGCAGCCAGATGGCAATGCACTGCTATAGAAGAATGAGTTTCAGACCTTTGCAGCTTTGGCCTTCTCTAGCTGCTGAAGTTGTTCCAGGGCAGGGCCTGGTGTCGTGGTGTCCAGAGGAAGATCCCATACACTGCCACCTTCCCAAACTGTAAGACAACAAAAGAAAGAAATAGGGATGACAGAGCTTACGCACATGGTAACATATCTGTAGGAATCATGAAAAAAGCTGCTTCCCTGTGCCTAAATGAGCTCCACCAAACATAATCTGTTTTGCTTCTAAGCAGACTGAACTGTGAATGGACTCTAGCTTCTATGAATATCCTTTAACACATATAGAATGAAGTGAAGTACCAGACATTTATTACAAAATTAACCTCATCTTCACAAAGCCGTGTAAGTCAGAAGTAGTTTCTAACACTCCCAAGGGCACATGGCAAGCATGCGGCCATGTCAGGATTTAAATCCCAGTGTATTAGATTCCAAAGCCCACAGATTTCCAATAACCATTCAGCCTCTTACTGCACACCAACTAGAGAGAAGTAGGTGGTTACACAACATTGTATGTTCACTTTAAAAAATGGTTAATTTTGTGTTAAGTGAATTTCATCTCAATAAAGACAGACTGCAAGTAAGCATTACAGCTAGAGCTGCAGAGGCCTATGGAAAGCTAGGCAGGTCTCACAAATGAGATCCGGTCCTGCTAACCTGAAAGGCACTGCAAGATCACATTTGGAAGTAAACAGATAAAGCTTTCTGAATTCATTTGCCTATTGCCAGTGAAGTTTGCTGGTATCACTTTTCAGCATTCTCTATTTTCTACATTCCTATCATGGTCTATTTATAAACTATCAAATACTGTCTGTATAAAACCAGACTATTTGTAAAGGACTTTGCACACAAACCCAAAGAGATAAATTGTTTTATACAGTATTTAAAAGTTTCCAAAACATTGGAGAATGCAGGTTGAGTATTCATTATCCAAAATGCCTTGAGACCAAAAGTATTTCAAATTTTGGATTTCTTTTTCAGATTTTGAGGTATCTGCATATACATAATGAGCTGTCTTTGGGATGGGATCCAAGTGCAACGAAAAAATTCATTAATCTTTCATAAACACTTTATAGACATAGCCTATAGCCTGAAGGTACTTTTATGTAACTTTTTTTTTTTTTTGAGATGGAATCTCACTCTGCCACCCATGCTGGAGTAGAGTGCCGTAATCTCGGCTCACTGCAACCTCTGCCTCCCGGGTTTAAGCAATTCTCCTGCCTCAGCCTCCTGAGTAGCTGGGATAACAGGCACGTGCCACCACACCCAGCTAATTTTTGTATTTTTAGTAGAGACAGGGTTTCACCATGTTGGTCAGACTGGTCTTGAACTCCTGACCTTGTGATCCCCTGCCTCAGCCTCCCAAAGTGCTGGGATTACAGGTGTGAGCCACCGCACCTGACCTATGCAACATTTTTAATAATTTGGGGTATGAACAAAATGTTTGTGTTAAGTATTTATGTGTAAAATTGTCCACTCGTGGGCTGGGTGCCATGTCTTGTGCCTGTAATCCTAGCACTTTGGGAGGCCGAGGCAGGCAGACCACTTGAGGCCAGGAGTTTGAGACCAGCCTGGCCAATGTGGTGAAACCCTGTCTCTATTAAAAACACAAAAATTAGGCATGGTGGTGGGCACCTGTAATCCCAGCTACTTGGGAGGCTGAGGCAAGAGAATCTCTTGAACCCAGGAGGCAGAGGTTGCAGTGAGCCTAAACTGTGCAACTGGACTCCAGCCTGGGCAACAGAGTGAGACTCTGCCTCAAAAAACAACAACAACAACAACAAAAAAAAAACTTCCACTCGTGAAATGTCAGTGCTCAAAAAGTTTTAGATTTTGGAGCATTTTGGATTGTGGACTTTTGGATTAGGGAATGGTGCTCAACCTGTATTCTTAATATTCTAACTATAAATGGCTACCAAGAGAAAATAAGGTACAAACAGCATGGAAAGTTAATGAGCAATAATCCTTCTGCCATAATCTGCAAGGTCAATGTAAACAACCGAAGGATGACCTGAATGGCTCAACAGCTCTAGACAAACTCCATCAAGGTATATAGTTCTTGGGGATCTCAATACCAACTATGATCTCTTGAAAGGTCTAACTATGGATCAAACTATCCACCTCTTCAGGTATTAAGATCTTAAGAAACAGAGGTGCTCGGATGGGCACGGTGGCTCACACCTGTAATCTCAGCACTTTGAGAGGCCAAGGTGGGTGGATCACTTGAGGTCACTTCGAGACCAGCCTGGCCATGATGGTGAAATCCAATCTCTACTAAAAATACAAAAATTAGTTGGGTGTGATGGCATGTGCCTGTAGGTAACCCCAGCTACTTCAGAGGCTGAGGTTGCAGAGAGCTGAGATCACATCACTGCACTGCAGCCTAGGTGACAGTGCAAGAGTCTGCCTCAGGAAAGAAAAAGAAAGAAAAAAAGAAAAAAGAAAAGAAAGAAAGAAAGAAAGAGAGAGAGAAAGAAAGAAAGAAAAGAAAGAGGAAGGAAGGAAGGAGAATGAAGAAAGAAAAGAAAGAGAAAGAAAAGAAAGGAAAGAAAGAGAGAGAGAAGGAAGGAAGGAAGGGAGGGAGGGAGGGAGGGAGGGAGGGAGGGAAGGAAACAAACAAACAGAGGTGCTCCACTAATACCGAGACTTAAAAAAAACTCAATCCCAAATTTTCTAATTTGATGTAAAAAGATAAAAATGAGAAAAGGCATTCACTTCATAGCAGGTTTTTCTTTTCCTAAAATTTGTGGGTATCTACAGTATTCGTTACATCAATTCTTTTTTTTTCTTTTTGAGATAGAGTTTTGCTTTTGTTGCCCAGGCTGGAGTGCAGTGGCATGATCTTGGTTCACCACAACCTCCACCTCTTGGGTTCAAGCCAGTCTCCTGCCTCAGCCTTCCGAGTAGCTGGGATTACAGGCATGCGCCATCATGCCCGGCTAATTTTGTATTTTTAGTAGAGATGGGGTTTCTCCATGTTGGTCTGGCTGGTCTTGAACTCCCGATCTCAGGTGATCTGCCTGCCTTGGCCTCCCAAAGTGCTGGGATAACAGGTGTGAGCCCCTCTGCCCAGCCTCTGTCTTTTTTTTTTTCTTAGAGACAAGAGTCTGGCTCTGTTGCCCAGGCTGACGTGTCTTATCATGATCACAGCTCACTGGAGCCTGGAACTCCTGGGCTCAAGCAATCCTCCCACATCAGCCTCCTGAGTAGCTAGCACTACAGACACACAACACCATGCCTAGCTTGTATTAATTCTTAACTCAAAAGAACAGATCACTGTTACTTATGTTTTTATGTATGCTTTTTTTCCCCATCTGGCTGAAGAGATAAAAAATAATTTAAATGATTTTTCCACACTGATCAGAGCAACATAAAAGAGATGCTGACTTAAAAAACAAAAAAATCCACTAAATAATTTCAAACAAATCCTTGAAAGTATATTTTCATTAATACTTTCAATATTGCTTGGATCTAGTAAAAAACAGACCTTTTTGTTAATATGCAATATAAAATGGATCTAGAAACCTAATATATTTTTTAAGAGCTGAATTGTAAAATTATTATTAGACTCTAAATCCTTAAAGTGGTACTTAAGGTCAGTCTAAGTTTTTACCTGTAGCCTGTGAAGCTGTTGGCTGAAGCTCCCAGATAGAGCCAGTATCTGGCACCGACATAGACCTAGGTACTGAGGGAATGATGTTCTGATCAGATATTCTGCAAAAGGGAAATAAAAAATTAACTTGTTCTTATCATTTGCAAAAAAAGAAAAAAGATAAAGAGGAATTTCTAGATTATTTGTAGGTTCTCCAGGTTATTTGGCTAGAAAACACCTTCACTGTTTTACTAAAACCTAACACTACCAAAGCAGTTTGGAGTGGAAGAGAAAGGCACAACAATCACACTTCTGGAATCCTCTATGGTAACAGAGAATTGACTTCTAAATGATGGATATACTTACTGTCTTAAAAAACCCAGATCATCTCAAAAGAAGTCACAGAGACAGAATGTTATAATGAAAAAGTCAATGCACTTTAAGATTAAAGGCCTGCATTTTACTTTTTTCTCTCGAGTGTCCTGTGTGTTACATTAATTAAATCCTTTAGTCTCTCAGAGTCCCAGTTTGCCCATCTATGAAGTGGAGCTCCTACCACCTAAACTGCCTACCTCACAGGATGGGTTAAGGCGTAAGAGAAATATAAACAGTTTTGGCTGAATGAGACAATAAGGTTTGTGAGAGCAGTGACTGATACTTGTTCAGGAGAAATATTACTCTGAATGATAATATGAAACAGCAGAAATTTATTATAGAGTTCTATCATAATTTCCTTTTCCTTAGACCTACCTTAATGGCTTTTGCGTTCTAGAAAATTATAACCTTGGGTGGTGTGGCTAATACTTTCTTGAGATACTATGGATAAAAGTGAAATTAAAATCCTAGGCTACAGTTTTATGTTGCAGGTTCCATAAGATGACACTGCTTCTTAAGTGTTTTCATTGTTCTTTGGTCTTTTGATTAATCAAAATGTATCCTCTATGAGTAAAAGACCAAATAAACGCTTATCTCCACCTGAAATATTATTTTTAAAAGATATATAGTTTTTACATACAACATGCAGGTATGGGCTGTGTTTGGTACTGGAAATCACACACTAAACCAGAATTTCTCCTTTCTTCTCTTTCTTTCACAACACATGCACCTAACATGACACATAATGGAATGACCACCAACCTCATCTTCAGGGCCTGAAACTGTTGAAGAAGAAGGGCCAACTGCTGCTGCTGCTGGGAAGACAGGGCTGCTTTCTGCTGTTGGGCCAAAACCTGTGCATATTGTTGTCTTCAAAGAAGTAAAAAAAAGTATAACTTGTCAATCCACATTTAGTTCACATGATTGAGATGTTGAAAGTCAAAGTTCAATTCAAAGCCTCTCAGGAAACAGTATTAGAAATGCCTATCAAATATATTTAATAATTCTTCATTATGATAACAGACATATAGAAAATTCTATGCTTCATTCTGGAAAGATCTGAACTCATCATAGATGACATGTTTCTGACTGAAAGAGGACAGCAAAAAAATTCACAATTCAGTGGAAAGTGGTCTATTTAGAAAAAATATTTTTAAAATCACAAATTTTAAAAACTGGTAAACTCCCAAGATGATAACTAACCTTTTATCAGAAAACAAATGAAAAATAAAACAGATTCAAACTAGTAGCTTTTTCCATATGAAGCACCCTTTGTAAAAAGTATAACAGTTCTATAAAAATTCATACATTGATATTCTTAACCTGGAGAAATTTAGGTGATTTTTCTTCACTAGATCAGGGTTAGACACACTTTTGTAAAGGGCCAGAGAGTAAACAGTTTCATCTCCGCAGGTCATATACTCTCTGTTCCAACTACTCAATTCTGCCATCTCAAGGCAAAAGCAGTAATATACAACCTACAAACAAACAGGTATGTCTGTTTCAGTAACACTTTGCTTATAAAAATAGAGAGCAGGCCAGATTTGGTCCAAAGGCCAGACTTTGCCAACCTCTGCACTACATGACAGCAAATTTTATTTCTTCTACAAAAGAGACAAAACAAAATCTGACTGACTTTGCCATCATTCCACACTGCTCCTAAAAAAAATTAACTTTTTCTTTCTTACCCTCTCACTTATGGCTTCCCCGCACTCCTCCCAACCTCTACTGCCCCACCCCACGGTGGCATTCAAAGCTAAGCCACTCAGGAGGCACTTAGAAACTAAAGAGCTTACAAAATTAAAGTTACATGTCATCTTCTAAACTTCTGGTATTTAAAAGTAAGAAAAGCTGGGCACAGTGGCTCACACCTGTAACCCCAACACTTTGGAAGGTGAGGCAGGCAGATCACTTGAGGCCAGCCTCACCAACACAGTGAAACCCCATCTCCACTAAAAATACAAAAATAGGCTGGGCGTAGTGGCACATGCCTGTACTTCCAGATACTCAGGAGGTCGAGACACGAGAATCACTTGAACCCGGGAGGTGGAGGTTGCAGTGAGCCGAGATCACACCACTGCACTCCAGCCTGGATGACAGAGTGAGACTCTGTCTCAAAAATAAATAAATACATAAATATATAAAAGATAAGACTAAAATTAGAATGTATAGTGGTAAGACACCACTAGTTGGGCGACTGAAGTGCCATATAAGTCTTTAGCTCTTGTAAAAGGTGAGACTTGACAGCAGATTCTATTTAAAGTCCCTTTTCACGCTGCAGTACATCCTACTGCATTACTATTCTTACTGTATTAAGAACTGCTGGTACTGCAGGTGCTGCATCTGGTATAAGGCTGTGAGTTCTTGCTGCCTGGTCAGTCGTTCCTGGTCCAGCTCTCCCTGGGAATGAGGTGGTGAGGAAATAAATACCATTAAATAAACTGCAAAGAACCTAAAAGCCACTTAGTACAGGTATCTGAAATCGAAATGAATTCCAAGATCTCTGCCTCCCTTTTACCCAAACACTTGACTAAAAACTCAGGCATCTTTGAAAACTAAACAATGCAATCTAGTGGAAACAGTGGTGTCAATATTATAAAAGATCCCCTAAGGTGAGAAAGGGTCCTGATTTCAGCTGCCATTCTCCAATCTTGCCCCTAAAGCTGAATGTTCAACTGTACTGCAGTTATTACTGTAACTGAAAGACTGTATACTTCTCTCAATCTTTAAACAGGATTTGTAAATTTGGAGATCATGCAGAAATTAGAGAAACTGGACATAATACAGAAAAATGCAAAATTATCCAAAGGTCAAAGGAAATGTTATAGTGGAATTTTATAATGGTACGTAAGGAATGCAGGGAGCCAGTATATCTCTTAAAGATGTCAAGAATAAGCCGGGCGCGGTGGCTCACGCCTGTAATCCCAGCACTTTGGGAGGCTGAGGCGGGTGGATCACGAGGTCAAGAGATCGAGACCATCCTGGTCAACATGGTGAAACCCCGTCTCTACTAAAAATACAAAAATTAGCTGGGCATGGTGGCACGTGCCTGTGGTCCCAGCTACTCGGGAGGCTGAGGCAGGAGAATTG
>PVKV010001586.1:64795-110551 GCA_004027835.1 Alouatta palliata | reverse complement strand
GATGTCAAGAATAAAAGGAACTTGAAAACTATAACTCTCCCCCCAAATAAAGTGTTTCCATCACTATTAATACATCATGAGTTAGAAAAAATAAGCTGTGGTAAAATAAAACCAATTTTTTGGCTTATATGTGAAATAAGAGGACTGGAATTTTAACTATGAAAAGTTAAAATGAGGACAAAGAAACATGAAGTATAAGATAACAGACAAGTTTAAGTATGACAGACTAAACAGGTAAATCATGAGTTTATGCCTTTATCATATATTGATTACAGTTTGAAATACGACATCTGATATACAATTTCTTGGGGTAGAGATTACCTGAAATTCAGAGACATTTTTCTTGCTTATTCAATATTGGAGGAAAGCTATTACCTTAGGTTCATCTAAAATGTCTACATGAAAAACTAGGTTTCAAGGTATGCATTCATTATGAAGGGGAGCTCTCTTCTTAACAGTATTTAGGGAAAAGACAATAACTGACAGGAAGGAGGGCTTTCCACAGTTTCCCTCCTATGCAGGTATGACTGAGTCTCAGCTCCTCTAACTGGAAACTGGAATACTGCAAGCATGCCAAGATCTAAGAGATAAGCTTTTAGCCTCTGAGATGTGCAAGATCAAAACCAATCTTAATTTCAGAAAAGGGAAATAAGGCTTAAACTTGATATATAAGTTAAATTTATATGCTGCAATACACAGTATAATTTTTCTTGTGACGTAAAACAACTAGGATGGTGTGAGAAATAATTCCTCTCACCCAGGAATCTTCCATTCTAGACCACTGCTCTCCACACACTAAAGGTCTCAACATATTAGTGAACTATAAAATCAGTTACTGGGTTAAAACCAACATTTAAAAGAAACAAAATAGAAAAAAAAGCCACTTTCCTCACCTACAGACTCCCTTGACTACAGAGGCTAGGTCTTGCTCATCTTCATCTCATAAGAACCTACCATGAGGCCTGGCACAGGCCCTCAAAATACAATTGATGAATCAGTCAATGGTGATTTTACTGTAGAAATGTGGTGTTCACACTAAAGATTTATGGGCTGGGTACAGTGGCTCATGCCTGTAATCCAGCACTTTGGAAGGCCAAGATGGGAGGACTGCCTGAGCCCAGGAGTTCGAGACTGGTCTGGGCAACATGGCGAGACCCCATCTCTTTAAAAAAAAAAAAAAAAAAAAGGTTTATGGTAACTTTTAATTATAGCCCACTACCAGACAGTCCAACCTGGAGAAGAAAAAGTGAGATTCAGGCGAGAGACCTCCAAAAGGAACACTACTGGGAGAGGCCACAAGCAGCTGCAAGAGGAAAAAGGGTGTCTCTGCCAATAGTACCCCAGTGTCAGAGCCCTAGGGAGATCACTAGCATTACGGTTCCTTTTATTATTATTTTTGAGACAGCGTCTCACACTGTTGCCCAAACTGCAGTGCAATGATGCAGTCATAGCCCACTGCAGACTCAACTTGCTAGGCTCAAGTGGTCATCCCACCTCTGCCACTGCTTGCCACCACACCTGGCTAGTTTATTTACTTATTATTATTACTACTGCTACTATTTGTAAAGTCGGGGTTTCACTTCTTTACACCTGGCTTTCACACAGGGTTTCGCTTCTTTGCTCAGGGGCGTCTGAAACTCCTGGGCTCAAGCAATCTTCTAACTCTGGCTTCCTGAATCCCTCCCACACTGGGATTACAGAAGTGAGCCAATGTGCCTGGTTCCATCTTTTAATTAAAATACCAGTAACTAATTTTTTTAAGTCCTCAAAATATTTTGAAGCACTGGTAACATTTGTTTTAAAGCGAACCTCAAATTTAGAAACTTTATGAGAAGGCAAGAGGAAAATGAAGTGGAACACAGAAGAATGTTCATTCTAACTAGAGGTATTAAGAAAGTTAAAAAGGTCAACTGTGTTGAAGCCTAGCAGATAAAGGTAAAATCTCTGAAATGAGCTTAGAAAGATAAGGTGCCAGGCACTGCAGGACCTGGTAGGCAGGCCAGGATAAGATGTTGGTCTTCATTCTACATCTGCTGGAATGCTACTGAAGGATTCCATTTCACTGTTGGGAAGGAGGTTGGGTGTGAAGAGGATGGGCACAGGTTATTTGGGTTTTGAAAAGATCATTATAGTTAAGTATTCAGTCTTCCATTCAGACTTCCTCTTTCCATTTCCATTAATTTCAAAAAACTACAATTCCTTCATTAGATGATATATTTGGGTTGTGTTTTCAAAGAGAATCAAGCGCTTCTGTGTCTAATATGCATTCCAGGTGAGGTAGAAGGTACTTACCATATGGGGAGGGGGAGCTGGACCTGGAGAAAAGGGAACCCTTCCCCACATTTTCATGATATCGCCAAGAGGTTGGAAGCTTTCATCACATGCTCTCTTCACCAATAAAGACATAGTAAAATAGCCCGCCTGAAACCATTCTGCCATCTCCTGATTATTGAAGGGACCTATAATAGCACCAATTAAACAGGACAGTAAGAAATCTTTCAGGCTCAAAGAGAAACAAATATTTCCTGCACCTGATCCTCATCCAGGTGGCATCTGTCAAAATGTTGTATACTATCTAATTTAATTCACCTCTAAAGGTAGCTAACAGACTTTTAACCAATAAAACAATTTTAAAACAAAGCCTGTGTTAATACATCCCAAATTATCAGCAGTACTTCAATTATTATACAATTCACTTTGTCAGGAAAGTATGATACAATTGGAGTTAAGTATTTACTGGACTTTGTATCATTTAGGCATAGAGAACATAAACATGCAGGGCTGAAAACATTCTCTAATTTTCATTTTCTGCCATAGATTAGTGAAAGTGGGGCAAAATGTAAACAACCATCAATTAAATTAAGAAAAATTATAATGCACTCAGATAAGACTAAATCTGACCTTGGTAGGGGGAAAAAAACTAATATTCTCTAAATGTTTTACAGTAAGAAACAACCAAGTATTTTACATACATAAAATTAACATACAAATTCACTCTTATCAACAAATCATTAATTCATTCAACAGATATTTACTGAACATTGATGATATCTGACGTAGACAGTAGGGATATGGCAATAAATAAAGTGAAGACCTGGAACTTCCACCTCAGGAAGATGAAGATGTACTTTTCCCTATTCTTCCTGCTAAGCACAACTAGAAACCCTGGAAATTGTATTAACATAGAAAACAACACTGAAAGGTGGTGAGAAGAAGGTAGACTGACTAGGGATCTCAGTGATGACATGATTGTGAATTCCCTGGTTTTTCTTTTTATCGCTTATATCCCAGATTTGGAGATGAAAAAGCCAGCAACCAGAAACAAACATGACCTAATTATATGCTAGCTACACGAAAGTCACTCAAAATATAAAGTACGCAGATTAAGGACAGAAAAAGATATATCATGCAAATATTAACTTGATATTTTTTATTAACTGATATTTTTAATATTAGCTGATAATTTATTCAGTTAATTTAAAATTATCAGAGAGATGTAATAATAAAGGGTCAATACACCTAGAAGATACAGCAATTGTAATATGTAAGTGCCAAACAACAAAGCTCCAGAACATACAAAGCAGGATCTGATAGAACAACAACAAAAAAAAGAAACAGACAAATCTGCAAGTTGAAGATGTGACCACTCCCATCAGTAACTGACAGAACAACTAGCAGAAAATCTGTAAGATTATGTAAGAATTCAACAACACCATCAACCAACAGATGTGAACTAACATTTACAGAACATTCCAGAATATTACCCTGATACTAAAACTACACAGAAAAAGTACAAAAAGGAAAATTATAAAACAACATCCCTCATCAATATAGATACAAAAATCTTTACCAAAATATTGGCAAATACAATTCAGCAATATCTACAAAAGATTTTGTACCATGACCAAGTTGTTTATTTCAAGGATACAAAGCTAATTCAATATTCGAACAGCAATATACATTTCACATAATCCACCATATGAAATGGCTAAAGAAAAATCACATGATCATATCAACAGATGCAGATAAAGCATCTGACAAAATCCAACATCTAATCACAATAAAAACTCTCAGAAAACAGGAATGAATGGGTACTTCCTCAACTTGATAAAGAATATCTATAAAAACCTTACAGCTAACATTACATTTAATTATTAAAGACTGAATGTATTCCCTTTAAGAACACAGGAAAACAAAGGAAGGATTTCTGCTCTCACCACTCTCACTCAATATAGTGATGAAATGCATCATAAGGCAACAAGAACAAATAAAATGCATACAGATTTAAAATGAAGATAAAAGCTACCCCTACTTATGGATGAATATGACTGTCTCTGTAAAATCTCGAGGAAACTACCCAAAGAACAGAAAACAAAAAGAATTCCTTAAACTAATAAATGAGCTCAAACATTTACTATCACTGAAAAAAAATGGAGATGCTCAGGTGTAAATTTACATGTACAGAATGTATGCTGAAAACTAAGCAGCACTGATGAAAGAAATCAAAGATCTAAAGACACAGACACGGTTCTTTACACATGTGCAGTAGTGGTAAAAAAAATAAAATAAATAAAAAAAAAAGACACAGACATATGAAGTTCATGAACTAACAAACATGGTAAAGACATCAATTATCCTCAAATTGACACACAGGTTTAACATAATTCCTATCAGAATCTCAAAAAGATTGTTAGTAAATACAGACAAGATTATCCTAAAAAATTTTATGGAAAGGCAAAGAAACTACAAAGCTAAAAAAAAATTTTAATTAAACTGGGAAGAATCAGTCTATCCAATTGCAAGACTTATTATAAAGCTACAGTAATCAAGACTGTACAGTATTGATGAGGGAAGAGACAGTGATCTATAGGACAGAATTAAGAAGCAGAAATAGAAACAGATGCACGGAGAAATAGACCTATACAAACATGCTTAACTAAATTTTGACAAAGGTGAAAGAAAACAAGAGAGAAAAGACATTCTTGGTCTTGAAGCAGATGGACATCTACTTAGAAAACAACTGACTTATACAAAAATTAACTTAAAATGGAACATGAACTTAAATGTAAAATATAAAACTATAAAAATTTTCAGAAAAATCTGTTGGAATCTAAAGCTAGGCAGTGTTCTTAAAACTCAATACAAAAAAGAACGACCTATAAAAGAAAAAACATTTATCCATCGGATTCATCAAAATTTACAACTTTTTGCTCTGTGAAAAACTCTTTCTCTTTAATAAAAGAATGAAATGAGAAGATAAAGACTGACAAAAAGTATGTGCAGACCACATATCCATCCACCACTATCCACTTGACTAGTATCTAGAATCAGTAATCAAAAATCTCTGGACAAAGAAAAGCCCTGCCCTGGAGCTTCTCTGGTGAAAAATGTACCAAACATTTAAGGAAAAATTAATCATAATCCTTCTCAAACTCTTCCCAAAACCTGAAAAGGAAGAAAGACTGTCTATACTTCCTAACTAATTCTATGAAGCCAAAATTACCCTGATATCAAAGTCAGACAAAGGCTCTAAAGAAAAATACAGACCAATATCATTTATGAACACTAACGCAAAAATCTTTAACAAAATACTAGCAAATTCAGCAGTACATTAAAAAGGCTATATACCATAATCCAAGTGAGATTTACTTATTGCTAGAATGCAAGGATGGTTCAAGACATCAATATATGAAAATTGATCCATATAATATACCATATTAACAAAATAAAGGGGAAAAAATGGTCATCTTAATTAACACAAAGCAGTATCACCCTTTCGTAAGGGTCAACAAACTAAGAATAGAGATCTATCTAAATATAATAAAATCCCACACTGAACATCATATTCAATAGTGAAAGACTGAAGGCTTTTCCTCTAACATCAGGAGCAAGGGAAGGATGCCCACTTTCACCACTTCTCTATTCAAGATAGTACTAAAAGTTCTAGCCAAAGCAACTGGGCAAGGAAAAACAAAAACAAAAACAGCATTAGGAACAAGTGTGTTCACAGATGATATAATCTTTTATGTAGAAAATTCTATATTCTATTTTTCTAAAACTGGGTTATAAGTAAAAAATAAATTCAGCAAAGTGGCAGGGCACAAAGTCAACACACAAAAATCAGTTGTATTTCTATACAGTAACAATGAACAATCTGAAAAGTAGAAAAAATTCCACTTATAATAACATCAAAAATAATAACTTTAAGGATGTGACAGTCTTGTACAAGTAAAGCTACAAAACATTACTAAAAGAAATTAAAGACCAAAATAAATGGAAACACATCTATGTTCTTGGATTGGAAAACTTAATATTGTTACAATGTCAGTACTACCCAAAGTAATCTACAGATTAAATGTAATCCCTACTAAAATCCCAATGATGCTTGTTGCAGAAACAGAAAAATCCATTCTAAAATATACACGAAGTCTCAAAAGACCTCAAATAGCCAAAACAACATTTCTTTCTTGAAAAAGAACAAGAGATCTATCATGCATCAATGGCTATAGCTAATACAATGTACTGTATTCTTAAAAAACACTGCCAAGTAGATTTTTAAGTGTTATCACTACAAAAGTTTGATTAGTATACATGTTAAGTAACTTGACTTAGCCATGCATAATATGCATGCATATTTAAAAACATGTCATACACAGCAAATAGATAATGTATATGTCTTTTTTTTTTTTTAAGATAGGGTCTCTGTTACTCAAGCTGAGCACAGCTCACTGCAGCCTCAATTTCCCAGGCTTTAGCAATTCTCTTGCCTCAGCTTCTCAAGTAGCTGGGACTACAGGTGTAATTTTTTGATTATTTGTAGAGACAGGATCTCACTATGTTGCCCAAGCTGGTCTCAAACTCCTGGACTCAAGTGCTCCTCTAGCTTCAGATTCCCAAAGTGCTGAGACTACAGGAGTGAGCCACCACACCCAGCCCCTTATATGACAATTTAAAAATGTAATTAATAAAATTTTTTGGCCAGGCACAGTGGCTCACACCTGTAATCCCCCTTTGGGAGGCCGAAGTGGCAGACGAAAGGCAGGGAGTACCACTTACGGCCAAAAATTCAAAATCAGCCTGGTCAACATAGCAAGAATTCTGTCTCTGTTTTTCTTTTTAAATATGGGGTGGGATCTCTTGACTGGGTGCAATGGCTGATGCCTGTAATCCCAGCTACCTGGGTGGCTGAGGCAAGAGAATCACTTTAACCCAGAAGGGGGAGGTTGCAGTGAGCCAAGACTGCCCCACTGCGCTCCAGCCTGGGTGACAGAGTAAGACTCTCTTTCAAAAAAAAAATAAAAAAAGCAAGAGATAGGGTCTCACTATGTTGCGCAGGCTGATCTCAAACTCCTGGACTCAAGCAGTCCTCCAGCCTCAGCCTCCCAAAGTAATGGGATTCCGGCCATGAGCCAGTGCATGCAGCTGAGACTATCTCTAACAAAGAAAAATAAATAGCTTGGGGAAGTGTGTGCCTGTACTAAGGAGGCTGAGGTGGGGATCACTTGAGCCCAGGAATTCAAGGCTACAGCGAGCCATTATCATACCACTGCATTCCAGACCTGAGCAAGACCCTGTCAAAAAAAAAAAAAAAAAAAAAAAAAGGAAAAAAAATTTAAAGAAAAACAAAGCTGGAGGACTCACATTTCCTGATTTCAAAATTTACTACAAAGATAGAGTAATCAAAACAGTGTAATGCCAATATAAAGACACATAGACCAATAAAATAGAACAGAGGGCCCAAAAATGAACCCGAGTATATGGTCAAATATCTTGAAAAGGATGCCAAGACTATTCAACGGGAAAAGGACAGTCTTTTTAACAAATGGTACTTGGAAAATTGGACATCCATATACAAAGAATGAAACTGGATTCTTACCTAATACCATAGTCAAAAGCTCAAAATGAATCAAAGATCTAAGTGCAAGACTTAAAACTGTAAAACTCCCAGAAGAAAACACAGGGCAAATGCTTTACACAACATTGGATATGATAATGATTTCCAGGATATGACACCAAAGGCATATGCAACAAAGCAAAAATAGACAAACCGGACTTCCTAAAAAAAAAAAGTCTTAAACAGACATTTCACCAAATAAGTTATACAAATGGCTAACGAGCACATAAAAAGATGCTTAACATTCCTTATCATTAGGGAAATGCAAATGAAAACTACAATGAGATAACACCTCACACCCATTAGGATGGCTACTATTAAAAAAGTGTTGGTGAGAATGTGGTGAAATTAAAACCCTTCTGGACTGTTTTTGGGAACGTAAAATGGTACTGTCACTGTGGAAAATAGTATGGTAGCCCCTCAAAAAATTAAAAATATAACTAACACATGATCAAACAATTCTGCTTCTTGGCATATAACCAAAATGATTGAAAAGAGTGTCTCAAGGAGACAGGTGTACCTTCATGTTCAAAGCAGTATAATAACTATTATTTTAAAGACAGGGTCTTGCTCTGCCACTCAAGCTGGAGTGCAGTGGCGTTATCACAGCTCACTGCAGCCTCCAACTCCTGGGCTCAAATGATCCTCCTGCATCAGTCTCCAGAGTAGCTGAGACTACAGGCACACACCACCACAAACCCAGTTAATTAAAAAAAATTTTTTTATAGAGATAAGGTCTCTCCACGTTTCCCATGCTGCTCTCAAACTCCTGGGATCAAGCAATGCTCCCACCTCAGTCTCCTAAAGGGTCGGAATTACAGGCATGAACCACCACGCCTGGCCTATAGCAACGTTATTCACAATAACTAAAACATGAAAACAATTCAAGTGTCCATCAACAGATAAAATAGATAAGCAAAATGTGTTACACACCTACAGGGGAATACTATTCAGTCTTAAAAAGGAAGGAAATTTTGACACATGCCACAACACGAATGAACCTTGAGTTCATTATGCTAAGTGAAATAAGGCAGCCAAAAGACAAATACTGTATGACTCCACTTATATGAGGTACTTGGAATAGTATAATTCATAGAAACAGACAGTATAATGGTAATCGCCAGGAACTGGAGGAAATGAGGAATTATTGTTTAATATGTATAGTTTGGAAGAGTTATGGAGATAAAGAGTTATGGAGATGGATGATGGTTGCACAACATTACAAATGTATTTAATACCACTGAATTGTACATTTAAAAATAGCTAAGATGGTAAATTTTATGTTATTTTAACATAATATTAAAATGAAAAAAAACAGAAAAATAAGCAAACAATCCAATTAGGACAAGAATATAAAAGACATGAAATATGAAGGGAAACTTGAATGAAGAGGACAAATAAATGGCCAGTAATAACACGCAGAGATGTTCCACCTCATTAGCCATTAGGGAAATGTAATGTAAATTTAAAACCCCAATGAGATAGCACTACACACCTGTCAGAATGGTTCAAATAGAAAAATAGCAACCACATTAAATGCTGATAAGGATGTGGAGAAACTGGATCGCTCATACATTGCTGGTGGGCATATAAAATGGTACAGCCACTCTGGAAAACAGTTTGGCAGTTGCTTTAAAAACTAAGCATGTAACTACCATACAACTCAGCAATTGCACTCTTGGGCATTTAGCCCTGAGGAATGGACACTTACTACATTCACTCAAAAACATGTCCATAAATGCTTATAGCAGCTATATTCATTATAGCCCCAAAACAACCAAGATGTCCTTCAATGGGTGAATGGTTAAACAAACTTTGACAACATTCATATCATGCAATACTACTACTCAGTAATAAAAAGACACAAACCATTGATATATGCAACAACCTGGATTAATCTGCAGAGAATTATGCTGAGTGAATAGAGCTGATCCCCAAAAGTATGACTCCATTCCATTCTTGGCAACGACAAAATACAGAGATGGAGACTAACTTCTCATTGCAGAGGTTAGTCATTGCTAGAGGTTAACAAAGGAGTGTGGGTAGAAAGGAAGCTCAGGTGGCTATAGAAGAGCAATCTGAAGAATCTCTGTTAAGAAGGAAATGTTCTGAATCTTTTTTTTGGAGACACAGTCTCACTCTGTCACTCAGGTTAAAGTACAGTGGCACAATCTCGGCTCATGACAACCTCCGCCTCCTGGGTTCAAGAGATTCTCATGCCTCAGCCTCCCAAGTAACTAGGATTACAGGCACCCACCACCACGCCCAGCTAATTTTTGTATTTTTAGTAGAGATGGGGTTTCACCATGTTGGCCAGGCTTGTCTTGAACTCCTGGCCTCAAGCAATTGATACACCCCAGGCTCCCAAAGTGCTGGGATTATAGGCGTGAGCCACCACAACCAGCCATGTTTTGAATCTTGACCATACAAATGTGAATGTCTCAGTTGTGTTACTGTACTATAGTTTTGCAAGAGGTTACAACTTGGGGAAACTGTGTAAAGGGTATATGGAATCTCTCTGTATTATTCTTTACAATTATATATATAGCTACAATTATCTCAAAATATAATTTGATTAGAACAAACACATACACACAAGCCCTTCTCTCACCTATCTTACCAGAGTGTAAACAATAAACAAATATGTAAAATGCCAGGTAGTAATAAATGCTGTGAAGGAGAATAGGCAGGATAAGGGAATTGAGAGTAGAAGGAGAGTTAATTCATTGGAGAGAGCTCACGGGGTTGGCACACAGTAAAATGCTATCATTAAAATTACACTAATATGAAGTGACCAACCAATTTCAGGTTTCAGATGTCAAAAGCAGAAATGAAGAATCAACAAATATCTTTTATAGACAGCATTCTGTACACATTCTAATCTAACTTATACACCACACAAATCTTCTAAAGGATTCATCTGTAATACAGTATTATCTTTTCTCCGACATTTTTAGTAGTTCTCCACCATTTTTATCAACTCCACTTGGAGAAAAAAACAGTCAAGGTCCTCCAACACTACTGCTGCCATTGCTGCCATCACATTTTCATGGTCAGGGAAACTGAAACACAGAGAAGGTTAGTAGGCTACCTGCCTGCTTAACCAACTGAGATGCCAGAGCTAAGAGTCTTAAACATTTTGCTTATACCCTGTCATATTTGTCATCACATTCTGCCTTGTATTCACATTTTCTTTTTTTGAGACAGTCTCACTCTGTCGCCCAGGCTGGAGTGCAGTGGTGCAATCTCAGCTCACTGCAACCTCCACCTCCTGGGTTCAAGCCATTCTCCTGCCTCACCCTCCCAAGTAGCTGGGACTACAGGTGCCTGCCACCACGCCCAGCTAATTTTGTACTTTTAGTAGAGATGGAGTTTCACTATGTAGGCCGGGCTGGTCTCGAATGTTGACTAGGCTGGTCTTGAACTCCTGACCTCAGGTGATCCGCCCGCCTCAGCCTCCCAAAGTGCTGGGATTATAGGTGTGAGCCACCACACCAGGCTGTATTCAAATTATTTTCACATAGGTTGACTATCTCTAATACAAAAATCTGACATCCAAAATGCTCTAAAATCTGAGCATCACACAAAGGAAACATTCAATGGAGCATTATGGAATTTGGATTTTCAGATTTGGGATGTTCGACTTGTATATGCAATGCAAATATTCCAAAATCACGAAAAAAATGTAAAAATATCTGGAATCAGAAATATTTCTAGTCTGCGTGTGTACATGTACACATGAAAAAGGCCTGCTGACTTCTTTTTCTACTATAATTCAAATTAAACAAATCCCTTCTTAGAGATTCTGTAGGTAACGGCATACACTTCAGCACTTAAAGGCAAAAGAACAACTTGCCTTGAATTTCTCCCTGAGGATCTTTGTAATACCACTTCTGCATTGCTTCATGCATCAATGGAATCGACGTTCCTTTAGCTCTGTGCTCTTGCAGTTTTGATACCAATCTCTCATCATCTAGTGCACTGTCTTGGAGATAAGCCACCATCTTCTCAGCTTGCTAATAACAGAAAGACAAAAATCAAGGAAACAAATGATCCTAAATTGGTACTTGTACACATAATAACAGTGCCTGCCTTTTTTTTGGACTACTTGATCTACAAAAGTCACTATGCAAAGAATATAGCAGGTAACATTTTAATTCTCCCAACAATGCCATGAAATAGGTACTATCCCCATTTTACAGAGCGGGAAACTAAGGCTCAGAGATGCCAAGTCTTGCTCAAGATCTCAAAATTACTAATCAAATCAACTAAGATTAAAACACAAACTGCTAGAGATCATAGCCCAGGGTTCAAATCAACACTAGTACCTTTGTTTGTTGTTTTTAATAGAGATGAGGTATGGTTATGTTATGTTATGTTATGTTATGTTATGTTATGTTATGTTATGTTATGTTATGTTACCCAGACTGTTCTTGAACTCCTGGGTTCAAGCGATCCTCCCACCTCAGCCTCCCAACTAACTGGGACTACAGACATGCACCACCTTGCCTGGCTAACAGTACTTTTTAAACCAATAAGCTATTGGTCAACTCTAAATGGTATAAACTAAACCTGTAAAAAGAATGTTAACAGAACAAAAGGCTCAATTAATACAATTACAAATACAATCTTTTACAAGTTTTACTAAGACACTATCTCCCTTTTTCCTTTCTTCAGAATTTCCTGCCACTAACCATCCCAACCCAAAGAAAAACGAAATTCTTTTGTAGAAAAGCAAGCTATCACTTACTTTACATATAACAATGGTATACACAATCTTGGGGAAATTTAGAGACATGAATAAGATGTTAATGCTCTGAGAGTTTAGCTATATTCCCTGTTACACTTAAAGCAAAAAATACAGAAGACACAGTGATCATCCACAGCTGCTTGTATTCACCATTTGCAGCATTCCATTAATGTCCAAAAAGAAAAAAGAAAAGTAAATAGCTAAGGGCAACCTAAGAGCAAAAAATAACCTGACATAATGACTACTACATAGCAGAAACTTATAAGCATGAAATGATTTGAAAGACAATTACTTGTACAAATAAACATTAAATAGCCAATTTTTCCAGTACTTAAAATCTAGTGACAAAAGTTCTGTATTTGAATATTCATCTAAGGTCTGCTAATTTGTATGGCAGTTTAAGAAGAGACAAAAAGAATGACAGGATTTTTACCTGCTCCAAATGTTTGAGACCTTCTTCATCATCAGGCTCTGTGGAAACACTGCCCATGCCAGGAGCACCTACAACTGCTGTTTCAACTGGCCGGAGGGTAGGACTAGGATTGGGAACAGGAGGTGGAAGTATGAGAAGAGGAGAGGCTGTATCTGAAGGAATCTGCGACAGGGGCTGCTGGACATCAGCAACCATTTCTAGGGGGGAAAAATCAGATGAAAATCCTTTGAAATATAGAGACTTGTATGAAGGCTAACTACATTATCAAGTTGCACAGCCTGCTAAATGGGCCCAATGGAAATGTGAACCCTGTCATGAACAGTGAAGCTACTTCTATGGAGACAATATTCCTTCCTAGAACAACAGAATTAATGACAATAGGTAAGAGTTAAAAGGTACCTAAAAGGTGCTTCTCCAGGGCTTACCTGTGTCACTAGAGCATCCACCTAGTTATAGGCTGACCTCTTAGAAACAATCGATCTAATCTTTTTTTGGTAACATGTCTCCAATTGTAAAAGATGGTTATCAATGCACCCTAAATCTTCTCAAAGGTATGGTATATCCCATCAAAACCTTTACTGAAAATATCTATGATTATGCTCAATAAGATTAATATAATTCAATATATTGCTGTAGGATAATGAGAAGCACTTGGAGTCTACCTGTACAGTGCAGGATGTTCTTCTCAATACGAATAAAAATCATAAAAGAGGTTCTGTCTTGGTTCCTATTTCTAATCTCTCAATGCGCAGGCTCTTAAGAAGGAAAAGGAGGATGGAAGTAATTAAGTATAATTGCAGTTTCCCTTTTGAAATCTTGTTTGTTCAACTACAGATAGCTTTTCCAAATTCCTGCTCCTCTCACTCACTCGTTCTTTGCGACACTTTTTTAAAGGACAGTCTATACATGCTGTATCCACTTTATCCACACCTGCTGTAAGGGGACTTCTACTCTCACGTCTCCATTAAAGCTCCTCTCTCAAACATAAGCAGTGACATAAAGTTGCCAAAGAAAATGACTTTTCCTAGTCCTCCTCATCCAATTTCTTAGTAGCATCTAACATTATTAACTCAATTGTAAGCTAAAACATTCCCCTTCCTTAGTTTCCCTGCACTCTACTCTCCTATCTCAACTTTTACCTCTGAGGATTTTTCTCTGGTTCCTCTTCCTCTATCCTTTAAAAATGGGAATTTCTCAAAGTTCTATTCTCAGTTCACTTTTCTCTTACTCCTAATAAGTGCATATAATCTTTGCAATTTTCATTCTCTCTCTAGCCCTAAACTATTTTCATCTAGCTATAGTCCCTCATTCACAATTTCTCTCTGGCCATCTCCACTTAATTTCTTCTCATCAACACCTCAGAATCAGTGTTCAAAATTGAATTTATTCTCTCCCTTCCCCCGTGCTCCTCAACTTCCATTCTCTTTTCATGTGAATGGCACCATAATCCTCTCAGGCACTTCAGTCATCTTTGGCTCTTCTCTTTTCTTTACCCTGATATCCAGTCAATGACAGAGTCTTGCCAATTTCTACTTTAAAATCTCATCTGCCACAACTTACCTTTACAGGTGTACTGCCTACCCCATAGTGACTGCTCAGGAGTCTAGGAGGTCACAGTAAAGCCAAACTGTCATCACAACAAAAGACAGTCTACAACCCGCTATCAAATCCATGTTCTAACCAAGTTTCCCAATATACTCCTTTTCACATTTCATATTTCATCAAATAAAAACAAGAGCTGATTCCTGCCCAAGCCTGGATCAGTCCCACTGAGGCTGGTGAGTAGAAGGTGAGGGAGGTAAAGAGGCTGGCACTGAAACAGCACAAAGGGAAGCAGGTGCCAGATCGTGCAGTGTCTCATATGCCATCAAAGGGTATAAATTTTTATGGTGAATGAATCAGTTAACCCCTCAACACTAGGCATTACAATGACATTTTTTAATATGTACAAGAAGAAATATAGAAATGAGCATTAATATTGCCTAATAAGGTATATGAACAACTTAAGCCAATACATTTAATACTGAAAGAGATCTATTTTAAGCTTATTCTGCCACAAATTCATACATGTTCTCTTCTTGGCTTCTTTTAGAACAACGGCATTTTGGTTTGTCAACTGGTAATGTAAGCTGGACACATGATTAACCAACACATGAAAGGAAGGTAACTGTCTGACACGGGAATTAAACTAATGCAGAGGATCTGACATCCAGTTCACTAGTAAGGACAGGGTGGTTATGTCATAACACCTTAGGACATGAGCTTCCAGAGCTCCACCCTTACAGATTCTAACTCTGTTTTGGTAAATTCTGAGATGGACACATATGTGAGAAGCACTGTTTGACTGGGTTTACTGGTAAAATTATCTATTCCGATAATTCACCCACCTAAAGCAGTTCTAGAAGCAGAAGCCTATCATATCAGTGATCACGGGCCTCAGCAGAATCCTACTGAAGCTTGTCTGTTCCCACAAATACATACCATCCCCTCTGGTGGGCACTTTGGCTGGTAGACTATTTTCCATCCGAGTCTCCTCTTCAGTTTTCTCCGTTGGCTCAGTTTTGGGTTCATCTTTCCTCTCAAACTGTGATGCTTCCTGAGACTGATGGTCTGAAGGAGTACCTGGTCTAGCAGATGATGATGAGGTCTGGGGAGTTTCCTCACTAGCTTCTGGAACATGAAGTATTATATGAACTTAGGAAAGTTTTGGTTTGATGATGAAAAAAAAAGGTAAAAGGCAAGAGAGGCCTTACCAACTCCTACTCTGTCTGTTTTCTCTCCTTCTTTCTTATTTGTCTTATCGGGTTCTTTGGCCTCTTCATTATGGCTACCCTCAGAGTCAGAGCACTCCTCCCCTTCGTCCACAGGCCGGAAGTCCATCTCCTGCTCTTCTGGAATAGGCTCTTTCTGTACTTTCTGTATCAACAGAATAAAACCAAAGATCAAGAGCAGATTTGGCTTTGGTATAAGGTTAATGCTGGTCATTACATTTAAAATACATTTCTTACTTTTAGAGAGAGGAATGCTCCAGATGAGTCAAATGTGCCCATTTCTTCTTCAGCATCCTCTAAGCACCATTCAGGCAAGCTATCCCTGTCATCATCTATGCTTCCACTGCCAGAGCGAACCCTTCGGTAACCCCGTTCATCATCTCTATCTCGAAAATCAAACTCGAACCTTCGACGTCGTTCCATGTGTTCCCGCCAGCCTGCAGAACGAGGGCCATCTGAGATGAGGAGGAGGACACAAACCTTAGAAAAGTTTTATGGCAGTATTTGAAAAAGAAAATCAAAAATAGAAAATAAAGGAGAAAACTACAACTGACTGCAAACTCAAATGGACTGACCTCGTAAAGAGAACATAATGCAATTAAATCAAGTTCAGAGTCCAGAGTATATATACCATTATGAGATGACAGCAGCACTTAAGTACTGAGTCATGCAACATACTCTAAAGCTTTAAAAGAGAAATTTAAAATGGAGCACATTTAAAGGACACTTTATTCCAAGTATGCACTTTTTTTTTTCCAGATGAAGTTTGACTCTTGTTGCCCAGGCTGGAGTGCAATGGCATGATCTTGGCTCACTGCAACCTTCACCTCCCAGGTTCAAGTGATTCTCCTGCCTCAGCCCCTCGAGTAGCTGGGATTACAGGCATGCACAACCACGCCTAGCTAATGTTTTGTATTTTTAGTAGAGACGGGGTTTCTCCATGTTGGTCAGGCTGGTCACCAACTCCTGACCTCAGGTGATCCGCCCACCTCGGCCTCCCAAAGTGCTGGGACTACAGGTGTGAGCCACCACGCCCGGCCCCAGGTTTGCACTTTCAGTAAGTCCTAGGTACTTCATTAAAATACTGATTAGCCGCCAACTCTTCGTCCAGACTTAATGCACTAGACAGCCTTCCATACTGAAGTTTATTCCTTCCCTTTGCCCAATCTTAAAGCATTTTCTTTCTTCCCATGAAAATATCATTCTTTATGGATAAAACCAGCTCCCTGTATCGATTCATAATATCAAACTCATCATGCCTACTTATTAATGCCAAGTTCCCACTTGTAATTCTGATCCCCCCCCAAAAATTCATGAAATTACAGTGCTGAAAGTTGTCACAGAGATCTTATAAAGTCCACTATCCTAATTTTATAGTTTAAGAAGAAACTAAAACTCTGCCAGCAGAAGTAACTCACACATGGAAAAGTAAAACTAAAATCCAATTCTGCACCCTCTGCTGCTTGTTCCAAAATAACATGCTTACTCTCCTTTCCCTTCTTTCTCATCTCTTAATTCTTCCTAGGGAATTTTTATTTCCATATAATAACCCTAGGGACATTCCTAAATCTACATTTTCCAACAGAAAAAAAGACTGCCTAAGAATAAAAGATCCTACTTAAGGTGTTTTTCCAAAAAAAGAAAGGGAAACTCTTATTAAAATCTGTCAGACCTGAGTCTAAAAGAGTCTTAAAAAGAAAAGCAGGCTTTAACCTACTAGAATTTTCCATCCTTGATTGCTTTCTCTGTGGGGGATTTAAAAAAAAAAAAAAAAAGAAAGAAAAAAGAAATGTGGCCAGAGCTAAATGTTCTTACTATTGAGACAAAATTTGCAAGAAACCAGCAATCTAAAAATCAAACTGGAAAACAAAGGGCAAAATGTTACAATGCCAAATACAGGTAGCATGTGATAAGCCACTCAGGAAACAAAATCTTATGCCCACACTCCCATCCTTGCAGATAACAACAACAAAACACTATTTATTTCCTATGAGAACTAAGGAATTTTATATCCAGATTGCTTAAATGGAAACCTAGAGCCATTATACAAAAAGAGTCTTCATGATCAAATGCACTCCAGAGCCCGCCATACTACTTTCATTCTAACCGTCTATACATACACATCATGATAGGAATCTATCCTTCTAGGTACCCGGCTCATGTTTCCTCTTACTGAGTTTCCTAGGTTCATCTCCCAGACTGGATGCCTCCCTGTCGTTAATGGTCCCACGTCCATACACATCCAGCCAGAAGTCCTATTTTATATCCCATAATGTTGTTATCTTACCAGTAGTTCATAAAATTTTACTCACAAAACTAAATGCAGCAAGTAAGACATGTAAGGTACTTATTAAGGCTGACTGCTGATTTATAGCCCCTGTATCTGAACTAAAGGTGGATACTATTTCAGTAAAGATAAAAGCAGTTAAAATAATTTAAAGTTTTACTCAAATCTTAATAAAAGAATAACCATAATCTAACAAATGTTAAGAGTTAATGTATAAAAACTGCTATAATCAGACTATACTTTGAATATGCTGGGTTTAAAAAGTGAATGGTATTTTTTCTTTAAAATGCATTTACAGTGTTTTTATATCCCCCAAGCCGTCTCTTAAAAGTATATGGATTTCAGCCACAGGTGTGATGGAAAAAATATATGTGTATATGGATTAAAACTTCTGGAAGATATACAAGTTGATGACAAAAATGACATGAAAGTCAAATATTAGGGGGAAAGAAAGATTTAGAAAAGATGAGAAGATAATGTATAACCAAATTCGAAGATGTTGGGTGGGAGGTACTTTGTTAAACTCCCTTTAATAGAATCAACATCAGACATTTGGGCTCAAAAAACACTGTTCATCTTCCAAAACATTCACCTTGTTTATTTTTGACCAGCTGGAATTTCGTTTCTCTCTTAGCCCAGATCCTATCCATTCTTCACTGAATGCTTGTTGAGTACACAGTCTACAAACCCTCTGCCTACAGACAAGCTCAGCATAAAATGCCATGATGCCTTTTAGAGAAGAGTTAACATTTGGCCCAGTACACAGACTTACGAAAATTATCTGGATCTTGTGATGTAAACAATGCCGACTAATGACAGAAAACGCACCCCAGAGGCAGCCATGAAGAGCTGGTATAAAAGCATCCTAACTCTACCCAAACATTCACTTCAGTATGTGTCTGTCTACCTACCACTCCATTACAATACCCTGAATGCCTGTTATCATGTCTACCCAGATCTAAGCTAGTGGTTTTGCTAATAACTTGATTTTTAAAAGTAGAAACAGTTTACATATAATTTCCTGTATTAAAGGTAAGCTGCTCTGGCACATGGTTGATAAAATATTGTCATACACATGAAATTCATAGGGTATGCACATACTCTCTGTGTGCTTCAGTTTTGCATGACCCCACTATTCGAACTAAAGCTGCATCTGATTATCATGCGGCATGGAATCAGCATTGTGGCAGGGGATGAACTTTAACACAAAGCACTAGTGTCTTCAATTACCAGCATATCTAATGTCCAAGAAGAACAGTTTGAAGCATTCTTAAGAGACAAACAGAAGAACTAATCACTACTATTCTCTCTCCTTTTTCTAAAGTTAGAAAGACAAAAGAATGAACTTGTGATTATGTTTCTGACCTAGGTTTAAAGCTTATTCTTCAAATAAAGTTAAATCATATTTTCTAAAGGGAAAAAATGAAAGAATAAATCCTTTCTTGTTAAGAAAAACCCATTGTTGGGGAGGGAATCACATATTTCAAGTGTATACTGTTTACACATTTATAAGTCTTAAAGAATGCTGAAAAAAGATTCAAAGATTTAGAGTTAGACAAAACTGAATGAAACCCTCATTTCTGCAGCTGAGAGCAGGTGCTCCCTGTTAAACTATACTATTTGCCCCAGAAAAACAGAAAAGTGATTTCAATCAACTGAATAGATGTAGTAGAGAATTCTTATGCTGGAATTTTTTCCAGTAATAAAACTGTGATAGCATAAATAATATGACTGCTCCCCTCCCCCCGCCTTTTTTATCTTTTCTATTTAATCCCTATTTCCATCAAACTTTCCCTTATTTCAGTCCCTGTGTGCCTTTACTCAACAGAATTCTTACCAGGACTGTGAGGTCGCCACCTCTCTCCATCCCTCCTTGATCCAGCTAGTCGCCAACCTCCATCTTCATCTTCTCCATTTTGTTCCTCTCTAAAGATACGCCAATTTTCACTTTCTGAGCGTATAAATTCATGCTTTCTCCCTACTGATGTTGGTCCACCTTCCTCAAAATTTGGTCTCCCTATAAAGAAAGTAAGTAAATATGGTAAGTAAACACGAGCCTCTGCCAGTAAAGATTTTAAGGACAAACTTCACAGCTCAAATCAAGCTTTCCTGCAAATGTGTCCATTTCGATCTTCAGGAAAAATCACTAAAATATCACTAAAATAACTGTGGGTATATGCATATATTACTAGACACATTTCTTAAAGCTGAATGTTAACAGACTGTGCAATTATTTTTTAAACAAAAATATTATGTACAGTTTTTTTTTTTGAAAAGGCATGCAATGGAAAGCCCATCTTCCTATACAGGACCCTCAGAGTCTTACTCCCCAGAAGTAACCACCAGCAAGTTTCTTATAAAGCCTTCCCAACACTGTCCATGCGTACACTTACACACATATACATAGTTCCCTCATCTACACACACAAACGTCAACCTCAGGATGCTATAAGAATTGTTCTTTGCTGTTTCCACTAACAGTGTATCTTGCCAATCCTTCTTTACTAGCACATACTTTTTAAAGTTATATGATATTTTCATTATACAACATATTTTATATAACCAACACCTACTGGAAATTCTGCCTAAACATGGTATGTGTACATTTCAGTCCCTCTTTTATTCCAAAACAGACTGTAAATTGCAAAGCAGTAAAACCTCATTTACTCTAGCACCCAATACAATACAGGCATACCATAAATTACTTTTGGACGGAATTCAAAGCTAAGCTATGTCTAACTTAACGTCTCAAAAGTTACATTAATGTCAAAAGACACCCTGGTATACCAAGTAAACTAAACTCGTATTTCAAAAGGACAAGATCATCCTAAATTGTGCAAAAAAATTCTTCAGTCACCATTCCACATGTGCTAACATATGTAACTCGTAACATTTATGAAATCTCACATCAAAATAGGTAAAAATCCAGAACAACATATATTGATGTCCTCAGTTTATAACAATAAAAGTTCATGTTCTCGTAATGACAAACTCAGTCTTTTTAATTAATCCATACTAAAAGCAAAAAAATAATTGAACAGCATATGAAAATGAAATTCTAATTTCTGGTCATTCTCTTATATTCCATCTTAATATACTGAGATTCAGCATCCTGCTTGTCCATGTGGTTGTTAGTCTGCTACTAGGTATCATTTTACTGAAAGATAAAATGTCTTGGGAGAATGGGAGAACATGATCTGCTGCTTTCTTATTGTGGTAGACAGCCTCTAAGAGCTCACCAACAATCCCTGCCAGCTGATCTCTGTGGAATTCTCTACTCCTAAGTATGAGCTGGACTACCAGAGATGCCACTCACAATATTAAAAAAGACTGTAGTTTCTATCACCTTCTCTGAAGGACACTAGTTGCCATGTGGTGACACAGACCTTGTGGAGAAGCTCACGTGGCAAAGAACTGAGGCTTACCACCAGAAACATGAGTGAGTCTGGAAGTGGAGCCAACCCCAGTTGACTTTTGAGAGACTGCAGCATGGGCTGACACTTTGAGTGCAGCCTGACAAGAACCCTGGGTCAGAAACACTCAGCTAGGCTAAGCTGCTTCTAGATTCCCAACCCACAGAAACTGAGATAATAAATGTTGGCTGTTTTCAGCCACCAAGCAAGGGTTTTATTATTTATGACCTTGCTCTTACCTGCAGAACGTGTCTGGAATGTCAGAATTACATTCTGGCTTTCCTTGGTATATTAGTCCATTTTGCACTGCTATAAAGGAATACCTGAGGCTGGGTAATTTATAAGAAAAAAAAAAGTTTATTTGGTTTGTGGTTCTGCAGGCTATACAAGCATGGCACCAAGATCTGCCTGGCTTCTGGTGAGACCTCAGGAAGCTTTTACTCATTGTGGAAGGTGAAGTAAGTGCAAATATGTCACATGGTGAGAGAGGAAGCAAGAGAGATGAGGGAGATTCCAGACTCTTGAACTCATTATTACAGTGGGGAGGGGATGAGGTATCTACCCTCATGACCCAAACACCTCCCATCAAGCCCCACCTCCAACATTAGGGATCACATTTGAACATGAGATCTGGAGGGGACACATATCCAAACTGTATCACTTGGTTTACCAGAGAAGACACAATCTAAATCTCTTGTAGTTATTATGTAATATCGGATATATCAAAAACTACACTGCAGCTTTTAGAAATTACTTTGTGTAAGTAGCTAGAACTTCAGGCACATGTAACCACATTCATCTAATTTTAAAATTTAATTTCATTTAATTTTTGTGGAGATGGGGATCTTGCTATGTCATTTAGGCTGGTCTTGAACTCCTGGCCTCAAGTGATCCTTCTCCCTTGGCCTCTTAAGAGCACTTCTGTATAATTTATTCAGTTTCTTCAACACATATTTCCAACTGTTGCCCTAAATAGGCTGTTTTAAAATGTCATCATATTATAAAATCCTTTCCACTGAATTTCAGGGAGCTAAATTTTTGACCCTTGTATATAATTGTTACTGGTACAGAAGTAAATTTCATTGATGCTACAAGTTAAAAAACTAGATCTGACTTAGTAAACTCAAAAAAAAATCACTTTGTGTAAATAATCAGTAACAAAATTTAAGTCCTTTTATAGAAATTTCTGAAAAAGTACTGTTAAAAATTGTTTGAACCAATATTCATGTAGAATGGTTTGGAACCAGTATTTACGTCAATTCAGGTTACTTCATTAACCATAACACCTCCACCCCCTCTTTCACAAATGAGGAACTGAGTCTTCACTGTGTAGGTGAGAATTGGAGCCAAAAAAATTACAAAATTAAAAAAGAAAAAATCAAACACAAAAGAAACAAAAATAATAAATAAATAAAACAAAAAAATAATTGGAGCCAGAATTTAAAACCAGGTCTAATGATTCCAAATCTCATCATTATTTCTTTGGTGTTGTGTTCCTCTTTATCTTTGAATTTTCTGTCTCAAACCCTTTTTGGAACAAGAAATGCAGAACTGGCCATTCAAACTTTATAAGCTACAAGTTTTCCAACAGTTTGAGAATCACAAGATTGTTTTAAATTTGTTTCTCTTTTGTTAGTATAGCCACATTTTTCATCAAGCGATGTAAGTTCTGCCTCCAGGGGCCGTGTTCATTTTCATAAGAGAAGGGTGAAAATACGTCAGCTTTTAAATGGACTTCACTTATCTCCCTATCTCTTTAAGAAAACATTTGTAAAAAGTACACTAATCACAAATGTACAACTGACAGAGTTTTAGATATAATTTAAGATATAATTTAGATATAATTAATTATATATAAATTAGATATAATTTAACTAACATCTTAGATTTTCTAAAAAAGATTATAAGCTCTCAAAAATTGTCATGAATCCTCCCAATTAGCCCTTCCCAAGATAAAATTTCTAGCCCCAAATATTAGCTTTGCCTGCTTTTAAACTTTTTAATAAAATGAATATTCATTTATATCTGGCTTCTTTTGCTGAACATAATGGGAGATTCATTCTCCTTGTGCAGGGGCCATGCTAATCTTCTTTGTATCATTCCAATTTTAGCTTATGTGCTGCCAAAGTGAGCGCGGCAGATTCATTCTCATTGTTAAAGAGAATATTTTGGTCTTTTGCACTGCTGTACAGGATCTCACCATATAAACAAACCACACTGTATTATTCTTATTCTATTGCTTAGAGACATTTAGGTTGTTTTCTAGCTTTTTGCTATCATGAATTGTGCTTCTGTGAATATTCCTGGACATGAGTTTTGTTATGTTTGCATTTCTCTTGGGTATATACCTAGCACCAATACTGCCAGGTCACAGTACGCTCAACTTTCTTGACTACTACTGAATATCTTCCCAAAGAAATAGTACTACTGGCCAGGCATGGTGGCTCACGCCTGGAATCCTAGCACTTTGGGAAGCTGAGGAGGGAGGATCACTTATGAGTCTGAAACTAGCTTATGAGTTTTAAACTAGCCTGGGCAACATGGTGAAACCTCATCTCTATATTTATCTATAATTTTTAAAATGTAAAAAAGTTTTTAAAAAAGAGAAATAGTATTCATTTACAATTTTTTTGCTTGTTTGTTTTACTCAAACCTCTAGCAACCACTAACATGACTCACTCATTTACAAACACAATTAGAGACACAGGATTAAAAACAAAGATAAGGCTTAGACAGCACCTGATCTCCAGGTCCATAGATACATATGTAAATAAATAACCTAATTCAGTTTACAAAATGTTTTAATGTATCTTACCTGATCCTCATAATTACCACAAGAGATTAAGTCAACCATCGTAACTCTCTCACTTCCGCAAGGACAGGGATACCTGTAAAGTGGTTTCCCAAGGCCACACAGCTGAGTCATAACCAAATCAGAAACAGAACCTAGGCAGTGTTCAAACTCCTAATCCATGGTTTATTTCTACACTAAATAATTCCTAATGGTTTACTCACAAATCTGACCCATTGGAAACAGCCAGAAATTCTAGAGAAACTGAAATGGGAAGGAGATCTGGGATTTAAGTGTAACAAGCTAAAGAGTGGCAGACAAATCATGCAGGGTAAATCTTGGGGAAAGTGTCAACATCTCTAAAAAGGGGAGAAATAGAACTAAATTTGTTTTAATTTTCCCATAGAAATGATTTCAAAATGTATGCTCCTGAAAAACAAAAGTGTTAAGACCAACTTCTTCAATATAAAAATGTTACTCAAGAAATTATTTAGAAGGTGACTTCCAACAGTCATAAAAATACACATTTCCAATTACTACTAATATAACTAAAAATCATACTGTATCTAAGAAATCCTCTAAAATATTAAAATAAATCCCTTCTTAAACCAAATTGATTTACTTGTGTAAATCTGGGTGGGTGGGTGGGAGCGACAAAAAGACTGTCATCTTTATCATTTGAATTAAATATATACACACATATATATCAGGAATACATACATATATCAGAATAATACAATAATATAATTTTAACTAATATATTAATGTACATATATATTCCTGACATCTATATAATTATATTTACATATATGTACACATATATTTTTATAATATACATATTTTATATATTATATTGTATGTATAAATATATAATATACATATATATTATTCTGATATATATCAGGAATACAAATATATACATATATATATTTATATATATAAATATATACTATTGTAACTCTCTTGCTTCTGCAAGGACAGGGAGACCTGTAAGGTATACATGTGTGTGTGCGTGTTTGTGTATTTGGATTCCTGATATAATTTAAGATAAATGATTTTAAATTTAATGATACAAATATATGTATGTATTTGTATTCCTGATGTAATTTAAAATAAATGATTTTAAATTTAATAAATGATACAAAATATATGTATATACTTTTAATATAATTTAAAATAAATGATAGGCCAGGTGCGGTGGCTAATGCCTACAATCCCAGCACTTTGGGAGGTTGAGGTGGGCAGATCACCTGAGGTCAGTAGTTCAAGACCAGCCTGGCCAACATGGCAAAATCCCATCTCTACTAAAAATACTAAAAATTAACCTGGCGTGGTAGTGTGTGCCTGTAGTCCTAGCTACTCAGGAGGCTGGGGCAGGAGAATCGCTTGAACTCAAGAGGTGGAAGTTGCAGTGAGCAGAGATTGCACCACTATACTCCAGCCTGGACGACAGAGCGAGACTCTGTCTCAAAAAATAATAATGATAATTTTTAAAAAATAAATGATAAATATTAAAGTCATTCATGGGCAACTCAGAAGACGGTATCTTCAGTTCCCTTCACATCTAAAAATTCCAACAATTCATAGTAACCAAGACTAAAATGAGTGGGAGACAGTTACATGGCCCTTCTCAGCATTCAAAATCAGTCTTCCTTCCTCTGTAACATCAGCACAATGACCAAGTTGACTAACCAAATACTGCATTTCAGTTGACTTCTTTTTAAAATCTTAACAGATTTATAAACAAGAAGATTTTAAAGTAAATCTTATTGAATTATTTTCAAACTCACGCCTGAACCAAATATTCCTAATCTACAGTCAATGAATGAGCTCAGGGCTGTGAATCCTTGCACTGGAAGTGCACTTTGTGCTGGGACGCTTTTTTCTTCTTTCAGGGAAAAGGGTCTACGGCTTTCATCAAAACTTTAAAGGTGTCTGTCACCCTTAAAAGGCAAAGAAATACAAATTTTAAATGTGTCTTTTTCCATTCAATACAGCAAACATGACTATGAAGAGAAACTATACTACCGATATATTTTATATCCTTAGTTAAAAGCAAATTATGTAAAAGGTGCTAAAATACACATGTACTATATATATAAATAATTTCCCCAGTGGCAATAAATACTTCGTTGTTTCACTCTTAGTGTATTAAGTCCAAATAGGATTCATCTAAAAATTAAACTAAAATGCAGTGTTGGTTTTTGCCTGGTCTAACTGAGTGGACTTCCTAAGGAGAAAGAGCAGTAAAAGGGCACCTGTGTGCATGTTTGACCCACAGCCAAAAATAGTGTTTATGGAAAACTTCAGATGGAGCAAAGAGGCACCCAGCCAACAAAATCTACAGCTGTGAGACTTGGAGCTTACAAGTGCCCAATCTCCACAAGCAAAAGTGGAATTATGGGACAGACTTTGAAGCTTGTTTGTGTGCAAATTTTTTAAAGAGTGACTCTGTATTACTCTATTCAGACATATATTCTCTGATCAACACCAAACAGATATTCTAACACCAAAGAAAACAATAAAAGGGAATCCCACCCAAGTATTAATATTTACCACCTCCCTCCCCTACAATTACTTGTAAACAAAACTCAGGGTGGCTGGGACAGAGCAGTTTAAATTCTATACCCAGAGTTACAACTTTCTCCCTGAGGAATAAATAAACTGCTCAGCTGGTTAACATGAGTCCTGAAAAAACAGCAGAGACTGGAGAAGCTGCAGTGCATCAGAATCTCTGAAAAAGGTCCTCATGCGATTTGAATATGTACCATAACCCTACAGCCCTCATGCTCAGCTGTCTGCTGGTACACATGCAGGGGCTGCCTGAAATCCGTGGGAAGGCAATGAGTAGTTGGCTTGGACATGTGGAAATGGAAAGAGACTAGACATCTTCAAAATAAAAGCTAAGTACACCATGTAAGCAAGAACATGGAGACCAGGCTAAAGTTTTAAAGCTGTGAGATTACCTACGTACATAGGCCAGAAATTGCACTCCAACTGAAGATTTTATTGTTCTCCAGAAAAATGTGGTATATTTACAGATATAGTGAATTATTTCAGTCAGAAAATCAAATACCTTTAGGGACAGAGAAAAAGATTTAACATAGAATAATTCACCTGGTCTTGGTAACTTTGCTTAATTTAATCACTATAATTTTGAATGCAAAATCAATCAATGAACAGGTATTTAGCACTTATGTTCACTCACAGAAGAAATGTTTTAGAGCCATCTCCAATTACCTTACTGTGAAACATCTAAAACAGAAATAACGAACTGTCCAGATGGAAAGAACCATGAGTTTCTGGGTGAAGGTGGCATATCATCTGTGCCAATATCCGTGTCATCTCAGTGAAGGAGCCCAGGAAACACCACCCCAAAATGCGCTGCTTTGGTATGCTTGTTACTGCAAACTGAGAAAACTTGGAAACACCAAGTACAGGGAGGGGCCTTTTCTGATGCCCTCTTTTTCCAAAAATTCCTTTGTCCCCTCCCTAGAATCTCATCAATTAGGGAAGATTACCCTTATCACAGAAGAGATTAAAAGATCCAATAGAGTTAGACTTTAACTCTTTTTAATCTCTTCTGTAATAAGGACATATCACGAATTATATAACCTTATCTAAAGTCTAACTTTACTGGGTAAAGTCTAACTCTACTGAACCTTTTAACTGGTTATAACCAGACAACTTTTGTTCATCATACATTTCCTCCCTTCATTTTTCTTCAGCTTGTCAACACCTTCCCCCAGGACCTCCACATGCCTATTCCAATGCCCAATGCTGTAAGAACTTCAATCATCTGGTCCTTCCTGAAGTCTCATGTTTTATGGGACTCTTGCACATAAGCAGGTAAATGGTTTTTCTTCTGTTAAGTCTACCTACTGTCAGTTTATGTTATAGACTCAATCATCAAACCGTCAAAAGGAAAAGAGGTCTTCTCTCTCCCCTACACCAGTTAACCTGGAACTTCAACCAGAAATGACTTTAAATGCTCAGGCTATTGTAACTGGACTGCTATGCTCCTAGGTGGGCACTTCAGAGTTGGTCTATAATATTCACAATCAGCAGTTAGGAGTCACTGTTTATAGACCATAGCAAGACTTTCAAATTGTAGAAATCCAGAAATTAGAAAGCTTCACTTAAGACATTGCTTTCTTAATTGAAGATCATTTTGCCAAATCATTTTTGTCACAATATACTGAAACTAAGTCTCTGGCAAAAGACTTTTAAGTTTAATAAAATCCTTACCTATCTTGCCTATTATAATGTGTATTCAGGCCAGGTGAAGTAGCTCATGCCTGTAATCCCAGGACTTTGAGAGGCTGAGTTGAGAGCACGGCTTGAGCCAGGAGTTCAAGATCAGCCTAGACAACACAGTGAGACCCTGCCTCTACAAAAAATAAAAAATTAGCCAGGTGTGGTAGCATTCCTGCAGGAGATGGGGGATGAGGTGGGAAGATCACTTAAGCCTGGGAGGCTGAGGCTGCAGTAAGCTGTGATTATATCGCTGCACTCCAGCCTGGGCAACATAGCCAGACTCTATGTCTAAAAAAATGAAAATAAAAAACATACAGTGTTATTCAAAACACATGGCAGATAAAACCAAGTGCTTCTGCATTCTAGAAGCAGTATTACGCTATACTTGTTCTAGTATTTTTGTCGTTGTATTGTTTTTCTTCAATTAGCTAGCTGGGAATTAATAATATACATTATAATTCCTACCAGTACATGCAGGGAATGAGCATCATACCACAAATCCCTTCTTTATATTTTACCTTCCCTAGTTCTGAAGGTCAATGTTTCTAATGCTGTGTCTGAACTTGTGTTGAAGCATTTGGCATTAATAAAACAAAGAAGGAATTAATTTATTTTTTAAATTGTAGGGGGGTCAGAGAGGATTCTACAAAGGCGGATTTCACTTTCTAAGTAGCATTATATTGGTCTACATTAATAATTTTCCCAGCAGGCCTTCCAAGATTTTACTTTGAACAATCAGTCTTTGTTTCTCAGATCCTCTTACATGTGACATTTGGTCAAAGTTTTAAAATCAGCAGCTAACAGAGGAGGATAAAAGCACTGCTCACTACGGCATTGCATAAAACCATACCACAGCTCGTTTCAGGGTTCCGACAAGCTGGATCACATTTTCCACCTAAACACTGTATCAGTGTTGAGTTACATTTTTTGTACCCTGTACACTACATTTTGTTAACACTATACTTCATCATACTAATCAGGGAAATATCTCCTAAGCATCACTAAAATAAGCCTAAAGAAAATTCTTCAGTTCTTTCACACAGGTGTGTATTTTTAAAAGTACCAGGTACAGAACAATTAATTTTATTCCTATTCAAGGTCTTTGTACACAGCCTTTAAAAAAAAAAAAAAAAAAAGAAAAGAAGTTTGTTTCCTGGCCAAAAAAAAAAAATTCAGGTAACTAAATTATCTATATTACTATTTCTGGAACTAATGGTAGCCATTCTGATGAGATATGAGAAGAAAACTAAGAAAATCAATGCATTAATTTACGCCTGTAAGTCCTTATCCAAATAAATCTTCCCCAAAGACATGGTGGAAAAAAAAAAGATTAGTAAAGGAAATATCTCACACTTCAACATGCTATATAAAGCAAGACGGCTGAAAAGAAATCTTGCAGGGAATTTTATCCCTTTGAACTTTCAAATAAACTCTTAAGTAAGATTATGCAAACTTACTAAAGACCGGTCCTGATTAGAGGGAAAAAAATGCACCCCTTCTCCAAGTCAGTTCTGGAGGCTTTCTCCAGAGTTGTTAAGGTTTGTGTTGAGTAAAGAAAGACCTCCTAACAAACCAGCATTCTTTTCCACATGATCAGAGCTAATTGGCCCCCCTGCAGGCTAAGTGACCAATCACATCAACTTCAGCTGAAACCAGCCCCCACAACATTATAAACAGAGGAATGTAAGCTGTAAAACCAGTCCAAGAAGAGAACCTACAAACTAGACTTGTAGATTAAAATTATCTGATCAAAAAGACAGACTCTATAAATTTCCTTAAGATCTACCTTTGCATAAAGGCTGACCCAGCAAAAGAACTGGTGAGTACATGCAATAATATCCACTCTTAATTCTTTCTTTATGGGAAACAGGGAAAGAAACTGACTGACAAATAGGAACAGAGCTAGATTACCCAATAGATTTTTAAAACAAAGACATTATCTATAGGGCAGTATAGTAAGGTTTCTATATTCTTTAAGTTTTAAAACTGGAATAACAGCCATACTGAATGCATTACTAGAAATTTTTTTCTGGTTTTATTAAATGTATACTCATTTTCCATTATAATATATGAGTAGAGAATAAAGGCCTGAGGAAAAAAAATTCAGTGGCTTGCAAAAAAAAAAAAAAAAGTCTTTCTTTTGGAAGGAATTTTAGAAACCCAAAATGAGCATAAAATAACAAATGCCAAAAGAATAAACCATTTTGTTTTTATTTCTTTAAGAAGAAAATGATGAGTATCCTATTGTAAATTTTTAAGCACGGAATTATTGCTGAAATTAGTAGATGCTTCTGCAATTAAGAAATTAAAATAGAATCTCTGAGCTTATATAATAGGGTTAGAACTCATATTGTTTGCCCTAATTATGGAGGGCAGGAGAAATCATTATAAGACTTTCAATACAGTCTTAAAGTATTTACACCAGACATGAACAAATACACAGTAATACCGTATTCATTTAATATTTGTTAGTTATAGCCTTTATCTTAACTCTTTAGTATGAACTATACTATTTTAGATCATGGCAACAGAAAGATACAATTTTAAGTGCTACAACCCAATGAGTAGAATGAATTTTGATGATCAATGAAGCTGCCTATCATTTTTTAATAGGTACTATTTTTTCCTTCAAATAATGTATAAATGGGCAAATAATTTTATAGCCCACACACAAAGATAGAAGCAAACCTTCCCAATCTTCCATTCCACTTTCTATTGGGATCAGTTGATGAGACTTATATATATCAGGCAACAGTAACAGAATTTTTTAAACATATAAGCAGACATCAAACCATACAGAAAAAAAATCATACAGGAAACTTGTATCTGTGGGAGGAATTGGAAATATGTTTACAGAAGTCTGCAGAACTTTAAGAAATCTTATTATCATAATTCCCTCTTTTTTCACTTTCTTTGTTTTAATCTAAAGATCTCAGGCCAAGGGGACTGAGTGGTTTGCCCAAAATGACACAGCTATGTAACCAACAGTGCCAGAGCCTGAAGGCCATTTTCCCCTATCCTGTGTTCTCTATACTAAATCACACTGACTATAGGAGTCCACAGAATAGTTATTCGGGGTAATTGCACAAATGAGAATCAGAAATCAATCTTCCTTCTCTACACTACTCTACTTGCCAACACAATTCAAACAAAATCCAGCAGTCTTAGGTTAAAAAAAAATGCTGCTTAACTGTTCTGATATTAGCCTTTTTGACTTCCCTGTTCACAGGTTTTTCCATGTATTTAGTTGCAAAGAAAAAAGATAAAATTGTAAAGAGCCTAGAGTAAGAGTGCTGCAAAAGTTGTAGGTAAGAACTAATAGTCCTGAAAAAGCCCAAATGAGAATGATTAAATTTGTTAACTATAGTCTACACAGAGGGGCTCTAAGTAAGGAATTTTATACTTTCATAAATAAAGTAGGTTGAAAATAGAAAAGAATCATGGAGCTTTTTCTTCCTCAAGCTTTTGTGAAACACTAAGCACTTAGCAGCATTCAATAGGACAGTGGCTCCACAAGTGGAACAAGCCCCAGTGTCCAGGAGCATGAGGGGCATTTTCACACAGGCAGGAAGCAGTAACAGTAGAGAACAAAGTTGTTCACCCACTATTTTGAAAGCAACCGACTATTCTTTCATTGTTATATCTTTCTGCCAAGTGCCAAAATCTTTTATTATGTCATCATAATTTTATTTATGATGACAGTATTATGCTTTTAAAACTGTCTTCTCATCAGCAAAATATAAACTTGGCAATGCTATGTCATACTCCCTACATTGCTTTAACTTTACTTGTGTGCAAAACACAACTAGACTATCTAATAATTCAGACTGTAACAGTCTTTAAGTCTTGAAAGAAGTCTTTTCTAACGAAAATCTATTTCTAACCTACAAATCTTAAGTCTGAACCTAATAAACATTACTGAAGAACAAATACTCCAGAGTGGCAATTGCAAAACTAATAAAATGGAACCGTATTATTCACACAGGCTAAGCAGGGTCAAATGTCTGTTTTTGAGGCAACATGGCACTAACACTGGACTCAGAATGTATTGGATTCATATCCACTACTTACTACTTCATTTTCTTTCTTTCTTTCTTTTTTTTTTTTTTTTTTTTTTTTTTTTTAAGAGACAAGGTCACGCTATGTTGGCCAGATTGGTCTTGAATACCCAACCTCAAGCAATCCTCCTGCTTCAGCCTCCCAAAGTTCCAAAGTGCTAGCATTACAGGCATGAGCCATCATGCCTGGTCCCTGACTTACATTATCTGTAAAATGGGACTAATAGTGGTATTTATTACTGTGAAACTTAAGACACTTTTTTTTTTTTAAAAAATAGAGACAAAGTCTCACTATGTTGCCGAGGCTGGTCTCAAATTCCTGGACTCAAGAAATCCTGTCTTGGCCTCCTGAAGTGCTGGGATTCCAGGTGTGAATCACCACACCCAGCTGGACACATTTTGAATAACAATAAAGCAACTAATACTTTACTGAGAGCTTACTCTGTGCCAGATGCTGCCCGCTGGCTGCACATCAGCTTGTATACATGAAGTATTTGGTATGATTCCTGGCACATGCTAAACAATATATATATTAGCTAATGTTATTAATCATTACTATCCTAAGAATCATGAATAAAGTTAACAATGGTTTAATATGAACACTTGAGACAGTTATGGGGCAAGAAGGGCATCTACTAAAGGTGCTAGAAATCTGGCTGTCAAAGACTATTTTGAGAATGCAATACCAATCATTTTTGGAAAGATTGTTATTTCACCAAATGTTTCTTGAAATAAAAAAAAAATTAACTGGCTTTCAAGTTAGCTAGACTTGAATAATCATCCAAATAATCCAAAGCTCCTATTTGCCTTGTGTACATTTCTTTTATCTGTCTGAGCACCAGTGACCTCATCTGAAAATGGGAACAATGGCTATCTTGTTGAGATATTGAAGAATTATAGATAATACAGTATGAAAGCAGTTACCACAGTGCCTATGAAGATTTTGCTGTTTCCAAAAGGGTAGAGATCAGATCTCCTAAAACATTTAAAAAGAATCTAACAAAATAAGGGTCATTAAATAGCTATGCCAAGAAAAAAGAGTATACTAAATGATTATGACAACTTGTTAGGGTAATAAGTTATAAAACATTAATACACTAAGACTTTTTAATGTCTATCATATGAAACTGAAATAGCCATGTAATCTAAATAAACAGAACAATCATCCCAGTATTCCATCAGTAGCTCAAATCTGAAGAAAATATAAGAAAATGTCTCTTGTATCACCAATAAATGTTAAGTTAGCCTCAGAGCAAAAGAAGAAAGTGGTATATACCCAGCTGGCCAATATCCAATTCCAACAACACAGAAAGGTAGTCTCCAAAGCCCCAAAGTCCCTAGGCATAGGAACTAGGAAACCCAAGCAACAGCCTAGCTCCACATGTCAGTAGTGTCCTTCTTAAGCCCCATTAAAAGGCAGGAAGTGGGTATGCAGCACTCTCAAGGGTATTTACCTCTAAAGGAAGAAGCAAAGAGGAGGGTCAAATATAAACTCAGAGTCCTGGATTGTAGCAAAGAAGAGAGGCTCACTCAAGGGAAGCAAAGCTGCATTTCGTGTTCTGTTCCTGGTAACTGCTATACTAAAGTCTTAAGACACCTCTGTCATAGGCAAGGATGATTATAAGGAAGGCAGACATTAGATTTCTACTCACCACCCTGAGAAAAGGATAACCAATGATGAAACTTGTTTGCAGCAGAAAAATAATTATACTAATTATCTTTTTAAAATTCTTATTTAATCCCTTAATTATTTTAGTTCATTAAATTCTTGAACCTTTTTCTTCTGGTTTACTTACTTTTAAAGCTAATGTTATCTAGAAATGTCTACCTGGAATTTCTTATTTTGCCAAGAAAATAGTTCTGTTTCTGCCCCACAATCTATTCAGAGCCTAGAATATGGAAAGAAACAGCCATCATCCAGGGCAGAAAGAATCCATGAACATGGCTGCAAAGTGACAAAAACAAATAAAGCCTAATCATAAAAAATCTAAATAAGGTCAGGTGTGGTGGCTCACCCCTGTAATCCCATTGCGTTGGGAGGCTGAGGCAGGAGGACGGCTTGAGAACAGGAGTTTGAGACCAGCCTAGGCAATATACTGAGACCTGGTACCAACAAAAATTAAAATTTTAAAAATTTGCTGAGGTTACAGTGAGCCATGATTGTGCCACTGCACTCCAGCTTAGGAGACAGAGCAAGATCCTGTCTCTAAAAATACAAATCAATGTATCAAACTCTAAATAGGCTAATTATAAAGCATACACTAGAACTACAGATCTCTAAAAGCTTACCACAAACGTAACCCTTGTCCTAGTACTAAATCTGGCTTCAAAGGTTTGCAGACAGTTTAATATAAGCTTCCAAATGACTTCTAATTATTTATACAGAAGAAAACTTACATATTTAAACATACTCCTTTTAATTATGAATAATGCATAATTATAATTATGAAATGCTAGTCTTTACACATAATATTCGGTCAAAGCAATAAATGCTTGACACCTGGACTTGTATAAGGAAGACACAGGGGTATATAATCTCTACCCACGGGCACTCTAAAATATACTTAGAAAATGTTTAAATGTTAAACAATGTTTTAATAGTCATTCAAAGAAACAATAGAAGAGATATTTTAAAATAACACACAATTAGCTTCCAAATGAATGACTTGGTAAATGCCCTTATGTAAAGGGAAAAGGGAGAGAGCTGGCAAAGTTGTGGTTAGAGAAGCATTCCCAAGAAAGCAGAAAGTGCATGAGGTCTCCGAATTCACAAACATTAACTGTAAAACAGTTAAGAGCTTACTAATTTACTCTTGATTTCAGAGAAATACAGCCTGAGATGGACAGCAGTAATTGCAAAGTCATTGCTCCTCTCCTAAGTCAAAGATACCGGAGGATGGTCACCAAGGATGGCCACAGCACACTTCAAATGGATGGTGCTCAAAGAGGTCTTGCATATCTTCGAGATGCTTGGGGAATCCTAATGGATATGCGCTGGCGTTGGATGATGTTGGTCTTTTCTGCTTCTTTTGTTGTCCACTGGCTTGTCTTTGCAGTGCTCTGGTATGTTCTAGCTGAGATGAATGGTGATCTGGAACTAGATCATGATGCCCCACCTGAAAACCACACTATCTGTGTCAAGTACATCACCAGTTTCACAGCTGCATTCTCCTTTTCCCTGGAGACGCAACTCACAATTGGTTATGGTACCATGTTCCCCAGTGGTGACTGTCCAAGTGCAATCGCCTTACTTGCCATACAAATGCTCCTAGGCCTCATGCTAGAGGCTTTTATCACAGGTAATTTTGTCTTTGTTCTTAAAAAAAAAAAAAAAAAAAAAAAAAACTACAGGTGTTTGGAAAGGGTATAGTCAATTATAAGTAATATTGTTATAGAATAATTTGTTCATATTAATAGCAAGTAATGCCTAAGATAGAAAAGAAACAGTTTAGCACCAAAAAATAGGAGAAATGCTTAAGGAACCTGTTGCAATGCTGAAATTTTACTTCCTGAAAACTACTTAAGAAAAAAGGGATCAATCAGTATAACACTAAATTGCAGAAATTTCCTATAACAACAACAAAAAAAAATTAACAAAAGGTTTAAAAGGAGTTTTTCACTGAAGCTAATCAGTGTGTCAAATAAATGAATAAATACATTCAATACATATTTTGACAGTCATTTTACCTAACAAATTTGGGTTTTTTTCTTCACTGGGGCTAGAATTCTCTCCTATGAGTTCATCTTTTCAACATTTACTTTATGCCACTGAGCCCAGAGCACCATAGTCAGCTTTATATGTTAGAGAACAAGTTATGTATACACATTCTTAGCAAAATACCCTGAAAATATTGTCCATAAAGATTATGAAATTTGGCTCATAACACAGAAAACTCTTTCCTTTAAAGGAGACTAGTGCCCTTTCATGTGACATATATGACTGTAAAAGAAAACATGTCTTTAATATACTATTCAATAATAATCTGAGAAGGTAAGCATTCATTGGGCCATACGAAGAGTGATCTGGAATGAAATCCCAATGTGCTACCAACTAGCTCTATAACCTGCAAATCACAAACAAAAAGAATTCCTGTACTGGATCAGTCCTTTGGATACAATTAAGGGGACCTATAAACTTAGATGGGAAAAACTTTTATCTCTTTGCACTAACCATTAATTGAAATTTGGCATTTCCTATAGGCAACAAAAAACAATAGCATCAGCAGTATTAGGAGCTTTGATTCAAACAGAAATCAGAGATATCTGCCATATCAAACCATAATACTTCAAAAGCACAGTACTAAACCCACTACTAGATTATTTAATATATCAGTAAGGCACATATAGTACTATAAATATCATTTCTTAAATGTTCAACTGAATTTCAATAATTTGGTTTCTTTTGTATTTTATTTTTAAGCCCCTAAAACATAATTCTGGTAAGTACTTACTTCTTAGACTTTACCAGCAGCCTGCCAACAAAATCTGTGGCACAAAACTGATTAAAAAACTCTTATCTATAGCTTAGGGCACAAGGAAGATATACCTGAAAGGTGCACTGAAATTACCTGATAGTCCTCCCCTGCCCCAGAAAAGGTTTGTATACATTTCAAAGTTAAAAATTCTTCAAAATATCACTATTGATTGATTGATTGAGATGGTGTCTTGCTCTGTTGTCCCAGCTGGAGTGCAGTGGCACAATCTTGGCCCATTGCAATCTCCTGCCTTAGTCTCCTGAGTAGCTGGGATTACAGGCATGCACCACCAGGTCCAGCTAATTTTTGTATTTTTAGTAGAGACAGGGTTTCACCATGTTGGCCAGGATGGTCTCGAACTCCTGACCTCAAGTGACCCACCCACCTTGGCCTCCCAAAATGCTGGGATTACAGGCATGAGCCACCGCGCCTGGCCAAAATATCACTCATTCTACTGGTCCCCTCCCCATCCCAAATCATTCTACTCTGAATCCAGTTTCTACTTCAACTTAAAGTAATCTGGCTGTAGCCAAGTTGCATTTATTTTCTATTACATTTTTTTAAGTGCGGGCAGGAATATAGGAAGTGACCAATTCTTTGACTTTGTAAGAAACTAGAGGACAAAGTTTTTACACTTCTCTGTAACAAAATCATTTTGCTTATTCATTTGAAATCGTGGTTTTTAAACAGAAATGTACTTTGAAAAATGTTTCAGGCAAATAAGACTAACCAAATTAACAATGAGTTTAATTCCTGACTCACTGGAAGGCATGGCACCAAGAAATGTGTAAATATTTAATATACCCTTCTCATTCAGAAAAAGTATTGATATTTGAAGTCTTCATTCTAAAAAAAATTCAATAATTTCTAATTTAGGTGCCTTTGTGGCGAAGATCGCCCGGCCAAAAAATCGAGCTTTCTCAATTCGTTTTACTGACATAGCAGTAGTAGCTCACATAGATGGCAAACCTAATCTTGTCTTCCAAGTGGCCAATACCCGACCTAGCCCTCTAACCAGTGTCCGGGTCTCAGCTGTGCTCTATCAGGAAAGAGAAAATGGCAAACTGTACCAGACCAGTGTGGATTTCCACCTTGATGGCATCAGTTCTGAGGAATGTCCGTTCTTTATCTTTCCACTAACCTACTATCACTCCATTACACCGTCGAGTCCTCTGGCTACTCTGCTCCAGCATGAAAATCCTTCCCATTTTGAATTAGTTGTATTCCTTTCAGCAATGCAGGAGGGCACTGGAGAAATATGCCAGAGGAGGACATCCTACCTACCCTCTGAGATCATGTTACATCACTGTTTTGCATCTCTGTTGACCCGAGGTTCCAAAGGTGAATATCAAATCAAGATGGAGAATTTTGACAAGACTGTCCCTGAATTTCCAACTCCTCTGGTTTCTAAAAGCCCAAACAGGACTGACCTGGATATCCGCATCAATGGACAAAGCATTGACAATTTTCAGATCTCTGAAACAGGACTGACAGAATAAGACTTATCCACGGCTCCCTATTTTTTAATGTATTAAATACACCCAGCCAGTTATGCAGCTATTTTTTCTTCACTGTATCTCATGTTTTCTTTTTTCAATGCTAATTACAGCTGTCTGATTACATCACGGTAATCAGGCCTACACCCACAGAAAAATGGCTGAGCTAACAATACACAGTCTGGAAACATAACACCCTACCTTACAAAGTTTGTTAACTGCTGAAATCAATGTAACTCAACTTGACAGACCCTTATACAGAAATGTTGCTGGTGAATTTATAAGCATGTGGTGTAATACCAGTAACGAAGGCAAAATGGACAGTCAAGTTTAACACAACCGAACTCAGAAAAATCAACATTAATGTCTCATTTCATCTGCAAATTGAAGCAACAGTTTAGTTTCAAACCTAGCTCCCTGGATGAAATGACAACTTCACAATACTTAGTGAACATCCTTTAAAAGCTGGGATTTTTTCAAGACAACAAAGATCATTCACTTGGTTTTTTAGACTATGAAGCTTGAGTAAGTATTATCTCCTTAATTTTTAACAACTAAGAACAAAAATTAATGAGAAAAACATCAAAGTACAGATTTATATATAAATCTAAAAGCATTTAAACATGACAGCCAAACACATACATATGTTCATATATTTGCGGCAGAAGGTGATCAGATAAGACAAGCTCCAGCCCAAATGGAACCTGCAGGGTAGTATTTTGCATTGCAAGGAGATGCAAAATTTACTTTAAAAATTTTTTCCATAATAATCAAATAGTGGTTATCTAAATGACTTCTAGCAACCTAAGTAAAAACATTCCCCTTCTATGTATGATTCCTTTGATCATATAAAACATCATGATGGCTCTAAATAATTCATAAATACAAAAATATATTTAAGTCTTTATATATATAAAGCTTTAGTTAGCTATAACTTGCGTAGGGAAAAAATCTACAATAGATAAAGCAAAAGATAATTAGGCAACAGAGCATTTTCAAACCCAAATTCCTGTTTCCAACTTCAAATAGTTTTTTCTATAAACACAAAATGAGTGTTTATTCACCAGTAGGAGGCTGGACTAGATGAACTCTATTATTTCTTTCCAAATCTAATACTCCATAAAAAGTATGCTTTCTCTGTTTCATTTTTTATTTTATCTATGCTAAAATGAACCCTTTCCCTTATGTCTAGTTTAAGATGACCATTTGCATGATTTTCATTTCAATAAAAAAAAGAGAAACCGTCCTTAAGCCAAACAATAACCAAAAAAGTCACCCTATCAGGTTTCAAACAGATTTGTGGCTGTTCTTTTCTGAAATTTCCCTTATTCAGGTTTCTGTGGGAAAAATGAAAGATTAACCTTCCCCACTGGTAATGACCTAGGCAGGAATCATCTCTTGAAATAAATACTAGCTGAGTAAAGGCAAGCAGGTGTGAAGAGCAGGGCACAGCAGCAAGTCACATTTTTCTACTATTTGACCAAAACGAAAAGAAAATAAAGAAGAACTCTGGAGTGGTCTAAGACTGATAATAGTAGAAGAATATCAAGAACACAGAAACTTAATTATTGTGAACTTTTGCTGCTTGAAAATCTTAGACATTCATTCTTAAGTAGTAATTAGACCAACAGATTTTCCCAACCCAAGACTACAGTAACACAGAAAGACAGCAAGAATTCTTATTTCTATAATTAACAAGATTCACCTAACCTATGAAAATAAAGTAGTATTGAAGATGTACATGGTATGTTTTTTCCTAAAAGCACTACACCACCTACACAGATCACAGTCTTACTAGCTCGGTGAAGCTGCCCAAGGTGAAACAAGTGAGTAAGGAAAACCTGGGATCTAAGATTCCATCCAAGTTAGATGAGTTTCATACTATACTTACTATTTATACATAAACTTGGCTTTTGAAAACTAAATATGACTTCCCCTATGCATGCCGAAAGAAAACCTATTGGTAAACTACTGTTACTTAATAAGTATTTTACAAATCTATAAGAAACGTGATTCAAAACTTTTTTGTAGGAGACAGAAAGCTTCTGAGAGAACTGTTCATGTTTCTTTCACTTATTTAAAATCACAGTTTCTAGATTAAGGATTAAGTTTTCTATAGAAAGACCATTATCTTCTTTCCATCTGAGGAAAATGAAGTAAAAATGGAAGAAGGGGAGAAATCACTGGGAGGTAGGAATGGCTGCTCTGCCTTCCTGGATGCACAGTTCAGTAACCTGGACTACCTGGGAGCTTGGTCCTGGAGTCTAGGATACATGACCAGGAAGACTACTCTGGAACTAACTTTAAACATTCCTTTGGAAACTGGTAAACACAGCATGACAGTTCCAACAAACTGGAGACATGTAGTTACCAATAATCTTAGTGCCTGGTTTTATGTATGTGCAGGCCCATACTACCAAGTACCAAAAGAGTCCACAGCCAAAAATCGCTATGTCTATTAACAAGTATTTCATACCAAAATACAAATTTGTATTGCACTGGGCTGAGTGTACTGCATCATCTGGATTATTTTTAAATAATCCCTTCATTTCACCCTTACAGAATCATACCACAAGATGGGCACCAGAACTAATCTCACCCTGTGCACAGCCAATTCCTACTGAATAGGAATCGCAATTCTAATATCAAACACCTTTTTCCACCTTCACACTCTCCTATGGTTGTTAACAGGGGTTATACATGCTTCTTACCCAGATATCTATAATTCTACCTGTTTCTCTCTTCATATAAGAAGCAAATACATGGTAAGCATCATTCCTAATTTTAAAAAGAACAGATTATCCTGGAACCTTCAGTACCTGAACTGTCTTAATGTGATGTCGTAGGACATCTCACAATATACTCGTATTGATCTCATGCTGATCGATATATATTGGTGTGTTCGAACAAATGAGTTTATTACTGCTACTCCTGGAGAGTGTAAGATATAATTATGAACAATGCTTTTAAAGATCTACATGATCGGTAACAAAAGTGGAATACTTTCAAAAAGGACAAGCTCAGAATCCTTAGCACAGCTAACCTGAAGTGAGCATCTTTTCAAAACGCATTCAATGATAGTCACTACGACATGTTAGAATATACATATGTGGAAATTACCATATTTTAGTATACTAGCATTTATAATATATAGTGGTAGATAAACTAGTAGTTAGTATCCTTAAATATTCTGAGATACTTCATGTCCATTTAGTTTTATGGAATGTGCCTTTTCAAATATATACCAATGGGATGTAAAGAAAAGAACCTTTACCTTTAATAGAGGGTAGCTAGAAAAATTACTCTCATTGGATTAATGTGGTTAAAATATGAAGACCACAAATAATGAGGACTAAACTTGACTATGCCAAACCACCAAAGTGTAAATATGTGTGAATAGTTAAAATCAAGCTATTCTTATTCTAGCAACTCACTACTTTCCCAAGGCAACGCAGGCCATTTTCAGATAACTCTAATTATTAGATCTCTTAAGATTGTGTCCAATATCTGCCTCCTTGAACCTTCCATTGGTTAGCCCCTTCCTGACCTTTAGACTCATACAGATCAAATCTAAGTCCTCTCTCACATGATTAGTAAGCAGGTATTGGTAGACAGTGACCCTATAAACCCTACTCCCCACTCTGCCCTGTCCTCCGTTTTGTTTCCTATCCAAACAGCTCCATCTCCTTCACAAAGTCCCCATTACAAGGCTTCAAATGTCTCGGCCCTCCTACTCCAACATGTGGAACCTTTCAAGGTGTGGTCCCAGGAGTGAACACAATGCTTAGGCTTGCCTGTGACAACATAAAAGACTATGGGCTTATCACCTGATTCAGTCCATGGCTGAGAGGACATAAGGACACTGCTGATTAACATGAAGCCCAGAGTCACTGAGAGGGTTGTGTCCTTTACACAGGAGACTGCTTTTACATACAGCCACTTCTTACTTTAAATTCTATAATATCCTATGTAAGACTTTTCATTCCTGCTGTTAAACTCTCCATTTGATTAGATTTGATCTCTTGATTCACCTTGATTCTGATCTCATATCCTAACTATTCCACTCCATAGCTATCCCTCACAATATTGAATGATCTGAAAATCTGATCAGCACACCAACAATATCCTCTAAAAAAGTATTTCACGGCCGGGCGTGGTGGCTCACGCCTGTAATCCAAGCACTCTGGAGGCCAAGGCAGGCGGATCACCTGAAGCCGGGAGTTCAAGACCAGCCTGACCAACATGGTGAAATCCCATCTTAAAAAAAAAAAAAAAAAAAGGTATTTCGCACCTAGCACATAAGTGGGAATTCAGTATGTGTTGAATGAATAAATGAGTTCATACGCTCTTATTTACAGTACCCCTGCCTTATCCAGTTTTGCGTTATAGTTTCAGTTAACTACGATCAATCGTGATCCAAAAATATTATAGTACTTTGAGAAAGAGATAGAGACCACATTTACCTAACAGTTTCTTTTTCTTTTTCTTTTTTTTTTTTTTGGGAGATGGAGTCTTGCTCTGTCACCCAGGCTAGAGTGCAGTGGTGCAATTTTGGCTTATGCAGCCTCTACCTCCAAGGTTCAAGCCTCAGCCTCCCGAGTAGCTGGGATTACGGGTGCTGACCACCACACCTACTTTTTTTTGTATTTTTAGTAGAGTCAGGGTTTCACCATGTTGGCCAAGATGCTCTCAAACTCCTGACCTCAAGTGATCCACCGACCTCAGCCTCCCAAAGTTCTGGGATTATAGGTATGAGGCACTGTGCCCAGCCTTACATAACTTTTAATACTGTATATTGTTATAGTTGTTCCATTTTATTATTAGTTATTACTGTTGTCTCTTACTGTGCTTAATTTATAAATTAAACTTTACCATAGGTCTATATGTATAGAAAAAAACAGTATTTATGGGATTTAGTACCATCTGTGATTTCAGGCATCTACTGGGGAGTCTTGAAATGTATCTCCCACAAATAAAGGGGAAGAACTACTATAATCCTAAAAATTCTGTAAAGCATTATTACTCATTTTATTATGATACTAATGATATCTGAGAGCTCAGAATAACCATGATCTTCTGATTGCAAATCCTGTAACTACTGCTCATCCGCTCCATATATTCATGGCAAAGTACTAAATCAGACAAAGATGAGAACAAAGGTCTTGACAAGGCCCCCAAGATTATGCTAATCCAATAGTCTACAATATGGCTAAAGATAACAATAAACTATCTACCCAGTCTGTTTCCAATTTCCTCATGCTACACACCTAATTTTTTTCACAGGGTCTTACTCTGTCACCTGGGCTAGAGAGGTGTGATCATGGCTCACTACTGCAGACTTGGCCTCCTGGGCTCAAGATATCCTCCCGTTCCATCACAGCCTCCAAGATAGCTGGGACTACAGGCACATGCCACCATGCATGGCTAATTTTTGTACTTTTTTGTAGAGACGGGGTTTTGCCATGTTGCCCAGACTATCCTGCCTCGGCATCCCAAAGTACCAGGATTACGGGCATGAGCTACCACATAGGACCTTAATGGTTTTCATTAATATAAATACAACTACGTATTCCCAATGCCACATTCATGAGAAATTTCAGTTATTGATATGTTTAAGTTTTTTATGGAAACAGTGATACAATGCTGATTGTTATAACTACTTAGTTTTTAAAACAATATACAAATCAGTCTGTGAATGGTATTTACACATTTAACATGTTTATAAGAAATATTTACCACTGGCCAGGTGTGGTGGCTCACGCCTGTAATCCCAGCACTTTGGGAGGCTGAGGCATGCAGATCACGAGACCAAGAGAGCAGCCTGGTCAGCATAGCGAAACCCAGTCTCTTACTAAAAATACAAAAATTAGCCGGGTGTGGTGGCACATGACTGTAGTCCCAGCTACTCAGGAGGATGAGGCAGGAGAATTGCCTGAACCTGGGAGACGGAAGTTGCAGTGGGCCAAGACCACGCCACTGCACTAGCCTAGGTGACAGAGTGAGACTCCCTCTCAAAAAAAAAAAGGGAGGGGGCCGGAAAAAATGTTTACCACTATCGATTACAATCATGCTCTGGAGAACTTTTTTAGCACTTGCAGGATTTGAAACTTGTAACAATAATTTTCATAGCTCCAATGGTACTATGAATTGGCATTATTTTCTCTCAGATGTGAATATCTACTGGTAGTTTGTAAGGCATTACCTTTAATCAGGTAAGAAGCTCACCTTAATAGTATAAATTATTTAAATAAAAACTACGATTAATTCCTCATAAACACCGAAATCTTGTTCCTTTATTATGTTCCTCTTCAGTGGCTACCTTAACTATGTAATTTAACTGAGTTAATTTTTTTTGTTCTCATCACAAAACAAGGAAAAAAACAAAAGACTATACAGCAAAAAGGCCAGATAAATAAGTTAGTAAAGTAAGAATATTCATAGTTTTGGCCTTTATTCTCTGATACAAAAACAAAGATTTTAGCATTTGTCCTATTTCTTCTCACCTATGAGATGCTATCTACACTAGAAAAGGAGTTAGTAAATTGTTTCCTAATTTGAATCTTCAGTTCACAAATTGGCCTTAATAAAGAATATATGCCTTGCAGAGAACACACATACCTAGAAAGTAAGTCAAGTAAATCTTAATGCCTGTATTCATCATCTCCGGTTTCATTCAGTGGAGACTTCAAATAACCACAGAAGTCTAAATGCAACAATTGCTACAGCCCCATCTACTGGAGAGATGCAAGTAACTGAGTCAATTTCTAATAAGTCTGTCCTTATGTGTGTAGGTAAGAACCTTACCTACATCTTTTCGTCCTGGTTTTTCAAAACGTCTGTCACCCCTGGAAAAGATAAAGTAAGTTTCAAACAAAGTTTCACAGTGATATATAGATCTCCTATCTGTGACACTCACTTTCCCATTTTTCTAAAAGCATTTTTTCTTCAAGTTACGAAACAAATAAATACATAGTTATTGCCTAAAATTTGGAAAATACAGAAAAGCACAAAGATAAAAAGCAAAATATCTATCCCCTCACCTACCAAAAGCTGTTTCTATCACCCAAAATATTATCTTTTTAATGAGATAGATAGTATACAGTTTTTTTTTTTTTTTTTTTTTTTTTTTTTT
>PVKV010001586.1:17314-64695 GCA_004027835.1 Alouatta palliata | reverse complement strand
TGGCGCCCGGCCATGATAGTATACAGTTTTATATACTACTCTTAGAATGTGTTTTTCCACATTATTAAATACTTAAAAAAAAAATCTCTAATGCTCATGTAGTATCCTACTGTGTGAATATACAAATATATAAGGGCAATACCAATCTGTTTGGCTTATGTCCAATTATTTTTTATTATAAATATCATCACAGTGAACATTTTTGTACATACATCTTTGTGCAACTGCCCTTACTCAAGTTGACGGACTTCATATAAAGTCACAAACAATATAAAGAGAAGATACTTTTACTAACAGAACAAACAATAACATGACAATTTGGTATTTGCTATCAAATACCAAATCAAATTAACTATGCTGGCACTAATATATTAACTCATCTATCTAGAATCCTTCTTCCTTTAAGTAAGAATCATTAAAAAATTTCTAACATAGGCAGGGTGCGGTGGCTTATGCCTGAAATCCCAGCACTTTGGGGGGCTAAAGCAGGTGGATCACCTGAGGTCAAGAGTTCAAGACCAGCCTGACCAACATGGAGAAACCCTGTCTCTATTAAAAATACAAAATTAGCCGGGTGTGGTGGCACATGCCTGTAATCTCAGCTACTCGGGAACCTGAGGCAGGAGAATCACTTGAACCTGGGAGGTGGAGGTTGTAATGAGCCAAGATTGCGCCATTGCACTCCAGCCTGGGAAACAAGAGCAAAATTCTGTCACAAAAAAAAAAAAAATCTAACATACAACTTGCTATTTAATACTTAATAGCATTTTTAAAAATGAAACCCTGTTACTGTACAGACATTTCTCTCTGCAGAAAGCAAAAAATAAGTAAGTTTTATATGCCCAGAAATTTTTATGCCAATATATGGATCCTTCAGTTACCTTTCCTCCCAGCTCTGTGATCTATGCATTTCTCTGCCACCTCCTCGACCAAATACACCCTCTACTTCATCAAAACTTCTTTGGTAGAAACCACATTCACCTCTGCCTCTGCCTGAAAATAAGAAAACAGAAAAAAACTGATAGTCAAATTTCAACAGGTGGCACACATTCATCACCATAAATTAATATCTAAAGTTCTATCTTTATACAAGGCAGGACATCTACATTTAAATACTGAGCGAGGCCTGATGATCTTGACTTGTGAGACCAGCAATGGCATTGAAGTAGGTAGACCACAAGAGGCTGAAAGAAACACGTTAAAAAACCTACGTAACAGAATGTAAGAGTCCCAGTCCTGAACAAGAAAGTATCAACATTAAGCTCTTTAAAAAAAAAAGTTGATTAGTGAAAGATTCTAAGGAGTTCAATAAAACACTACTATAAATTAAACCTTTTTTTGTTTTATTTTCATGAAAATGGAAGAAATCTTGGTTTAGAGAGTTTAAGAAGACAGGAGGTACAGTTAAAAAGCCAAGCATAAAAGTTAAAATAATTTATCTAATCCCAGAGAAAGGATAACTTAATAGGGTCAATTCTAAAACCATCAAATCTCATGAACGTCATACAGTGTCTTCCACAGTAACCAAAGGTACAGTTCATTCTATACTCAAATCTTGAGGTATTAAAAAAATGTATCAGGACTAAACTCAAACCAACAGAGCTGGCAGAGTGTGTGGACACAGAAATGTAGAGGCTCTGGTGGTTCAAGTGTAAACTTGCCGTTACTGAAGGCAATTTGGTTAGATCTATAAACATTTGACTCAACAATTCTACTTAGTATTTATCCTAATAGAAATAGTTGTACCAAAATGCAAATATATATGTATGAAGATGTTCACTATAATTAAAAAAAAAATAGAGATCTAATCAATAAAGGATTAGCTACATAAATTCTGATAAAACAATACAACAGAACACTATGATGCAACAGAGGATTAAGTACTGACATTATTCCGTTCAATGACAAGAATATACTGAAGAACGATGCATATAAAAATTATTCCACTTATTAGGGTCAGGAAGACTATAAATCCAATTGTCAGGTCTGGAGGCAGAAGACCGTATGCACTTTTAGTTTTATACTTTATGTACAGTTTTCCTAACAAACATGTACCATTTGTATTCAATACACAGGAGGGGTGGCAGTCTAAGGATGTATTTATAACTCGACGAAATTTTAGCCATCATACCTAGCTCAATTTTTCTCACAGTGCAAAATGACCCAAAGGAAAATGATGATGGATCTTGATGATGCAGCCCAAAGCTAAATTTAACTGAGCTAAATAATTACTTCAAATATCCATGCAGTATTTCTATTTCTTGCATGTAATTTATCAAGAACTCAGAATACATCTGTACTTTTATATGGCTATATTATGAAATACCAAAATAAAACACCAAATTATTTTGTGGGTAATCTTCGAAACAATGGATGCCCTCTTGACTACTCCAAGTATCCACTTCTCCATTTGTCAAATGGAAGTGAGAAGCACAGTGGAACTATAATAATCTCAAAGTTACCCTTCCTTCCACTTGTGTCAACTTCACTTAAAGTCAACTCATAGTTTATGTACCTCTCCCTTTCAGGAAATGTATACATTGCATTTAAGATCCTAAAATAATGTAATACAAACTGTCACATAACACCTGTCCTCTACAAGGAAGATTTTAGGATGGGGGCAAAAGTCTCTCCTTTTAGAGAAAGCCATTTTCTCTGGAAGGCCATTACACCTTGAAGAAAACGTTTTATTCCAGAAATATAAAAATATAAAAAACAGCCTCCAGTTTACCAGAAAAACAAACAAAACACATAGAAAATATTTCCTCAGTTATGACTAGCACTGACACAGGTCCTACTAATGATACTAAAACTTTATAGTGGGACACATTACAATGATCAGGTTCTAAAGCTTTCCAACATCAAAAAATTTTAATCTTCTATAAAGTGGGTCCCATACATGAACAAGCAAGTAAATATAACATGATGAACCTTTCATAAAGCTCAATTAAAGAACTGTTCTACTGTTTGAGAGTTCACCCTATTCTTCTTGGGAATTAAAACATACTTCCTTTTAATAATGATGAAGACAATGGTTGAGAGTTGTGTCAATCTGCTTTATTTTTAAACAACCTAACCAAATAGGAAGATGACAGTTTCATGTTGTTTTCACCACCTATTCAGTTTATTTAAATTTTACTAGTTCATGATATTTAGCAGTCGGGAAATCAGTCAGTTTCCACATCAAAGTTTCCTCAAGTTGCAAACAGCCAAGATAATCATCTAAGGTTAGCTCTGCCTATACAAAGAAAAGCCACAATAATCATTATTTAACCAGCAAGTTAAAATTAAGTAATGAGTGGAAAACACAAAACCACAGATTATAATTACAACCTTGTTTCAGAAAATAAGCTACTGAGAACATTAAAAAGAATCACGAGTGGTTGAGATAATGTTAAAAGTACTTTTCACACAAAGTCAATTCAGTCGTTTGACTAGTTTCATGCATTCTTCAACATTAATGTGTTAATAAAGTCACTATTTCTTATATATGTCACATCTTTTTTACATAGCCTGATTAAATTCCAAATGTAAGCTTTCTATCCTATGTGATAACCCTTCATTTCAAAGAAACCAAAAAGCAAGGAGAAATTCATCACTCACTCACTTGTTTCTCAAATAAGTAATTAAGGGGGCAGACTGTTTAGAGACTGGTTGGTATTTGCAGCACACAAAGTCCGTGTGATTCACACTTCTTCAAGATCTCTCCCTGGCTTGCCATGAAAAGCACTGGAGGCAAAGCTACCCAAGTACAACCTCTCCTCACTACGAAACCACAGCAGAAAAACACAGGAAATGCCCAAGTAGCAGGCCGGAGCCACGAGTGGTCTGTCCCAACTTGAAACCACCACCACGCTACCAAGATGCATGGATCTCAAATTCTGGACCAATGTAACCTAACTTGGTGTATGAATCTGAATTGCCTGTAAGCTTTTGAATCCCACACATGCCTAGATCCCAGCACCCAAAATTCTGTTACACAGGTATTTCTTTTAAGTTTTACAGATTAGTGTATCATCTCCTCAGGTTTAAAAAACAAACAAAAAACCCCCACACAACTAGGTAATAGTACCTAGCATAACATGTGAAGAGTTCTAATCAGACACTTTGCACCTGGATTCTCACATTCTGAGTGGACTACTAAAAGAAATCTACTCTCAGGAATGCATATGCATTTTCTATCAAGACTGTAGATAAATTGCTCTCTTTATAAAAAATTTAAATACTCTATACTCATGATCGTGCCAATCTTGGTGGTATGATATGCAGAGACAATGGTCTCTCTCACTGCAGACACCCAATTCTTCCATTTCTAAAGCATCTCTTAGAGAAAATTACAAGGTATATTTAGACCACTGTTATGATTTAGTCAACGTAAGAGCTAAATGCTTAAGCAAATATTTACATTACAAATATTAAGAATCGCCTCATATAGGAGAAAACCAACAAACCCAAAATAGGGAGCAGATATCAAAGAAACAAGTAATATCAAAATAAAAACTATTTTTCCAAGATATAAATCTGTAAAACTACAGGTTAAATAAATGAATGTGGCAGAATTATCTTTTGTTCTACCCCTAAAGGTCCTAGTACCGATGAGGCAGTTTTTACTAAAGCCCCTCTCCGGCTGGAGAAGCTCTTGGCACACACCCCTCATACAGCAACTATCACACAGGACTGCAGGTACTTCAGGGCTGCTTCCACAGTCCGCACTTCAGGAAGCTTTGGCTCCCTGGGGATGTGGAACATAGAACGTGGATAAGGAACAAGGATTTGTTGGAGTGAACTGGGACTGTCTAAACTCTCTCACATTCAAACCTCTACAGCTAGAATTATAATCCTCTGTTCTAAATCAGGGGTTACAGAGAAGATACCTTAAAAGACTAGTTTAGAATATAAATGTTCAGGACATTTAGTATGCAGTTAATGTCAAAGAACAGGTTTTATTAAATCAGGCATTAAAATATTTCAAAAAGTTCGTTCTCTATCTTCCTCCTTCATTATTACTTTTTTCACATGAAAGCTCACCTCGCCCTCTTGAAGAACTTCGACCTCTAGGAGCCCCCACCACTGTTCCTCCTCCTCCTCGTCCTGTCAATCGCAGGACAGCGGCACTATTTACCGACATGGAGAAGTTTCTCTGCCAAAACAAAAAAAAAAGAGGAGAAAAAGGAAAAAAAACAAAGAAAAAAATGGATGAAACAGATAAAACGACATGTTGCTTCTGCCCACATTTCCAATGCATCTATAAAATGGCATCTAATTACTACTAGCAATGGAAAACTGCAATTACACAACATACGAGATGATCCAAAACCTGATTTTACCTGACAACTGCAAATTAATATTTCAAATCAACAAAATTGACAACCAATGTCTTATACTATGCTAGACTTGGTGAGGAAATAATAAGCAAACAAACTAAATGCTCTATGTATCCAGAAGTAGACAAGGAAAATACATAACAGAATAAATACAGAAAATTTTACGAAAAAGATCTGGTTTGAAAGGGTCCTGTAAGCCTTTAACTGGTGAAAGGTGGAAATGAAAGGGAGTTACCAAAAGGTGTGATGCGAGGGTAGTATGAGAAAAGAGAATGATCTTTTTTGCCTTATTCTGCACATCAATGTGAATTAGCAACTCCAAGTAGTATTTAACAGAATGACAGGAATCAGAAGTGAATGGGAAAGGGCCAAGGATCTAAATAAGAGCAACCATGTAAATAACACATTAATGGGAAGAGGAAGGGAAAGCTTAATAAAGTAAAATCCAATCACTCAGTTATTAACTTACATTTGCACCATTTGGCCAATCTAGAAGAGGGTCAAGTACAAAGAGATAGTGACTTTATTTTTGGCATGGCTGTAGCCAAAAGCCCTTCTGGCAGAGAGAAAACCTTAGGCTTAAGAAATAAGGTAAAGAAGAATCCTGCAATTCAACTAATATTTTAATCCAAAGAAACAATATTTTAGTCCAAAGTGGTTTCCACTGACTTGATTCAAAATCAATTGAAATGATGTCTATACCACCTTCTTTTGAAGAAGTCAACATCTAATTGTTAAAAAAACTTCTATTTTCATTATTAAATTTGTTGTAATAAATAGGCCATCTTCTCCTAGTTGCTTTTTTTTTTCCCCAGAATTTAATTCAAAACAATTTGTTCGAGTAAGTTTTAGAAACTTTATCAGCATAAATTAGATTTTCTGGCTGAGTACAATCTCAGGCCTGTAATGCCAGCACTTTGGGAGGCTGAGGTGGGCAGATCACAAGGTCAGGAGTCTGATACCAGCCTGGCCGATATGGTAAACCCCCATCTCTAAAAATAAAAATAAAAACATAAAAATAAAAGTGAGATTTTCTTTGGGTTTATAGGTATATAATCATATAATCAAGTAACTTCAAAACTAAAGACTTAAGATAAAATTATCAACTAAAAATAAGAGAAAGACACCAAACTCAAAAATTATATTTCTATTTCAAACTATAATAAAATGTACTTAATAAAAAAGAAAACTGACTGAAACATATATATTAACTTACCTTTTAGCACAGAGTAGGCAGTGGGGTACTGAATAATGCCTCTGGGTATTATTATAATTAAATGACAGTATGAGGTCCCAAAATCCAGATTAATACATTTGAATATTGAAATAAAGTCAGAGTTAACTGCGTTATATATGCTAGGATCCCATGCAGTTAAACGCCTATTAACCAAACCATCACATATAAAACTCAAAGCACCCATTTGTACGTGTGGAGACACACTCATGTATTTTCACACACTCTCATACATAGATGATGAAAGTATAAACTAGCATAATCTCTCTAGAAGGCAATTTCTAAAAATTATTTAAATGCCCATCTCCTTTGACACAATTCTACTTCTTACCCATGTAAAAACTAACATAAATAGAAGATAATTAACTACAGTAGTTTATAAAAGCAAAATATGGAGGCCATCTATGTATCCGCCAATAAAGGCTAATTTAAAAATCATGGTCCCCTACCCATACAATTCTGTACTGCTGATAAAAAAAAAAAAATGAAACAACTCTATTTCTTAGGCAGAATCATATGGTAACAAAAACTGCAATGTCCTATGGTCAACCTAATATACAGGGACATGGAGCATACTTGTAATCAGGAACATGGAGAGACCAAACTGCCTGGGACTGAATTCTGGTCCCTATATTCAATTTCTCTGTGACTCATTTTCCTCATCTATATAATGTAGACAGGAATATTTTTATCTACCATACATCACTGCAAGCACTCCACACATTAAATGTTAAGTGCTTAGAACAGTGTCTGCTACATAATAAAAACTAAGTAAGTATGCCATTATCTCTTAGATGCTTAGATAAAAACTGTAAAGTGCCAGGCACAGTGGCTCACACCTGTAATCCCAGAACTTTGGGAGGTCAAGGCACGTGGATCACCTGAGGCCAGGAGTTCAAGACTAGCCTGGCCAACATGGCAAAACCCCATCTCTACTAAAATTACAAAAAATAGCTGAGCATGGTGGCACACACATGTAATCTCATCAGTTTGGGAGGCCCAGGCAGGCAGATCACTTGAGGTCAGGAGTTTGAGGCCAGCCTGGCCAACATGGAGAAACCCTGTCTCTACTAAATATACAAAAATTAGCCAGGCGTGGTGGCGGGGTGCCTGTAGTCCCAACTACTTGGGAGGCTGAGGCAGAAGAATTACTTGAACCCGAGAGGTGGAGGTTGCAGCAAGTCAAGATCGCGCCAATGCACTTTAGCCTGGGCAATAGAGCGAAACTTTGTCAAAAAAACAAAACAAACAAAAAAAAAAACTAAAGTGTAGACTGTGTGCATAGCATGCTACCGTGTGTGTGTGTGTGTGTGTGTGTGTGTGTGTGTGTGTGTGAGAGAGAGAGAGAGAGAGAGAGAGAAAAAGAGAGAGAGAGAAATGTGTTTAAAAGAATATACAGATACTTGTAGATACCATAAACACCCCTGGAAGGGAATACAAGAAAATGGGAATAGTGGTTACTTCTGAGGAAGAGTAACAGGCAGCAGACTTTGGGTGAGTCACAGACTTGCTTTTCATTATGCACTCTTTGAATTTTGTTAGATATATATACATGTATTATCTATTCAAGAATGAATAAATGAAGTAATTTCTTTGATGTCAAGTAAATAAAATACACCCATCTTGTAACAGTTACCTAAATTCCAGATGTAATGCATTTTTGTCCTCACTATATTTGATACATAGATACACGGAGGGAAAGGGAGAATAAGTATGCCAATACACTTTAAAGATACCTATTTTCAGGGTTGGGCGTGGTAGCTCATGCCTGTAATCCCAGCACTTTGGGAGGCCGAGGCGGGCACATCACCTGTGGTCAGGAGTTTGAGACCAGAGTGACGAACATGGAGAAATCCCGTCTCTACTAAAAATGCAAAAATTAGCCGGGCGTGATGGTGCATGCCTGTAATCCCAGCTACTCTGGAGGCTGAGGCAGGAGAATCACTTGAACCCGGGAGGCGGGGATTGTGGTGAACCAAGATCACGACCATTGCACTCCAGCCTGGGCAACAAGCGAAGAACACTGTCTCAAAAAAAAAAAAAAACAAGATACCTATTTCAGGTAACTTCAGGAAACAAGACATGCAGCAAGAAGCCTGCTTTAAGTTATTAAAGTATTTACCTTCCTAGGAGTACCAAATAAAAAGTATACAAAACTCTACTCGAGGAAGATCTAGTCAATACTAATTTCTGAAAGGGTACTTGATCATTCAAAGGATAAACATAAAATTTTTTATGAATTGTTTGCCAGCTTTAAGCACCGTCCTACTCCAACATATTTGATAAATGACACAGGCTATTAAATATGTATCAGGAAATTTCATATGGTGCATTTTAAATGCCTTCAAAAACGGACCTGATGATCTTCTGTGGCTACAGTGAAAACTTCCCAATCCTTGCATCAAGCTCCTGTGATCACAGAATACAGACCTTAAGATAAACACTTCCATCCTAAGCAAAAAATCAGGGCCAGGCGCAGTGGCTCACGACTGTAATCTCAGCACTTTGGGAAGCCGAGGCAGGCGGATCACCTGAGATCGGGAGTTCGAGACCAGCCTGACCAACATGGAGAAACCCCATCTCTACTAAAAATACAAAATTAGCTGAGCATGGTGGCGCATGCCTGTAATCCCAGCTACTCGGGAGGCTGAGGGGGAATAGCTTGAACCCAGGTGGCGGAGGATGCGGTGAGCCAAGATCACGCCATTGCACTCCAGCCTGGGCAACAAGAGCGAAACTCCATCTCAAAAAAAAATAACTTAAACATACCCCTTTAGTGGTTCTGGAACTAATTTTGGTGTGTAGGTGTATTGCAAACCTAATTTTATTCTTCTCTAAACTGTTAACCAACTACTGCTGGTTAACTGCAATTAACCAACAGATCCCAAGCAACATTTGCAAAATAATTTTTGATTTTCTAAATGATTTGCATACTTACTACACACTAATTTCTTTAAAATCTTACGAGATGTTTCTGAGTAATTCAATTATTCATTCTGTTGATTAAAACTCTACCACATTTTGTTAACTAGTAGCATGTCATCCTCTTCTGATACATTTAGTCTCTAAGAAATCTATGAAATCATTTCAAGAAACATAAAATGGAATTTTTAAATATACAAATAGCTAAAAATTAAAAGAATAATCACAAAAGAATAAAACTGGTATATGAACCTCATAAAGTTAGCTTTTGTATTTAAAATCACAATGTGGCCAGGGGTGGTGCCTCATACCTGTAATCCCAGGACTTTGGGAGGCCAGGGGGGAGGATCCACTTGAGCTCAGGAGCTTGAGAGCAGTCTGACCCACATGGTGAAATCCTATCTCTACTAAAAATACAAAACTAGCCAGGTGTGGTGGTATACGCCTGTAATCCCAGCAACTTGGGAGGCTGAGACACAAGAATCCCTTGAACCCAGGAGGCAGAAGTTGCACTGAGCCGTAACTGTGACACTGCACTACAGCCTGGGTGACTGAGCAAGACTCAGACTCAAAAAGAAAAAGAAATACACAAAATCATAAACACAATTTTAAAATTTAGAAAACTTACTGGGTACGTTTTAACTTCTAAAATTTAGAAAACTTAAGATCATTGATCTATAGTCAATGATCTTAAAATATAAGGAGCCAGACCAGGCATAGTGGCTCATGCCAGTAAGCCCAGCACTTTGAGAGGTTAAGGCAGGAGAATCGCTTAAGGCCAGGAGTTCAACACCAGCTTAGATAACAGAGCAAGATCCTGTCTCTACAAAAAACAAAATTAGCCAAGTGTGGTAGCATGCACCTGTAGTCCCAGCTATGCAGGAGGCTGAGGCAGGAGAATCCTTTGAGCCCAGCAGTTCAAGATTGCAGTGAGCTATGATCACACCACTGTACTCCAGTCTGGGTAACAGAGTGAGACCCTATCTCAAAAAATAAAAACTAAATAAGTAAACAAAAAATACACACACACACACACACACACACACACACACACACACAGAGCTCATATAAATAGCATAAATCAACAAGAAAAAGATTAATATCCCAAAAGAAAAACGGGCAAAGGCAAGAAAAAAATGAACAGAAATATAAATGATGAATAAACATCTGAAAAACAACTGTTTACTGCTACAGGCAAGGAAATGCATACTGAAATGATGGAAAAAACTGTTTCCAAATCTGCAGGGAAGTCTTTCAATAAAAATACTTGATATTGGAAGTACAGAACTGCACAACTTGTATCAAAATGAGGAAAATATATTTCCATACTTACTTGGAAAAATACATAAGAAATTGCTAACACTTGCTGCCTTTGGGAAATGGGGTAGCTGCCACGTAAAGGGTTAAATATTAGTTGAATTGCCAGATTCTTTTTTATCCTAATTCCTAAGCCTCAGTTTTTGCCCATCTGCCCAGAGGTTCTTTGACTACAGCCATGTCCAAGGTGCATTTTCCTGTGTATCACACTTCTACATTTTTGTACCAAGTGTACAGAAAGTATTCAAGCAAAGGACATATACCAACATTTTCTTTCTTTTTTTCTTTTTTTAAATGGAGTCTCACTCTGTTGCCCAGGCTGGAGTGGAGTAATGCAATCTCGGTTCACTGCAACCTCTGTCTCCCCAGTTTAAGCAATTCTCCCGCCTCAGCCTCCTGAGTAGCTGAGATTACAGCCGTGTGTCACCACGCTCAGCTAATTTTTGTATTTTTAGTAGAGTTGGGGTTTCATCATGTTCGCCAGGCTGGTCGTAACTCCTGACTTCAGGTAATCCACCTGCCTCGGCCTCCCAAAGTAGTGGGATTCCAGGTGTGAGCCAAGGCATCCAGCCTCAACATTTTTATAGTTCAAAACATTTCATAGTTTAAAACCCTCTTGAAAAGTTCTCTTTCAAATGCCCAGAATTTTAGTATTTCACAGATTTGGGGAAAAAAATTTTATTACTTCTTGCTTTACGTTTAAAACCCTGTCGAAAAGTTCTCTTTCAAATGCCCAGAATTTTAGTATTTCATAGATTTGGAAAAAAAAAAAATTTTATTACTTCTTGCTTTACCTTTTCCTAAGAGTCAAACAGGTATATTTTTGGCTCCCTGGACTCTCTTCTTCCTATATGGATGCCCATAAAGTAACATTCAAGACTTCCAACAAGGCCTATTTTCTCCTTTTACTACAGTCATCATAAGTTCAGAAACTCTTTCATCTTTGCACAGGACACAGTACACTGTAAACAGGAACAACACTAAATTTGCTACTTTCTAGCCCAAAAGTTTTACTTTCTCACATCAGACACACACAAACACACACACACGTACGTAAATTGGTGACGGAAGAGTTTTTAGTACATTTTGAGCTGAAGATACACATTTTCTCTTTAGCGGTAAAATGCACTAGTAAGAATTCACTTCTGAAAATCTGTTTATCTGCAAAGATGATCTTCTCCCCTCCGGGAAAAACACTCTTCCCCTCTACTTGAGTAAGTTTTAAAGGATGGTTCCCAATGTCCTTAAGGATCTACAAATGTTTCTATGAAATTCTCAACAGTTTCAAATACTACAGCAAAATCTAGTCAACTATTAAGCATCAACATACCATGAAATAGAATAAAGTAGAGCTATGAGGATGCAGGATAATCCTTAGGGAATAAATAGTAACTTCCTATTTTCATGTCTTAGGAGGAAAAGAACAAGGGTTTGCTGGGGCTCAGAGCTAATTACAAACCTGTTCTTCTTCTGTAAAGGGTACAAGGGCCAATGGTGGAAGGGGTTCCTCCTGGAGGATAGGCAGAAATTCTTTATCCAGAAGGTCTGAAGGTATCTGTACGACCAAACACATGATTATGAGATTAATGCTATTCTTGTAGTAAGAAGAAATACAAGAAGATAAATCCAAGGGAAAATACTCTTCTGTTTATTGTTGATTACTATAAATACAGATTAATGTTTATTCAGCCATAACTGACTTCTATAGTCCTTATATATTTTGACAGTCAACATTAAAAACCCCAGTCAACACTCCCCAGCCTCTCGCATAATGGCCACTTTTGGATTTAGCACTACCTCTGCTATTCCACGGCACAAAGTGGAAGAATAAAAATCTCTACATTTAATGCAAAGCAGAAAATGATAAAGGGAGTTTTATACGCAACTGTATCTGTCCTTAGCAACCATCATTAAAATTTGAAATTCTTGATCAATGAAAAACAAAGTACACTAAAGGCCAGGCACTGTGGCTCATGCCTGTAATCCTAGCACTTTTGGAGGCCGAGGCAGGCAGATCACTTGAGGTCAGAAGTTGAAGACCAGCCTGGCCAACATGGTGAAACCCCATCTCTACTAAAAATACAAAAAAAATAAAAATAAAAAATAGCCAGGCACGGTGCTGCATGTCTGTAATCCCAGCTACTCAGGATGCTGAAGCACAAGAATCACCTGAACCTGGGTGGTGGAGATTGCAGTGAGATGAGATCACGGCACTGCACTCAAGCCTGGGCAACTGAGTGAGACTCTGTCTCAAAGTGAAACCCCGTCTCTACTAAAAAATACAAAAAAATTAGCTGGGCGTGGTGGCATGCGCCTGTAGTCCCAGCTACTCGGGAGGCTGAGGCAGGAGAATTGCTTGAACCCCGGCAGCAGAGGTTGCAGTGAGCCGAGGTCGCGCCACTGCACTCCAGCCTGGTGCCTGGTGATGGAGTGAGACTCTGTCTCAAAAAAAATAAATAAAAAAGTATATTGGGGAAAAAAAAAAAAAAATATATATATATATATATATATACATATATTCTTCTCACTAGTCACTCAGTGAGTAAGATAAAAGTCACAATAAAAGTCTACACTGTTTCAGTTTTGATGATTTCTAAGTGACACAAATGTAGTATTACATTTTAAGGTTTTCTCTCCACTAAAAATTTTATATTTAACTCAGATAGTTGAAGGTGCTCCTCATCTTGCTCCTTACTTTTAACTGGAAAGTAGGATAAGAGGTACAATAAAGAGAAAGGAGAAATTCTTCATTTCTTAGCCACTGAACTAGGATACAAATAGACATGAAAGGGAGGTTAAGAGGAAGTTAGCTAGAGAAGGCATTAAGTGCTATTTCCTGTTTGCATGAAGCTGCCTAAAAAATAGTGTGTGATAACACTCAGAAGATCCTACTATAGGCTTCAAAGCAGGGAAACAGTAAGGTGGAAAGAAAAGGCATGGGTCAATACATGAGTAAAATACATCAGTTTTCATGTATCAATACGTCATGGTATATATCTCAAAGTCTCATTCATAATTTTGAACTCTTTTCCTACTTTCTTACCTTGTTGTCTTTAAGAAAAAGTGCTAACATTTCTTCTCTGCCATAACGATAATCTGCTAATTTATACTTCGGCAATGCTGGAGAAAGAGGAGGGGATGTAATACTCCCACCACTGGACAGAGCTCGGAGCCTAGAACAGGAAAGACGTAGACTATGTCAAATGTTCTGGTGCTATAGACTTTTTAAACTATACACTGTCAAAAACCATCATTTTAGTTCTTTAGAAGAGCAAAAACAAGTCCTACTATCTCAAAGTATCAGACTTAGGCTTTAATATAATCTTTTGCCATACACACTAAGAGGGCAGTTTATTGAGAGAAAACTAGACAACCATGTGGTACTTCCTTAACTTAAAAGGCATCATGGCTATGTCCTCAGGAAGCTTAGGCAATGAAAAAGGGACACATTTTTCCAAATTACAAAAGGCACATGTGATTAAAACAAAAATGAGATACTACCTTACATTCATTAGATTCATAAAACTTAGTAAGTCTGATAATACCAGGTGTCAATAAGGATGTAAAACAAGGCAAACTTTCAAGTAGTGTTTGTGGTATTATGAACGGAAACAATCACTTCAAAGAATCATTTGATAATACTAATTACTTAATTATCTATTTGGCAATTTGGTAATGGCTAAAATATTTTTAAAAAGTATGCTATACAAAAGAAAAAAACACAGCCTACAGTACTAATTTTCATATAAAATGCATAAACCTGCAAATAGGTTTATACTGTACCAAAACATACAAACTGCAGCAAAAGCATAGAAACAAACATGAAATTGACAAACACAACATTCAGGATAAAGTTATATCTGCAAAAGAAAGATTATAAAGGAAAGTTTTAACTGTATCTACAATGTTTTATTTTTGCAGCTTGCTAATGAATACATGTTTATCGCAATTTATATTTCTATGCCTAAAATATTTCACAATGTTTTTAATAAAAGCAAATAATAGTCAGTGTAGACAATTTGAAAATGCAGTAAAGTACAAAGAGAAAGTAAAAACTACATTTACTGCTAAGAAGACAAAAAATATACTCAACGCTGATAACAAAAGTTGCCTCTAAAGAACAGAATTTGGGAAAAAGGAACTATTTTAATTTTAAAACAATGTATCTTTATGGGGAAAAAGGAGAAGAAAACGTCAGCAAAAAACGGCAAGTAAGATCCTAGGGTAGCACTGTGTCAGACAGCAAGTGGAAAAACGAACATCAGGAGTAGCTGATATCAAGGGTGAAAGGGACCAAGGTACTTTAATTCTAGCTTAGCCTAAGAGAAAATTCAATAAAAGCATTGAAATATGTGCCCAAAATTGCTAAGCTTTATTCACAAAGCAAAAAAGGGAATAATCTACTAAATTATGACACATTAAATATTAATATGAAGGCCAAGTAAAGCACAGTAAATATGCACACATTAAAAATGGCAGGAAAGGGGGTGGAGAGAGGAGTTTTAGATTAAAAAAAAAAATGGCAGGAAAAAATGGCATATGCATGGTAGACAGTAAAATGTGTTTACAAGAAGAAAGTAATACTTAAAAAAAATATGTATTAGTAGAGTGAGACTGCTGGGGTGGGATTTTTTTTAAATTATGGACAATTTTTGTGTTTTCATAAATACACCAAAAAGCAGATGACAAACTCCTGTGTACCCATCACTGAGCCCCCAACAACCCATGGCCAATCCTCCTCTCTCCACCACCTCATCCAAATTTCCTTTGATACTATTTTGAAGAAAAGTTTTTTGGCTTAGCATTCCATCTATTAATATTTAAAAATGTTGTTTTTCAAAGAACTTTTTTCCCCACAGCATCTTGCTGTCACCCAGAATGGAGTGCAGGGTACAATCATAACTCACTGCAACCTCCACCTCCTGGGCTCAAGGGATTCTCACTCCTTAGCCTCCTGAGCAGCTAGGACTATAGGCACATACCACTATGCCCAGCTAATTTTTGTATTTTGTATGTTGTCCAAGATGGTCTCAAACTCGGGGCCTCAAGCAATCCTCCCGCCTTGGCCTCCCAAAGTGCTGAGATTACAGACATGAGCCACCATGCCTGACCCAAAACATTTTTTAAAAGTCTGGGTTTTGCTGATTTTATCCATAAATAAACATTTTTCTGTCTTTTGTTTTTCATGTAAATTGGTGATTGGGTACAGAGATTTTGAGATTTTCATCAATTTGGGTTCTATTTTTTTGGCAATACTTCATATGCAGTGGTGTATTATTCCATCAAGAGGCACACATTGTGATGCCGTATTTATGATACTTGCAGTAACTGACGATCAATGCTTGGATCCCTAAGTTCACTAAGGTTTTAAGTAATTATATTATCTCATTCCTTCCTTACGTATTATTTGGAATATTTTTGCAAAGAGAAATTTCCCTCTTATAATACTTTATACAGTTACCGAATGATATTAATACAGGAAAGGAGGGAAAAAGTCTTAATTCTTACTTGTTTCCAAAATGATGACTAGATTCACTTGCACCTTTCAACAGTAACACTTTATTAATATATTTCAATTCACAGCAATCATTAATAGTGTTCAAATTGTCTCATCTTTGAAGTTTAGCCCCTGGGTCCTTTTGACATGACCTTAGCAGTCTTTAACAGCTTCTTTTCTATCTGGTATGTCAGGATGTTCCAGGATCATCCTGTATTTTTCTTGCCACAGACCTGAAATCAATCATTTCCAGGGAGCCCTGATTCACTTTCATTTATAGAAATACCATAACCTGGGTTCTGGGAATGCTCATTGCTACTCTTTGTTTCCTTTCCATATATTCTTGAGCTTGGAGGTCATTTAGTTCAACTCCCATAAAACAGGTTAAACTACCAGGTAAGAAAACACAAAGGAGTGGTCCAATCATTCCTTCCAAGAAGAAAGGAACTACTCCAGTACCTTCCAAGAATCTGCTTTCTATTCGATTCCTGTAAAGTTGCCCTCTCTACTGAAGAAGCAGAATATCCATTGAACAATGAAGCTGAAAATTTTACATATGAATTAGCTCATTTAATCAAATTTAAACTTCACAACAACCTCAGCATAATAGATAATAATAAAGCTGAAGGGTTAAACAAGTTGCCCACAGTCACAGACAGCAGAACAAAGATTCAAACCTAGGTTTTTATGACTAAAAAGACCACAATTGACCAGTTGCAGTAGCTCACACCTGTAATCCCAACACTTTGGGAAGCTAAGGAGGGTGGATCACCTCAGTCCAAGAGTTCAAGACCAGCCTGGACAACATGATGAAACCCCATTTTTTTTTTTTTGAGACGGAGTTTCGCTCTTGTTACCCAGGCTGGAGTGCAATGGCGCGATCTCGGCTCACCGCAACCTCCACCTCCTGGGTTCCAGCAATTCTCCTGCCTCAGCCTCCCGAGTAGCTGGGACTACAGGCACGTGCCACCATGCCCAGCTAATTTTTGTATTTTTAGTAGAGACGGGGTTTCACTACGTTGACCAGGATGGTCTCGATCTCTTGAGCTCGTGATCCACCCGCCTCGGCCTCCCAAAGTGCTGGTTAGCCGGGTATGGTGGCTCATGCCTGTGGTCCCAGCTACTCATGAGGCTGAGGTGGGAGGATTGCTTGAGCCTGGGAGTTCAAGGCTGCAGTAAACAACCACTGCACTCCAGCCTAGGTGACAAAGCAAGACCCTGTCTCAAGAAAACAAAATATCACAATCTTTCCAACAATTAGGTCTTAAAAGTCTATTTAAAATAGCCATAGTAGGCCGAGTGCGGTGGTTCACACCTATAATCCCAGCACTTTGGGAGGTCAAGGCGGGTGGATCGCGAGGTCAAGAGATCGAGACCATCCTGGTCAACATGGTGAAACCCCGTCTCTACTAAAAATACAAAAAAATTAGCTGGGTATGGTGGTGTGTGCCTTGTAGTCCCAGCTACTTGGGAGGCTGAGGCAGGAGAATTGCCTGAACCCAGGAGGCGGAGGTTGCGGTGAGCCGAGATCGCACAATTGCACTCCAGCCTGGGTAACAAAAGCAAAACTCCATCTCAAAAATAATAATAATAAATAAAATAGACACAGTTTAAAATATACATATATTTTATTAGAAATTGTTTTTAAAAATCTTCCTTAACACCAAACCAATACATTTTCCAATAGTTTCTACCAGTGGAGTATATACATCTAAGCACTCTTTCAAATGAAAATTATTCTAATATTGACAAATAATCACGATGCCTCCACAAAGACTCCTTCCCAGGGCCTAACATTCCTGATATCTTTCAATTGCTGCTCACGATAAGATTTCACATGTATTCACTACCCTGTCCCTTCCCAATGGATCTCCAGTGATTTTCCAATGTCTAAGACTAAACATTTCTTACAGTCACCAGACCTATTAAGAGTAACACGGGCCGGGTGCAGTGGCTCATGCCTGTAAACCCAGCACTTTTGGAGGCCAAGGCCGGTGGATCACTTGAGGTCTGGAGTTTGAGACCAGCTTGGCCAACATGGTGAAACCCCATCTCTACTAAAAGTACAAAATTAGCCAGGTGTGGTGGCACACACCTGCAGTCCCAGCTACCTGGGGGGCTGAGGCACAAGAACTGCTTGAACCCAGGAGGCGGACGTTGCAGTGAGACGAAATTGCACCACTGCACTCCAGCCTGGACGACAGAGCAACTCTCCACCCCCCAAAAAAAAAAAAGAGTAACACAAAGGCCAGGCATGGTGGTGGTTCACACCTGTAATCCCAGCACTTTGGGAGGCCAAGGTGGGGGGATTACTTGAGACCAGGGGTTTGAAACCAGTCAAACCAGTCTCAGCAACATGGTGAGATCCAGTCTCTCCAAAAATCAAAAAACTAGCAGAGCATGGTGGTGCATGCCTACAGTCCCAGCTATCTGGAAGGCTGAAGTGGGAAGATCATTTGAGCCTCAGGCAGTAGAGGCTGCACTGATCCATGATCGCATCACTGCACTCTAGCCCGGGTGAGAGTGAGACTCTATCTCCAAAAAATTAAAAAATATAAAAATAACACAATAATACAATCAGAGATTCCTTCAGGTGCTATGAAAAGAAACTGAGGCAAACTGGCAGTAACTCAAACTAAAAGATGGTTGCCTGAATTAGGATAATGGCTGTACTGAGTCAATAATCAACACATTCTAATTCAAGTCCCTGTTCACCTACAGATACTTGGAAAAGTTAAAACATAATTGGGTACTATTCTTCACTAAAACCCCCAGAACTCATGAACACAAAGAAGGGAATGACAGACACTGGGGTCTACTTGAGGGTGGGAGGCAAGAGGAGAAAGAGGAGCAGAAAAAACGACTGGGTACTAGGCATAATACTAGAGTGATGAAATAATCTGTACAACAAACCCCCATGATACAAGTTTACCTATATAACCTTCACATACACCCCCGAACCTAAAAGTTAAAAAAATTCACCAATAATCTTTATCTCCTCCATACAACCCTCTCTTCTAGAAATTTAATCCCTATGTGTGTTTCTCTGTCTCTAAACCTATCTCTGGATTTGTTTAAAACTTTTTTTTTTTTTTTTTTTGAGATTAAGTCTCGCTCTGTTGCCCAGGCTGGAGTGCAATGGCATGATCTCGGCTCACTGCCACCTCCACCTCCCGAGTTCAAACAATTCTCTTGCCTTAGCCTCCCCCAAGTAGCTGGAATTACAGGTGCCCGCCACTACACCTAGCTGATTTTTGTATTTTTAGTAGAGATGGGTTTTCACCATGTTAGTTAGACTGGTCTCAAACTCCTGACCTCAGGTGATCTGTCCACCCTCAGCCTCCCAAAATGCTGGGATTGCAGGCGTTGAGTCACCCTGCCTGGCTGTTTAAAACTTTTATGCAGCATCCCCCTTCTAGCCATGCACTGTTCATCTTTCCTCTTCATCTAGAAACATCTCAACTTCCTCACTTCTCAGTCACTTCCAAACCCAGTGTAGTGTACCTGGCTTCTTCTACCACTCCACTGGCTCCTGCGCCGTTTGCCCATCAACAACCTCAACACTGCCAAATCCAAGGGAAAATTTTCTGTAAATTATCACCTTCATCTTCCTGGCCTATACTGAGATCTGTTTAATAAAGGAAGCCCAACTCTAAATGGGTTATTAAGTAAGTGGCAGCAGCAGGCCCCCCAAAACCCCATGATACTCCCAAAATCTTTGCTTCTTAGCCGTTGTCCAAAATCCAAATTTCACCTTATGAAAGCAATCTGGATAGTCAATAAACAATGTATGAAGATGTGGGAGTCAAAAAGCACTTCCGTGTAAGCTTACTATTCTCAAGTCCAGCTGTGACCTCTCCTATAGTCAGGTTTTCATACACAACCATGTAAAGCCCATGTTTTCATACACAACCATGTAAAGCCCAAAAAGTTCAATACGCCCAAAACCCTAACCCTACTCATCAGTTTATTCATCCCAACCCCTTCACTGCCCATACTCTCAAACACAGTTAAGGACATCCTAATCTAATCAGCTACTGGATTAAAAATCTGGGATTCATCCTTTACTGCTCACCTTCAACCATCTCTCATACCCAATTACCATGTCCTACTAGTTTTAAATTCTGAATCTCTCAAGTCTTCCCCTGATCCAACTAACCTAAATCTTGTTCACACACTTCAGTTTCCTGCCTGGATTGCTGCAACAGCATCCTAAATGATCTTACTGGTCTTATTCCCCTATGCTACTATGAATTCTTTCTTTTTCTCTCTTTGAGACAGAGTCTCGCTCTGTGACACAGGCTGGACTGGAGTGCAATGGCACAATCTCGGCTCATTGCAACCTCCACCTCCCGGGTTCAAGCCATTCTCCTGTCTCAACTTCCCAAATAGCTGGGATTACAGGCACACGCCACCACGGCCAGCTAATTTTTGTATTTTTGTCTTGCTCTATCACCCAGGCTGGAGATGGAGTTTGACCATATTGGTCCGGCTGGTCTTGAACTTCTGACCTCAGGTGATCCACCCATGTCAGCCTCCCAATGCTGGGATTACAGGGGTGAGCCACTGCACCCAGCCCCAATTCTTTTTTCACTGGCACGCAATGACCAATAAAATCCACGCCTTGTTAACACAGAAGGGCTGCCTCCAAGCTCATCTCTCTCTCCCACACTTCACATTATAATAAACATTATGCATCACGAAGTTCCTCTCTTAAATCAGTCCCTTGCCTTCTTATCTTCACACATGTCCTTTCTGCTATTGGGAATAGTCGTTCTAATCTTTTTCACCAACAGGGTAGAGACAGGTGCTGGGGAGAAGGGAGAAGGGAAGTTAAGTGGGAAGGAGAAAGAAGAGTGAGGACAGAGAGTTGGGGGGAAAGAGTGGAAAGAAAATAATTCGAGATCTTCAAGGCCTTGTTAAACACAAGTTCCTGTCCTGCCTTCATGAAACTAAGAGGCTAGTGGAAAAAAATAATAAAGTCACATAAGTGGACATACACATATTGAAGGATTTTAGAGAAGTCTTTACTAATTTACTTTTTATGATTACTCTGGCTGCTGTGAGGAAAACAATTAGATGACAAATAAAAATGGAAGCCAGGAAACATCGGTAGACTACTGCTACAAAAGTTCATGTCAGAGATGGTGGTGACTTTCACTAAGGTGACAGCAGTAGAGATTCAAAGAAGTGAAGATTCCAGAGTTATTGTAGAAACAGAACTGACATGATGTTGTGACAGACTGGACATAGGGACAGAGAAGTAAAAGGAATTATCAACGGTAACTCTGAGACTTCTACTTTGCGCAAATGGGCACATATGGTATTAAAATGAAACAAATGAAGGCAAAACTAGTGAGATCAGTTTTGGAAAAGTATGGAGTATGAGATGCTTATAAGACATCTAAGGGGAAAAATCAAATAGGCAACTGAATATCCTGTGCTTGCATTATAATTCCTTTACAGCATTATGATACAGTGAAATTATTTACTGTCAGCTTCCCCCTTAAATTCAAAAGCAGGTATCATGTATTTTTATCCTTATTGCCTTAGCACCTAACCCAAGACATAAAACCGCAAGCATTTGATAAAATGTTTTCTGAACAAATATTCTCGTCTAAAATACTCCCTTCAATAACATCTAATTTACTACTCCCTTCGTTCACATAGAAGCGTTTTACCCTTTTTGAAAACTGGGAATATTAACACATCTCATCCTCCAGAACTTCTCTCATTTTTTGCATAATTCCACAATTATTGACAGTAAGGTAGCAAAATCTCAGGTTTGCATTCTCTTATCCGCCCCCTAAGACCCTAATAGTTTCATCAACATTCATTTATTAACTAGTTAACTAAATATTAATGCCAATGTCCCATACACTAAGCTAAACAATGGGCTTACCAAAAGAGAGAAATAGAGTGCGTTTCTCAATGGAATTAGCTCTTCGTCAGCAAAGTGCAAATACATATACAGATATACTACAAAGCCACTATTTTAACAAATGTGTAAGTAAAATGCTTTGCAGAAGAAAACAAGTACTTCCCTCAACTTTGCAAGGAAAGATCTGGGAAAACTTCCTTAAGACCGTGGAGATGAGATAGAGGAAATCTCAAAGGAGCTTTCTTGGCTCTTTTTCCAGAAAGCCAGGTAACTGTCTATAATTATTCTCCCTATAATAAAGTCCTTATATAATCTTATCTGGGTAGTCTTTTTTTTTTTTTTAAAGACGGGTTCTCACTATGTTGCCTAGGTTGGTCTCCAACTCCTAGGCCCAAGCAATCCTCCAGCCTCAGCCTCCTCAATAGCTGGGACTACAGGTACATGCCACCATACTTGAATAGATTTTTATCCTCAAAAGTGTTTTAAATCACCAAATATTTGTTTGTTTAAGATGAAGTCTCACTGTGGTCCAGGCTGCAGTGCAGTGACACGACCTCAACTCATTGCAACCTCCGCCTCTCGGGTTGAAGCAATTCTCCTGCCTCAGCCTCCTGAGTAGCTGGGATTACAGGTACACACCACCACACCCAGCTAATTTTTGTAACTTTTTTAGTAGCGATGGGGTTTTACCATGTTGGCCAGGCTGGTCTCGAACTCTTGACCTCAAGTGATCCACCTGCCTCTTCCTCCCAAAGTGCTGGGATTACAGGCATGTGCTATCGCACTTGGCCAAAATATTTGTTTTTTAAATGTCTTGAAGGTATGTTTGCAAATAGGATACGAACCAATAAAAAGCTACTTTGGGTGGTAGGATTAGGGTAACTTAGATCTTTCCCTTTGGTGGTCTTTTTGTTTTCTTTTCCTTTTTTGGAGACAGTGTCTTGTTCTATCACCCAGGCTGGAGTGCAGTGGCACAATCACGGCAACCTCACCCTCCCAGGCTCAAGCAATCCTCTCACTTCAGCCACCCAAGTAGCTGACACCAAACATGAGCACCACCATGCCCGACTAATTGTTTTTATTTTTTGTAGAGAATGGGGTCTCACTGTGTTGCCTAGGCTTGTCTCAAACTCCTGGGCTCAAGTGATCCTCATGCCTCTGCCTCCCAAAGTGCTGGGAGCCTGGGGCCAGCCACCATGCCTAATCCTTTTCATTCTTTCTTTCTTTTTCTGAGGAGTTTCACTCTTACTGCCCAGTCTTGTTGCCCAGGTTGGAGTGCAATGGTGTAATTTTGGCCCACTGCAACCTCCGCCTCCCAGGTTCAAATGATTCTCCTGTCTCAGCCTTCTAAGTAGCGGGGATTACAGGCATGTGCCACCACGCCCAGCTAACTTTGTATTTTTAGTAGAGACGGAGTTTCACCATGTTGGCGAGGCTGGTCTCGAACTCCTGACCTCAGGTGATTCGCCTGCCTCGGCCTCCTAAAGTGCTGGGATTACAAGCATGAGCCACCGTGCCCGGCCCATGCCGAACCCTTTTCTTTTTCCTCTTGTACCATTTCCTCCAGATTTTCTGGCATGAGTGGGTTTATTTTGTTACTGAGACTAACAACAAAAAACTCAAAAAGACCTAAATCTAAGGAATTTAGCATCAAAAAAAAAAATTATCAAGACAGTGCTTAGTGTTTTGTCAAGCGCAAAGACACAGGAGATGAGAATTAAATTCACACAATCCTTCAGGTGGCCAAACTGTCCGCGTATCATCCAAAGCCTTAAAAATAAAACTTTTGATTTAATAACTTCACTTTCAAGAAATTAATCAAAATAATCAGTGATAGAAACAAAATTGTTCAAGGGTATATATACATATCATTTACAATAGCAAAACATTAAAAACTACTTTCCAACAATTCACTCATCCATTTAATAAATATTTATTCAGTACCTATGTGCCCGGCACTGGACATAGAGCAGTAAACTGTACAAAGATCTACATCGAAGTACCTGCTCTCAATGGAGCTCACAGTCTAGTGGGGGTTGGAAGATAGGATATAAATAATAAAATAAATGTGTAAAATATTTGGCATGTTACATTTTCATATAAAACATGAAGAAAAATTAAGCAAGGAAGAGAGGGAATAAGGGGTGGAGAGTTATATATTGTCAGGAAAGGTCTAAGGTGGTAGCATTTGAGGAAATGAAAGCAAAGAAAGACACTATTGCTTTATATCTAGAAAAGATATACTTGGCATTAAATGTATCATAACCTTTTAAACTGCTTTGACGATAATGCAATATACTTTTTTATTATAAGTACAAAAATAAGACCTAATGATTAAATGGACCTTAAAAAGTTCAAGCCTTGGCAGGGCGAGGTGGCTCATGCCTGCACTCTCAGCACTTTCGGAGGCTGAGGCAGGGGGATCACCTGAGGTCAGGAGTTCAGGACCAGCCCTGCCAACATGGTGAAACCCCGTCTCGACTAAAAATACAAAAATTAGCCAGGCATGGTGGTGGGTGACTGTAATCCCAGCTACTCAGGAGGCAGAGGCAGGAGAACTGCTTGAACCCAGGAGGTGGAAGTTGCAGTGAGCTGAGATCGCACCACTGCAATCCAGCCTGGGCAACAGCAAAACTAACTCCATCTAAGAGAGGAAAGAAAAAAAAGTTAAAGCTTACAGCCATTCATGGTCTGTCCCTACCAAAATTTTCAGTGCTCTCCCATCTTCACAACTGCCCCCAGATACAAATAAATTGCTTCATTTTAAGCATCCTTTATTGAACATTATGTTTTACATTATTCATAAAAATGATGACCGTAAACACAGTATCACTAAGTGTTTCTGTCTCATTTAGAGTTAACTGCACACTGGTTCAATGTCATCTATCTAAATCTTGATTCTCAAGGACCCTGGGCACAGCTCTTTACCCCAAGTTTCATAAAAAATGTAATGTTACATGAAGAAAAATAAGGTAGCACTCTCTACTCATGCTGCAACCTTCCAGCTCAAGATTACCTGAGTTACTTAAGGGCTGCATAATTTCCCTTTGCCAGAAGGAATTCTGACAGATGATACAAATAGGGCATTATGCCTACTTACACCTCCATTCCTCAGTTCATCAGCATTTCAGATGACTAAGGGAATGCTCCTAAGCTCTAATGTCTGCAAGGTAACAGATGTACAATTAGGTAAGGCTACTGTTTAAGGATGGAAATGGTGACTGCCCTCTGTTTAAAGCTACCTTAATTCAAATTTTGTACAAAACACTGAACCGATCAAGTGAAATACCATCAAATAAAACTTCAGAGTATCAATAAAAAGGAGGATGTGTAAGATACTATTGGAAGATGCTCAATACTACATGTTATTTAGAATAAGATGACCTTAGCTGGGCGTGGTGGCTCATACCTGTAATCCCAGCACTTTGGGAGGCTGAGGCGGGTGGATCACGAGGTCAGGAGTTCGAGACCAGTTTGATCAACATAATGAAACCCCGTCTCAACTAAAAATACAAAAAATTAGCCAGGTGTGGTGGTGTGTGCCTGTAATCCCAGTTACTCGGGAGACTGAGGCAGGAGAATCGCATGAACCCAGGAGGCAGAGGTTGCAGTGAGCTGAGATTGCACCATTGCACTCCAGCCTGGGCGACAGTGTAAGACTCCGTTTCAAAAAAACAAAAAGAATGAGACAACCTTGAGAACTCATGGTGTAGGGCAGGAGCCAGCAAACTGTTTCTGTAAAGGGCCAGAAAATTAATATTTAAGCTCTGTGAACCAAATGGCCCCTGTCAACCCTGCCACTGTAGCATGGAAGCAGTCTGAAAATATGGAAACAAATGAATGTCTCCGTCTTTCAATGAAACTTTACTTACAAAAACTTTATAGCCCCACAGGCCATAGTTTGCCAACCCATGATATAGGGCATCAAGTTAAGTGTGTATTGACTCTAAAATATTATCAGTTTTTGTTTTTCCTTTTGTTATGTCTAAATTCCTTGTTGCCTTTCTGTTACCTATAAACAGCAGGATGCTGAAAAAAAACAACTTCCTTAAATTAGCTGACAATTTTAACCATGTTTTTGTGAAGAAACAGACAAGGGTATGTAAATATAAGAGAAGCAGTTACAAATTCTAGATAAAGGCTGATGAGTTGTACACAAAATGGTTTACAAAGTAACCTATATAAATTTAAAACCACCTGATAAATTATTAAGATGCAAAGATTTACACTATAAGATTTTTCATAAAAATATTTTTATAATGAAAAACTGAGAACAGCTTCTATATGCCACATATAGAGGACTAGTTGAATAAATGATGGTATATCCATACAATGCAACCATTTAATAGAACAGAAAACATTTATTGATTAAAAAAAATGTTTCTGATTTGGTTATTTCTTTAAGCAGGCTACAAAACTAAAGGTACAGTATGATCTCATTTTTGTAAAAATAAATGTACATATATACAAATAAGCATACAAAAAACCACCTGGAAAGATACACCAAGATATTCACAGTGTGTACCATGGATGTTGAAACTACGATGATATTTTCTGGCTTACTAGTAATTTCTATTTTTTTTAGAAATATATTAATTTGATAAGAAAATTGTTTTAAAAATATAAAGGAATAACTAAAACAAGTACAGCATTACTTAGGTTAACATGTTCTAAATAAACTCTCAAAATATAAGAGTTGCAACAGTTCTCAGAACTTCAAATAGTGATTTTTCCTCTGTCTCCAAATGCTGGTTATAAAGGTTAAGAAAACTTACAGATTACATATATTAATAAAAAGAAATGTTTCTAATAGGGTAAGTTAATAAGACTCCTCAAATAGAGAGTTACTGCAGGAAGTCTGCATCATTTATTGAACCACCCCCACCCCAACAACCAAGAATGTTTAAGACACAAATCCAATTTATCTATTTTAGATACTACTTCTGATATTACCAAAGGGGTTGCCCGAGGTTTGAATAGAAAGAGTAATTATTATTATTATTCATGCCACTGAAGAGAGGATCTTCAATCACCAACTTTGGGGAAAAAGGAAGGAGGGGAGGGGGGAAGTCACACTACAATGTGATGGATCTCAAAATTCCATGAGAATTCCATATTCGGGGTCCAAACACATCTGTAAGAGACTCAAAGGTCAATTAATCGTTATTATGGCCAATGCTAACTCAGTCCTAGATAGGCTACTGCTAACAGCCAGTATAATATTGAACTACCTGCCTAGTGCATCTTTAAAATAATACTTCAGTGAAAACTATTTCTCAAATGAAGTCTATGAACAGCCATGACAAAACAATGTGGTAGAAAACATACAGACATAAAAATGTTATAATTATACTTATATAAAATTGTATATGCACCTAGACAATGGCTCAAATAAAAAGAAAATAATTTTCTAGGGTGGTGGGCCTCCTACCATCATTACATACATAACCAGACCAAGAAAAAAATTTTTAATTAAGTATAGAATGCACTCATTTACCAAATATAATTTATTCCTAAACTAGCACACATTGTTTTCAGCTAGGCACATAAAGCAAAAGTCTCAAAAACATGCATACTTATAAACCACCTAGCACCTGTCAAATATTTTACTACTGCATTAGTCATCCAATATCAAAGAGGATGAGATTTTGAAAACTCACCATTCAGGTCCAAAGTTCAGTGTCTGTGTTTCCGCTGCCATTCTTTTCCGTATTTTTACAATAGATTTTTATATATGGAGAAACCTGTTAAAGAGAAAAATATCTCCATACAATCAGGTATTGAATACAGAATTCCAGACCAAAAAGCACAGCAAGAGAGTATTTTATTTAAGCTCCTCTCAGAGTCACAAGAATGAGATTTTAAAACTCCTATTTAAAACAATAATATAGCAGGCAAAGTGAAATGAATAAATCAACCCTAATATTCTGACTTCCCACCTTTCTATGTTAATCTGAAGGAAGAAGACATAGTATAAGATGAAGCTAGTGAGACAGGTGGGAACAGACCAGGCAGGGAACTGGAGACCAAGTTAAGGATTCTCTCCCTTTAACCCTAGAGCAATGGGGAGTGAATAAAGGGTAATATATTTACATGTTAGTTTCTATTACTTCCTAGTAATGGCTCCCCTATCACCATAAGGTATATCAAAGATTATAAAAATAAGGATCCTCCTTACCTATCTCATAGCTTCTGCCACAACTGTCCTCACCTTCAGCTTATTAGCACTTCACAACCTAGTGATTTTTTAACAGACAGTGTGTCTCACTATGTTGCTTAGGCTGGTCTCGAACTCCTAGCCTGACCTCAAATGATCTTCCTGTCTCAGCCTCTTGAGCCTAGTGCTTCTTTTAAAAAGTATATTGGATCAGGTCAGGAACCACCAGGCAAGGTGGCTCATACCTGTAATTCCAGTGCTTTGGGAGGCAGAGATGGAAGAATCATCTGAGCTCAAGAGTTGGAGACGTGGTCTCTAACTCCTGGGCTCAAAAATTTAAACGTGGTCTCTAAAATTTAAAGATAACTGGGCATAACAGTACACATCAGGAGTCTTAGCTGCCTGGGAGGATGAGGTAGAGGGATAGCTTGAGCCCAGGAGTTTGGGGCTGCAGTGAGTTGTGGTCCTGACACTACAATCCAGCCTAGGTGATGGAGTGAGACTGTGTCTCTAAAAAATAAATAAAAATAAATTTATAATTTGTGAGGCCAAGGCAGGCAGATGACTTGAGCCCAGTAGTTCAAGACCCGCTTGGGCAACACAGTGAGACTCCATCTCCTAAAAAAATAAACAACAATAATAATAATAAGCTAATCAATTTCACAAGTGACATTTCTTTCTTTGAGACAGAGTCTTGCTCTGTCACCCAGGCCGGAGTGTAATTGCATGATCTCAGCTCACTGCATCCTCTGCTTCCCAGGTTCAAGTGAGTCTCCTGCCTCAGCCTCCTGAGTAGCTGGGATTACAGGTGCACACCACCATACCCGGCTGATTTTTGAATTTTTAGTAGAGACAGGGTTTCACCATGTTAGACAGGCTGGTCACAAGTGACATTTTGAAAGTAATCTTAAGATATGAGATCTTAAAGAATGGAAAATACTATAAACATTGTAAATATAACTGGCCCTCCATATGCACAGGTTCTGTGTCCATGGATTCAATCAACCTCAGATGGAAAAAGCTGAACTGTATCTGTACCAACATGTATAGACACTTCTTTTCCTTGTCATTGTTCCCTAAACAATACAGCATAACAACTGTTTACACAGAATTTATGTTGTATTTAGCATTATAAGTAATCTAGAGGTGTTAATGTATATAGAAGAATGTACACAGGTTACACACAAATATTATGCCATTTTACATTAGGGACTTGAGAATCTATGGATTGTAACATCTGAAGGATATCCTGGAACCAATCCCCACGGATACTAACGGACAACTGTATACTGTAAAACATCTCTAAGATACATCACACAGGCCACTGGGGACCAACTTAAGGATTCTCTCCCTTTAACACCCTGTTGCCTCTGTTTAAATGATCTAAAAAATAATAAACTACAAATAAGTCTGAAGCTTAGAATCAGCAAAGTAAAAGTGTGTTAACCTTAATAATCAGCTATTCATTTATCTGCCTTCCTTCTGAAAGGCACTTCTGGCCCTGTGTCAACCAAGCAGACTCCAAGGGAGATTATCATGTTCTCACTTGACCCTGATTCCCTACTCCCCCACCAGACAAAGGGTGCAAACCAGACTAAAGCTGAGGTAAACTTAGTACCCTCTTCACCTCTTAAAACAACTGATGATTCAAAGAAAACGTAACAGCGGAGCATGGTGGCTCACACCTGCAATCCCAACACTTTGGGAGGCCAAGGTGGGAGGACCACTTGAGTCTGGGAGCTCAAGACCAGCCCGGGCAACATGGCAAAACCCCATCCCCACAAAAACATACAAAAATTAGCTAGGCATGATGGTGTGAGCCTCTAGTCCCAACTACTGGGAAGGCTAAGGTGGGAGGATTACATAAGCCCAGGAGATCGACAATACAATGAGCCGTGATTGTACCACTGCACTCCAGCCTCAGCAACAGAGCAAGACCTTGTCTCAATTAAAAAAAAAAATTAAAATGAAGAAAAAGAACACATAAGACACCTTTTTTTTTTTTTTTTTTTACATTTTAATTTACCTGAAATTAGAATGCATCTTAAAACTGATGCAAACTTACAAATGCTATTGGCTAGGTGCAAGCTGTGTCAGAGCTGTCTGAACAAAGGGCAATTTTTTAAACTGCTGCTTTAAATGTCTTCAAAACAATATGATTCTGTACGAAAACTAAATTTATTATATAATAGAAAAAAAGCAAATACAGCAATGGAATATTGTGAAGTAACTATTCATCATTCAAGGAATGATTCCAAGTGATTTACAGGACCTCAGAAAGAAAGAGGGCGGGCAGGGACACACAGCCAATGAAGTTTGTTATGGTTTGCTCTGATACTGACACACAACACTGCACAACCCATGTGGCCATATGCAGCAGCCCTGAAGTATAAAGAGGGGTTAAAAATTAAACAGCTTATATTGTTCTTAAGATCTTTGCAAGCATCAAATGACTAAATTTTAAATTGATGTCAAAATAACAGAGCATCCCCTTAACTACTGCATCACCAATACTGTGAATGACTGGTGGGGGGAGAGGGAGGAACACAGCAGGAGACTTCTACAATGCCAAGTTCAAAAGTGATTTAGAAAAGTCAGACTCCAAATACCCAGAAATTTTAGAACAATCTTAACAAATTTATTTTACTTCTATATTCATTTTCATACATGCAATAAAAGGATACATTATATAATAAAAATCCATTCTTATTTGCTACATAAGTTTAAAAGAGCTTTTTTTTTAAAAAAAAAAAAAAAGATAAATTCTAACAAGAAATGTCTGTGCCAGATGTGCCAGAGTCTTCCTGGCAGTATGATTTCTCAGTAATGCACAAAATGATTATCTTATAGTTGACACGTTAGATTCAATTAAAATTATGGTACATTCCAAATGAATGACTTATCAAGGTAGCAATGATCAGACCCCAGGCAAGGTGCCCGCTGTTAAACTAAAGCAGGTATCACTGCTTAATTAGCCTGATGACTTTTTGTAACATAAATCAATTCAGTGTGTTTTCTAAAAGTATGTGGACCTGCTTGGACGACAAACAGGGCTGTAGAGACTACATTCACTCTTACTTTTTTTTTTTTAATACTAAACATCCTGAAGGAGCAGCTTTACCACCATTTTAAACCCTACCTATCCAAATGTTTTAATCAAACCCATAGAGGATTTTAGAGCACTGAATAATGGCTCTGAACTTCTAAAGCAAGTGAGGATTTAAATTAGACTGAATATATAAAGCAGATAAATCTCAACTAAATTTCAAAGTATTTGCTATTTGTGAAAATACTAAACTCATTGTTAGTGATTTAAATTTTTTCTCCCTTTAACTTACTACAAGGCAATCACATATGCCCATATAGGTTCTGGAAAGTACAAAACTCCAGGGTCACTATTAACACAAATGATACAGATATAGCCCCTACAGGCAGCAGTTTTGTATTATAAACGAAGCCCTGGATTCAAGCAGCATCTAAGGAACAACAATCAACAAGGAAATCCTGTTTGGGTCCACTTTATCACTGCACCTATAAATCTTTAAGTACTGCAAAACTACCACAATGCACAACCATTAAAAGCTCAGAAGTTTTTTTTAATGTCTTAAAAAAAAAAAAAAAAAAAAGAAAGAAAGAAAGAAAGGGAGGGAGGGAGGGAGCGAGGAAGGAAGGAAGGAGGGAAGAAAATTATTTCCTAATGTAAAGATTTCTTTTTTTCTTTTTTTGAGACTGAGTCTCACTCTGTCGCCCAGGCTGGAGTGCAGTGGCACGATCTCGGCTCACTGCAACCTCTGCCTCCCAGGTTCAAGTGAGTCTCTTGCCTCAGTCTCCTGAGAAGCTGGGATTACAGGCACACACCTCCACACCTGGCTATTTTTTGTATTTTTAGTAAACACGAGTTTCATCATGTTGGCCAGGATGGTCTCAAACTCCCAACCTCAAGAGATCCGCCTGGGCCAGGTGCGGTGGCTCACGCCTGTGATCCAAACACTTTGAGAGGCGGAGGCGAGTGGATCACAAGGTCAAGAGATCGAAACCATCCTGGCCAATATGGTGAAACCCCGTCTCTAATTAAAAAAAAAAATACAAAAATTAGCTGGGCATGGTGATGCGCGTGTGTAGTCCCAGCTACTCGGGAGGCTGAGGCAGGAGAAATGCTTGAACCTGGTAGGCAGAGGTTGCAGTGAGCCAAGATCGCGCCACTGCACTCCAGACTGGCGCCTGGCGACAAAATAACACTCTATCTCAAAAACAAGAGGAGGGGAGAAAGAGAAGAGAAGGGAGAGAAAGGGGAGGGGAGGGGAGGGGAGCAGAGAAATCTGCCTGCCTCGCTCGGTCTTCCAAAGTGCTGGGACTACAGGCATGAGCCATTGCACCCAGCCCCTAAAGTAAAGATTTTTGAAGAACTCTTAAAAACCTAAGAATACCTTTTTATTCTCTCAGCGCGGGGTGCCCACAACTTGTGCTCTCTCTTTCTGCTGCTCCCCAGCTCTCCGATACAGCTGATGCCATGGATTTCGGGACCTGAAAAGCCCCTCCAGCCTCCAGATGTTCAACGATTACCTGGTGGACAATAGCTACATCGAGGGGTATACGCCATCACAAGCAGATGTGGCAGTATTTGAAGCAGTATCCAGCCCACCACCTGCTGACTTGTGTCATACGTTGTCATTATACGTTGGTATAATCACATCAAGTCTTACAAAAGGAAAAGGCCACCCTACCAGGAGTGAAAAAAGCTTTGGGCAAGTATGGTCCTGCGGATGTGGAAGACACTATAGGAAGTGGAGCTAAAGAGAGTAAACATCATGATGATACTGATCTCTTTGGATCTGATGGGAGGTGGAAAGTGAAGAAGCGAAGAGGCTGAAGGAAGAACACTTTGGACAGTATGAATCAAAGCTAAAAAACCTGCACGTTTTGCCAAGTCTTCCATCTTACTAGAAGTGAAACCTTGGGATAAGACAGATATGGCGAAATTAGAGGACTGCATCAGAAGCATTCAAGCACATGGCTTGGTCTAGGGCTCATCTAAACTAGTTCCAGTGGGATAGGAATTAAACTTCGAATACATTGTGTAGTTGAAGATGATAAAGCTGGAACAGATATGGTAAAGGAGCAGATCGCTGCTTCTGAGGACTATGTGCAGTCCATGGATGTGGCTACTTTTAACAAGATCTAAAATCCATCCTGAATCATGGCATTTAAATGAAAGCTTGAAATATTAATTTTAAAAAAAACTAAAAATAATTAATAAACCAAGTGATCAAATAAAGAGACCTGCATTACTCAGAACAGTGTTCCGCTCATTCTTCTTTATGATTCCAAGCAGGAAATCTAAGAGGAATGATTGCTGGAGATATCTAACTTAAGCACTTAAAAATATTATATTCTCTTAACTCTGAGTTGCCCATCCCAGACAGCTCCTTCAAATCAATTTCAATCAGCCCAGGTTTAATGTATTTACATGTACTGGAGGCATGGTCTTACATTCCGCCTGTCACCCAGGTGGAATACAGTGGCGTGATCTCGGCTCACTGCAACCTCTGCCTCCCGGGTTCAAGCTATTCTCCTGCCTCAGCCTCCTAAGTAGCTGGGGTTACATGTGTGAGCCACCACACCTAGCTAATTCTCTTGTATTTTTAGCAGAGATGAGGTCTATGCTTATTCACTATGTTAGTCAGGTTGGTTTCGAACTCCTGACCTCACAATCTGCCTGCCTCAGCCTCTCAAAGTGCTGGGATTACAGGCGTAAGCCACCGCACTCAGTCCTGAATAGTCTTTTCTAAGGATATAATGAGGTGTTAAAAGGAGCTTAGAGCAACATTTTAAACCGCAACTATCCAAATATTTTCAGTTCAAATGCCTAGAGACTTGTGACCTTTAGAAAACAGCTCTGGTGGCCAGGTCCAGTACCTCACACCTATAATCTCAGCACTTTGAGAAGCTGAGGCACATGGATCACTTGAGCTCAGGAGCCTAGGACCAGTCTGGACAACACAGCAAAAACCCCACCTCTACACAAAATACAAAAATTAGCCGTGCATGGTGGTATGCTCCTGTAGTCCCAGCTACTTGGGAGGCTGAGGTGAGACGATTGCTTGGGCCCAGGAGGTCAAGACTGCAGTGAGCCTTGTTCACGCCACTGCAATCCAGCCTGGGCAACAGAGCCAGACCCAGTCACAAAAAAGAAAAGGAAGAAAAGTAAAGTGCTTTGAATTTACAAAGCAATTCAAGATTTAAACCAGAATCTGGACACTGCTCTACCATGCTATCCTGCTTCTGTTGATTATCTTTTGTTTAAACTATTACCTCCTTTTTCCTCCATTACCAGCACTATCCTGGTATTTCTTTTCTCATCTTTATTTCCCTCTAAATCATGGAATGGCAAAGAGAGCTTGCAGAGAGTAGGGGTGTCAATTTAACAACGATTAAAAATTTGTCCACAAATTTCTAACTGGCCACTGGCTAGGAGAGATGATCCTACTTAATTACAAATTTGATTTTTTTTCTCCCATGACTAATGTGGCATGGGATCACTGACTGATCAAGACACTACTGTTTTTCAGTTTACTGGTCAGCTAGTCTCAAAAGCCCAGATCATCTGAAACTCGCTCTACTCCATCCCTTATATCCAGTCACTTTGTCTCAAATTTAGCCTACTTCTCCTTCAAGATTCCTCTTGCATTCCTCTTTCGTTATAGTCCAAACTCTATTAATGCATGTCTGGATTATTATTGTAAAAGTTCTCATTTGCTTCCCTGACTGAGCCTCAAGATCAATTTTCCTAAAGTACCTTTCTGATCATGGCCTACACTTCTCTAAAAAAGTCCGATCAAACGTACTACGTATGGTCAAAACTCTTAGTATTTCAGGTTACCATCAATCTGACAACCCATGCCTCCCCATCACAATCTCCTATTGTTTTACCTCCCAACTCAAAGCCAAATGAGAACTTCCTAGTGTCCATTGCATTTTCCTTCTTTTTCAGTTCTGCTATAGCATACCCTTCCCCCAGAAGCCTGACCTCCATACCTTAGAATGGCTCATACAAAACCAAGGATCTATTCAAACACCTACTCCATGAACTATTTCCCAAAGTAGTAAAAGCACTGCTCCCTCTGGAAGGGAAAGTGTACAATACAGGATATAGGAATGGAATGGAATCTATAGGATTCATTTCAAATCTGTATTACAAAGCTTAAAAGGAAGCAGAAAACAGAGAAACAAATTTGAGAGGACGGATATTGAGGATGGTTTTGAACAAGATAAGTGCAAGGTGCTTGAGGAGATATCCAAAAGACCTTGAGTTGAAGAGAAGTCAGAATAGAAAGACACAGATTTAATGGAAGTGAATCCATAGAGATACAACGAAAAATTGAATAAGGCTACCCTAAAGCAGAAATCTTAAGAACAAGAACAAAGCCTAAGCAATCACTGTACAGTCTGATACAGGAAGAAAGAGAAAGACCACAGAGGTAGAGATCTCTAGCCCAAACCTTTCACTAAACTCAAATGCACTGACTCTAGTTTTCTCCCCCTGAGGTACTATTCTCACCACATTCTCTATATCTAAAATAGAACCCATATTGACTCCAAGAAGTTCATAATTACTCTTGCCTCCCTGCTATTCCTATTTCCTAAAGTAAACATGTTAATAGCCTAGTATGGCCTGTATCCCTCCATACTTTACATTCAGACAAACGTGTTCATATATATGTGGTGGGGGAGAGGAGATTGGCTATTTGCTATTTTAAAGCCAGAATCACACTATATACCTTATTCTGAGACAGGCAATTCTCTCAATATATTTGCATGGACAAACTTCTAATAGACAGATACAGAATTAAGTTGCGGTTTTTAAAAGCTGTATAATGGGCTAGGCACAGTGGTTCATGTCTGTAATCCCAGGACCTTGGGAGGCCAAGGAAGGCGAATCAAGTGGAGGCCAGGAGTTCAAGACCAGACTGGCCAATATGGTGAAACCCCTGTCTCTACTAAAAATACAAAAAATTAGCTGGGTGAGGTGGTGCATATCTATAATCCCAGTTACTTGGGAGTCCAAGGCACGAGAATCACTTGATGCTGGGAGGCAGAGGCGACAGTGAGCCAACAACACGCCACTGCACTCCAGCCTGGGTAATAGAGCAAGACTGTGTCAAAAAAAAAAAAAAAAAAAAAAAGCTGTATAATTGTTCCACAGAAATTGATGACTTCCACTTTTTTGCCTTTATGAACAATACTGCAATAAACAACTTTTTATTCATATATTTATGCTTTTATCCCTACTAGACAGACTTTTGAATCACAGTTACTTAGTGCATGATATGATTTCTTTATAAAAAATTAAAGTTCACCTAACTGACAGTCCTTTAGAAAGAGGAACTGGAGGTATGGAGTGGGCAAGATCTCTCTTCCATTGAGTTACCTTTTTGTACTTTTGAAATCTTGTCATGTGTCTTTTAAAATAAATTTCAACCTAGTAGAAATATCAAATCCTCAAAAGTTATAGGACCTCTTCATAAAAAAAAAATAAAACTCCTTTATTTTTTAACTTTTATGTTTTTGAGACAGGGTCTCACTGTTACCCAAACTAGACTTAAATTCCTGGGCCCAAGCAATACTCCCATCTCAGCCTCCTCAGTGGCTGAAACTATAGGCATACAGCATTGTGGCTTATTTGCTTTGCTCTTTTTAAAATTTTTAACAAAGGGTATTTGGGAGTGGGGAAAAGGGTATGCTATCTTCTGATTTTTTTTTTTGAGATAGAGTCTCATCCTGTCACTAGGGCAGGAGTGTGGTGGCATGATGTCGGCTCACTGCAACTTTCGCCTACCAGGTTCAAGCGAGCCTTCTCCCTCAGCCTCCCTAGTAGCTGGGATTACAGGCACCCAAAACCATACCCAGGTAATTTTTCTATTTTTAGTAGACACAGAGTTTTGCCATATTGACCAGGCTGGTCTCGAACACCTGACCTCAAGTGATCCACCTGCCCTGGCCTCCCAAAGTCATGGGATTATAGGCATGAGCCATGGTGCCTAGCCTCATCTTGCTTATTTTTTAAACTCCAAACTGCAAAAAGTTAAAAGCCATTACTACTACTGTCCACCTGAAGGGCCAGAGAATCCATGTCCTGAGCTCTCCCAGTCTCCAAACTTTTACAACTAGGCCCAACCTCTTCTGCAGAATAACACGCTTCATATACAGAAATACATAAATAAGAGTAGATTTTCCAAACAAAATCCCGTGAAATATTTTCTTTGATCCAATATAAAAATCTAATGGATACTGCTATTATCTGGTAACCCCTAAACAGATTACTTGGATGCATTATGAACAAGGAATACAATGACAACCTTGCCCTTGAGGTGCCAGTCTAAATAAAAAACAATGAGTACCATGCGGTAAAGCCTACAATGAACTATGCAAGGTAAGCTCTGGGAATACTGGGAAGATGATCCAAAAATGAGAAAGCATAACACTTAAGATCTGTTGAAGTATAATATTTGCTAGCATTTATTGAGAGCTAACCTATGCGCTTACTAAGAGTTCAAAGTGCTTTAAATGTATTCTCTTAATTTGACACACAATCTTTGGCCCAAGTTTGTAGCTGAGGATATGAGGCACAGAGAAAAGCTAAGCAGCTCGCACAAAAAGGACTCCAAAAGCCAGGTAATAAGAATGAAGCAGTCTTTAAGGGTAAAGAGGAAGAGGGGCAGGTGCAGGGAAGAGTAAAGGAGAAAGACCTAAGTTCTTTTGGGAGATTATCAATTTGTTCAATAAGGCTAAAAAGCTAATGTGAAGACTGGTAAAACGGTGGTTACATAACAAAAGTCTTTGCATTTCATATTCCAAGGGAAATGAAAAGACTTGGGCAGGAAAGTTTCCAAGATAAAATTTGTACTTTAGAAAGATCACTGAGGCTAGTTACCTGGAGGAGAATGAGTTCGATCTAAATACTACTAGGGAAGAATAAGGTGATAAGTAACTAAACTTCGCTGATATGAAAGGTTACCAACAACATATTTTTTTTTTTTTTTTTTGGAGACGGAGTTTCGCTCTTGTTACCCAGGCTGGAGTGCAATGGCGCGATCTCGGCTCACCGCGACCTCTGCCTCCTGGGTTCAAGCAATTCTCCTGCCTCAGCCTCCGGAGTAGCTGGGACTACAGGCACACGCCACCATGCCCAGCTAATTTTTGTATTTTTAGTAGAGACGGGGTTTCACCATGTTGACCAGGATGGTCTCGATCTCTTGACCTCGTGATCCACCCGTCTCGGCCTCCCAAAGTGCTGGGATTATAGGCGTGAGCCACCGCGCCCGGCCTACCAACAACATATTAAGTGTTCAAGGTAAGTTACAGAATACAGAGAATATGATTACATTTAAAACATTTAAAAAGGCATTGGATATATACATATAGATACGCCCCAAAATGTTAATACTTACTTCTAAGTGGCAGGATTATAAGCAATTCTCTTTTCCTATTAAGTTCCTATTATGTGCATATAACAAAGATGGTACTGGTACATTTTTTTTAAGGGAAGTATTCAAAAGTTTCAAATACTAGGCCAGGTGCGGTGGCTCACACCTGTAATCTCAAAGCTTTAAGAGACTGAGGCAGGAGGATTACCAGAGGCCAGACGTTTGAGATCAGCCTTGGTAACATTGTGAGAGCTCGCCTCTACCAAAAAAAAAAAAAAAAAATTTAATTAGCCAGGTATGGTGGCACTTGCTTTAGTTTCAGCCTTAGGCGGAAGGATGATTTGAACCTAGTTTTTTAGGGCTGCAGTGAGCTATCATGGCACCACTGCACTCTAGCCTGGGTGACAGAGACAGTGTCTAAAAGAAAAAAAAGCAGTTTCAAATATTTAAGTCAAAAAAGAGGAAGACTGAAAATTCTTCATTGGCTTCAAAAATGAACTCATTGATTACCTGGGAAAATGCAGTTAGGAGTGCAGTGGGTGACAAAGCCAAATTTCAATGGAGTGAGCATGACTGGGAGGTGAGAAAAGGAAGACCACAAATGCAGTCAACTCTTTCAAGAATCTTACCTGTGAGGCCGGGCACAGTGGCTCATGCCTATAATCCCAGCACTTTGGGAGGCCAAGATGGGTGGATCACGTGAGGTCAGGTGTTCGAGATCAGCCTGGCCAACATGGTGAAACTCCGTTTTTACTAAAAATACAAAAAAAAAAAAAAATACACAAAAAAAACAAAGTAGCCAGGCAAGGTGGTGGGCACCTGTAATCCCAGCTACTCAGGAGGATGAGGCAGAAGAATCACTTGAACCCGGAAGGCAGAGGAGGCAGTGAGCCAAGATCACACCACTGCACTCTAGCCTGCATGACAGAGTAAGACTCTATCTAAAAAATAAAAATCTTAGCTGTGGAAGAGAAAAGAGAAATAAAGTAGAATGGAAAGAAAATTTCCATTTTTTTGTTTTAGATATATTCCCAATGGAAAATTACTAGCAGCATCAAAAGGTGAAGAAATAATTCAGCAAAAACATGACATAAATGAAGTCTCTGAGAAGGCAGGAAGTATGAGGGCTTTACAGAACAAATAGAAACAAAAACTACTCCTATCTATTGGTAACCAGAAGAAAGTAGATCCAAATGACTTAAAATCCTTCCAAGGTTATTTTTGTAGGGTTTCTTTGAAGGGGGTAGGGGAAATTTAAAAGAAAACTGAGCCCAAGCTCACGCCCATGCCTGCAATCCAAGCACTGAGGCTGAGGTAGGCAGACTGCTTGAGCCCAGGAGTTCAAGACCAGGCTGGGAAACATAGCAAGATCCTGTCTCTACAAAAATTATATTAAAAATAATTTTAAAATAAACCAACAGGCCAGGCGCGGTGGCTCACGCCTGTAATCCAAGCACTTTGGAGGCCAAGGCAGGCGGATCACCTGAGGTTGGGAGTTCAAGACCAGCCTGACCAACATGGTGAAACCCCAACTTGAAAAAAAAAAAAAAAAAACCAACAAAAAACAAAAATAAAGGAAGGTAAGGGGAATTCATCAAACTGATGGCCTCAATCTTCTCAGAGAAGTAGGCAAATGACAGACAAGATGATAAGGGAGGGTTTCAGGAACTAAAGAGATTGATGGCTATCGTGTTCTACGCTGGAGTTTTTTGTTTTTTGTTTTTTTTAATAAACTTCAGGAATAATTACAGATTAAAAAGTTACAAAGGTAATACAGAAAGTACCATCAGTTTCCTGCAATGTTAACAAGTTACAATACTTTGTCAAAAGTAAGAAACCAATATTGGTACATCACTATTACCTATATTTCAGAGTTTATTCAAATTTCATCAGTTTTTCCAACAATGTCCTTGTTCTGTGCCAGTCTCCAATTCAGGACACCTTGTTGCATTTACCTACAGTATCTCTAAAGACCCAACAAAGACAGAGAAGTGATATGGGTATGCTGCGTCCCCACTCAAATCTCATTTTGAATTGTAATCCCTAAAATCCCCATGTGTCAAGGGAGAGACCAGGTGGAGGTAACCCAATCATGGGGGTGGCTCCCCCATGCTGTTCTGGTGTAAGTTCTCATCAGATCTGATTCAGATCTGATGGTTTTATGAGGGGCTCTTCCCGCTTTGCTTGGCACTTCTTTCTCCTGCCGCCTTGTGAAGAAGGTACCTTGCTTCCCCTTCTCCTTCTGTCTTGATTATAACTTTCTTGAGGCCTCCCCAGCTATGAAGAACTGTGAGTCAATTAAACTTCTTTGTTTTATAAATTACTCAGTCTCAGGCAGTTCATTACAGCAGTAAGAAAATGGACTAATGCAACAGGGAAGCTAATCTCAAGGTTGTGGGCTTCTTTGTCCAATTTAGCAGCCTGGGTCTGGGGCAGAGAGCCTACAGGAAATCAGGGTTAGGGTTTTATCAACACAGTAAAGGGAAGAATAAGAAGGCAAAGTAGAGAGTGCTGGTACAAGTGTGACTTAAGCACTATAGGGAAGGAAGTAAAAACAGAAGAGAGTTAACAATTAAGATGCTGGTAATGCCAAAAAGCAAATATAGTAGCAATAAAAATGAAAGCACTAGTAGAACTAGTAGAGATGGAAGTAAAGGTCAAGAAACCAGGAGCTCAGGAGGACTGGATAGATCAGCTACATAGACTCTAAAGTAACCTTAGGATAATGGCAGAGAGGAAAATAGAAAAAACAAAGAGAAAGAAAAAAGAAAAATTAAAAAAAAAAAAAAAAGAAAAAACAAAGAATCAAGTAATAAGACCACAGGGTCCTTTTCTGGTAACAACGAAGGGAAGAGAGAGGTACACTGTCAGACAGCATGAACTTCAGAGGAAAGGGGGTTTTGCAAGAAGACAGAGGAAAAATGGCAAAGCTGACTATATTGATCTGTCCTCTAAACCAGAAAATGTTCGTGTGAAAGGATATTTAAAAACTACGTAGAGCAACAGAGGCAAGCTAGGCAGAAGAGCCACCCTAATAAAGGAACAGAATCAGCCTGGGAATGGAGAAGGATTGAAGACCCTGATTCAGCATCCTGACACACCACAGTACAGGAAAATCTACTGTTAACTTCAGAGGTCTACAGGGAAGGTAAAATTACCAGGGCAGATAGGCTTCAGTTACCACAAGAAAGCCGAAAAACATCTTATGAACACAACTGAGAGGTTTAACATAAAAATGACATTTCAGAGAATTCAAGAGAAAAGTCTTAGGAATTAAACAAGAGATTGGGTCAAGGGAAGAAGAAAATCTCAGCGGTATGAAGATAAGACTACAAAAAAGGATGAATAAATAGATGGACTTTCATTCTGGACAATGACAGATGATTACAGGAACACATGGCAGAGTAGAATTAGCAGGCCTCAAGAATTCTGAGAGAACTTGTCCTCACATCTCTGAAAGACAGGGGCCCTCAAACCTCTGAGGAAGGAGTCAGAAAAAGACAGTGCCTCTGAAAGAATGTGGGCAAAATACTGGTAGTTCTGAAACCACCCTATTACCCTATCTTTCTCATGTTGAAAGCAACTCTGACAGAGACGATGATCAGGTTCTTTCCTTCCTCCTCTGGCCTTTTCTCTCTTTGGCTATTCCAACCCTAGGGATAAGGACTTCAAACAAAGGTCTATCCACATATTTTAAAGACTTGACTTAAAAGCAGCTGACAGAGGCCGGGTACAGTAGCTCACGCCTGTAATCCCAGCACTTTGGGAGGCAGAGGAGGGTGAATCTCCTGAGGCCAGGAGTTTGAGACCAGCGTGGCCAACATGGCAAAACCCCATCTCTACTAAAAATACAAAAATTAGCCAGGAGTGGTGGCTCATGCCTGTAATCCCAGCTACTCAAGAGGCTAAGGTAGGGGAACTGCTTAAATCCAGAAGGCGGACATTGCAGTGAGCCGTGATCACACCACTGCACTCCAGCCTGGAAAAGAAAGTGATACTCTTGTCCCAAAAACAAACAAACAAAAAACAGCTGAGAGAACATTTCTACATAACTACTTTTTCAGACTTTGTCCATTACTCAGAATTACACATAAGTGACTTCGAGTAATATATTCTTTATGTAAGAATACCAATAAGTTGTCTTCTTCAATCAACTGTATCCTTGTACTTGACAGTAAATATTATATAAGCTAGTCTTTTTGTCAACTTCTAAATAACTGAGCTAAATTTAGCCCTCACTGTAAATTATTTATTATATATCTTTATTATAAAAATTATGTGGCCGGTCATGGTGGCTCACACCTGTAATCCCATCTACTCAGGAGGCTGAGGCAGAATTGCTTGAACCCAGGAGGTGGAGGGTGCAGTGAGCTGAGATTGCCAAGAGAGCCAGACTCTGTTTCAAAAAAAAAAAAAAAAAGTGCTACTACAAATCTCTATTTCCTAGCTATGTAAAACTTACCCAGAAAAAATACGGTGAAATCTGGGATCGAGTCCAGCCAGTACTATGCATAGTCTGCCACAGGACTAACACAGAATGAATATCAAGGAACCTGAATCTGCCCCCATTCCCATTCACTACCTACATTTTTCCAAAAGCAGAAAAAGACCTACTCCCCTAGCACTCTCCACATATACTAAACAAATCAGTAGTTCTGTCTCCACTACAGCAGCCATCGATTTTTACTTTAGCCAGATCTGGATTAAGATAACACAAGATTAATAACTTTATTAGTGCAAATTAGTTCAACTACTTCAAAAAAGATTGGCAATATCCATTAAATCAAACTGTATGCCTATCCTGCTATCCCATAACAAACTGCTACACATACACCCAAGGGAAATGAAGTTATATTTCTAGCAAAAGACAAAAGATTCATAGTAGCTTTATTCATAATTGTCAAAAATTATCATTTGGGTATTAGGTCCATCAATGTAAATGTACATCAACAGGCAAATCAATCTGCAGTATACTCATATAACGAAATATTACTCAGCAATTAAAAGAAAAAAAAACAACAACCAGTTGGGTGAGGGGTGACTCACACCTGTAATCCCAACACTGTGAGAGGCTGAGACAGGCAGATCACTTGAGGTCAGGAGTTCAAGACCAGCCTGGCCAACAAAGCAAAACCCTGTCTCTACTTAAAATACAAAAATCAGCTGGGCATGGTGGTGGGCGCTTGTAATCCCAGTTACTCGGGAGGCTGAGACAGGAGAACTGTTTGAACCCAGAAGGTGGAGGTTACAGTGAAGTTGCACTGAGCCAAGATCGCACCACTGCACTCCAGCCTGGACGACAGAGTGAGACATTGTCTCAAAAAAAAAAAAAAAAAAAAAAAAAAAAAAAAAAAGAACAAATTACTGATACTCACAGTGATACTGCATAAATCACCCAGATATCATGTTCAGAAAAAGAAGCTGCCTAGAAGAGCATATATACTGTATGATTCCTTTTATGTGATGTTCAAGAATAGTACTATGGTTTGGGTATTTGACCCCTGCAAATCTCACGTTGAAATCTGATCACCAATGCTGGAGGTGAGGTCTAATGGGAGGTTTCTGGATTATGGGCAGATCCCTTATAAATGCCTTGGTGCCACTCTCACAGTAATGAGTGAGTCCTTACTTGATTTGTTCCCAAGAGAGCTAATTATTAAAAACAGCCTAGCACCTCCCTCCTCATTCTCTCTTGCTCCCCTCAAACCATGAGATCTACACACATTGGCTCCCTTTTGCTTTCTGCTGTGAGTGGAAGCGGTCTGAAGCCCTCACCAGAAGCAGATGTTTCTTGTATAGCCTACAAAACCATGAGCCAAATAAACCTCTTTTCTTTATAAATCATCCAGCCTCAGGTATTCCTTTATAGCAACACAAACAGACTAAGACAAACAGATAATAAATGGTGACAGATGTCAGGAAAGTGCTCATCGTGGAAAGAAGGGACTACTAAACAGAAAGGAGAGCCAGGCACAGTGGAGCGCGCCTGTAGTCCCAGCTACTTGGGAGGCTGAGGTGGGAGGATCCCTTGAGCCCAGGAGTTCTGGGCTGTAGTGTGCTATGCCAAGCGGGTGTCTGCACTAAGTTTGGCATCAATATGATGACCTCCCGGGAGCAGGGGACCACCAGGTTGCCTAAGAAGGGGTGAACCAGCCCAAGCTGGAAACAGAGTAGGTCAAAACTCCCGTGCTGATCAGTAATGGGATCACGCCTGAATAGCCACTGCACTCCAGCCTGGGCAACATAGGGAGATCTCGTCTCTTAAAAAAAAAAAAAAAGAAAAAGAAAAAAAAAACAAAGATAGGAAGGAGAGGGAATTGGAGTGCTGGAAAAGTTCACTATCATAATCTAAGTGGTGATTACAAAAGTATATATATGTGTAAAAATTTATTGAACTATAAACGTCACATCTGTGCACGTGTTTACCATATTTTGCATATCTATTATTATTATTGTTTCTTAGACAGTGTCTCACTGTTGCGCAGGCTAGACTGCAGGGGAGCGCCCATAGCTCACTGTAAACTCAAACTCCTGGGTTCAAGCAATCCTCTTGCCTCAGCCTCCCAAAGCACTGGGATTACAGGTGTGGGCTTACTATATCCAGCTCCAGTTATTTTTAATAAAGGTTAAATAAATGATACATGGTTTAGCAATTACAAATACTTCAAGGCCAAGCACAGTGGCTCATGACTGTAATCTCAGCACTTTGGGAGGCCAAGGCAAGTGGATCGCTTGAGCCCAGGAGTTTGAGACCAGCCTGGGCAACACAGCAAAATCTCATCTCTACAAAAACAACAACAACAAAAATTAGCTGGGTGTGGTGGTGCATGCCTGTGATCCCAGCTACTGGGGAGGCTGAAGTGGGAGGATCACCTGAGCCCAGGAGGTCGATGCTGCAGTGAGCTGTGATCATGACACTGCACTCCAGCCTGGGTTACAGTCCCTATATCAAAAAGACTTCAGTGAGCACAAAACAAAACCATCTAAACTATCTCAAATTAGTATCTTCTGTTAACATATTAAATTCATTCCCTGCTTAAATTTTGGCCATTAAAAACAAAAACCAAAACAAACACCAGCCAGGCGTGATAGCTCACGCCTATAATCCCAGCATTTTGGGAGGCCCAGGCGGGCAGATCACATGAGGCCAGGAGTTCAAGACCAGCCTGGCTGACATAGTGAAAACCCATCTCTACCAAAAATGCAAAAAAAAAAAAAAATTAGCCAGGTGCAGTGGCACACACCTGTAATCCCAGCTACAGGGAAGGCAGAGGTATGAGCATTGCTTCAACCCGGGAGGTGGAGGTTGCAATGAGTCAAGATCATGCCACTGTACTCCAGCCAGAGTGATGGAGTGAGACTCTGTCTCAAAAAACACCATTAACTTGATAAAATAATCCTCACATCTGTCAGCTCCTAAGACCATAAAGAGGTCTACATTAAAATGAAGCAAGACTCATTCACTAGGCAAAAAGAATGTAGGTCTCCAAATGCTTTTTTTTCAAATGTCAGAAAACAGCTAAGTAAGAAGATGAAGAGGAAAAGTCCAGACATGAGGGGGACCCACATCACTTATAATAACAGCAAAAGATTGAAGGAATCTTGTAAAAGTGGCACATTCACTCAACAAAAGACAGCTATAGTAACATTTGCACACAGTATAGTTACACATATGTCTAAAAAGAGGCAAAAAGAACACAAGACAAAGGAATATTAGAGGTGAAATTAATGATTTGTCCTCTATCATAACTTGCAATAATATTCTTTTATTAACTTATAACAAAATATATTTTAATTATCCCAAAAAGCATAGGCCTGGCCTGTTTAAATGATTTATTTTTTGAGACACAGTCTTACTCTATTGCCCAGGATGGAGTGCAGTGGCACGATCTCAGCTCACTCCAACTCCGCCTCGCGGGTTCTTGCAATTCTCCTGCCTCAGCCTCCCGAGCAACTGGGACTGTAGGTGCACACTGCCATACCTGGCTAATTTTTTGCATTTTAGTAGAGATAGGGTTTCACTGTGTTGCCTAGGCTGGTTTCGAACTCCTGAGCTCAGGCAATCCGCCCGCCTCAGCCTCCCAAAGTGCTGGGTTACAGGCGTGAGCCACCGTGCCAGGCCAATACTTTCACAGTCCCAATATAAATGTCATACAAAGTTATCACTCTTTTCAACATTAACTTGGTTTAAAACAAAAATTAAGGTTAAAAAAAAAAAAAAAGGGAAATTCTTCTCCCGTCTATTATGTCAGAAAACACCCTTTTCCTTCTGCATCCATCTCATCTGGCAATACTAAATCTCTACACTAATAAATATGCAAACATGTTTGAGTAATTTTTAAAATATGATCTGTTAACACATTTACTGATGACAAAACTTCATGAAGCAAACTTAGGCTTCAATTATTCACTTTATTACTAAAAATTTTTTTTTTTTTTTTTTGAGACGGAGTTTCGCTCTTGTTACCCAGGCTGGAGTGCAATGGCGCGATCTCGGCTCACCGCAACCTCCGCCTCCTGGGTTCAAGCAATTCTCCTGCCCTAGCCTCCCGAGTAGCTGGGACTACAGGCACGTGCCACCATGCCCAGCTAATTTTTGTATTTTTAGTAGAGACGGGGTTTCAC